>CM030370.1:165107992-165611416 GCA_003604175.2 Clonorchis sinensis
ACCTACGCCACTACTTCTTCCCGGTTTACCACACAGGCGTTTGGAACATTCCCCCGATCGGCTTCGAAATATCACTCACCAACACACGTTTTCACAGTCTGCAGCTGACATGCTCACGTGCGAAGCCGCAGCCGGCCTACTTAATACCCAACTATCCCCTGATCTCCTTGATGAACTGGGCCCAGACCACATCTGTGTATGACGCAGGTATACTTAGTGGGCGGAAAAAAATTAAAACAATAATTCAAAAAATAAGCCACCAACTTACTATACCCCGCCACCTTTTTGACTTGCCTAAAGCAACTTATACCACATTCCCCCCACCTAAGTCCCCGTTCCGGACCACTGTATCCGTTCTATTTAATGAGTGGTGCCTCGTCTTGCCTAACTCTAACGAAAATGGACCAAGCATAAGTCAGAGTTTCTCATACCTGAAGAGGTATTATACGCTCTGGCTATTTCCGTCCTGTTCCTGCTGTCCCAATGGTAGATACCACCTCAGTTACCTGCTCCGCAACTTGCCTTTCTCAGCAGCTGTTTGCCGTTTGCTTGTTCGAAATGACTGAGATGTTTTACTGGCCCGGCTTTTCCCCGACACGTTAAAATATCTAAAAGCTGGGGTTCTTTATTAATGCGCAAGCCGCAATTATGACTGCCTTGTGGCATGTAACCTGGCAGATCTGGCAGCATGCACGAGGTTGAAGACCTCGTGTGGTGATCGGCACGTCCTGTAGGGAGGTTCGCCCTGTTGTGTTGCGCCATTGTTTGTTCGTATAATCGCCGCCCCTCCGGTAGCATGGCGTTTAATTCAGGAAATCAGTAAGAGAGCACTATTATCTTCTGTTTCTTTTTACACGGATTCACGGATTGATACACAGGATCGAGGCTTTCGCCCAGGTTCCCCGGGTCGGTTTTGTTCTTGTCGTTCAGCAGCTGTCGTTCACCTGGAAGGCACAAGTAAAAAAGGGTGAAGCACTGCTCTTTAAGTTCTCAGCGCGGGGCAGTAGGTTTGCCAGCACGAGGACTCGCGTAAATAAGTGTCTAATAGTGTTTTGAACTGAGTTCTAGAGGGAGCGTGGACAACCGTCTCAGGAAGGTTATTCCACGCAGCAACTACCCGAAATGAGAAAAAAGTTTGCCTAATGAAGGTGTGCGCTCTGAGCTTAAAAATCTTCTTACCGTGTCCCCGCCGTGTGTTTGCTGGGTCAACGGTGAAAAACCTGTTGGCCAAGCCTTGTTCAAACAGGGCGTAAGTAAGAATTAAGTCCCCTCGGAGGCGACGATACTCCAAGGGAAAGAGGTCGAGCACCACGAGACGCGTTTCGTAGTCCATGGACTTGAGACCGGCAACCATTTTCGTAGCAGCTCGCTGGACACGCTCAATGAGGATTACGTCTTTCGTGCGTCCTGAGTAGACAACCGGGTTGGCATATTCAAGGAGCGGTCTGACATAGGCCCCATAGAGTATTTGGAAGTCCGTGCGAGTAATACGAGAGAAGGTACGCCGAATCATCCGTAGAACAGCGAATGCCTTCTGAGCCGATTTCTCAAGGTGCAGTGAGAAGGACAGGTTTGGAGAGAGCCAGATACCCAAATCCTTTTTGGCATCTATCCTCGTGATGTCTTCTGGTCCTTTCTCACCATGCATGACAAAGGAGTTCGCTGAGTCTCCTCCAAATGACATATGGACGCACTTTTCGTCATTCAGAGGAAGGTGCCAGTCCAGCGACCACTGCTTTGCGGCGTCTACATCAATTTGGAGGGCACTGGCATTGGAACTCCACGATTTCAAGTCGTCCGCAAAAAGTAGACATGGACTTGAAAGAACATCTGGAAGGTCATTGACGTATATCAGAAACAGCAAAGGTCCCAAAACGGAGCCCTGAGGAACTCCAATGGAGACCGGCGCCGCAGAAGAATAGGTCGAGCCTACTTTCACTCGGTATGATCTGTCTGATAGGAATGCCTTGATCCAGTGTAGGATTTTCCCTTGAGTCTCGTAAGACTCGAGCTTGTGGGGCAGTGGGAGCAGTGTTGCTGCTGGGCTGGACTCGTCCCGGTTGTGCCATTTAAATGGCAAAGCTATAAACTACAGACGATGATAAAAGAGAAAAAATCTTGGCTTTCGTCTGGTTATTAAAAAACGAGGTCAGAACAAGGCATATCCGGGAGAGTCTGAAGGGTCTGTGATACCCATGGCTTACATCGACGTACGGAGCTGTAGCTGATTTCGTCATAACTGGGGTTGTACCGCACCGAAGCGCACTTAATCAACCAAACAAAGCACACGCACCTACCTATTGCCCCCAAGAGGGAGCATATGAAGTGAGGAATATATGTATACAGAGGTTCCAAACTCTCTACTACCAACATGCAAGAATAGGGCCCAACGACTATTGATTCGCCATGCACCACTTGTTAAGTTGAAGCTGATAACATTGCTTCGGAGACTGGCGACTATTTCCCTTACACTTACTTTCCTTCCTAGGTTATGGTACTGCCCAGCTCAAGTAATAAATATTTCCCCGACCGACTACCTATCCGCGAGCTTATACCGGTTTGCTCTAGATCTCTTGTGCTTTAATAACATACGTTAGCTAACTCAGATCTTGCTTGGTCTCTAGTCTACTGGGTACAAATCCGTCCCCATCCAATCTCATAGAATCACTTGTTGCCCCAACCTAGTAGCGGTAGACGTCAAGTCTTTCTCTAATGTCCCCTCAAACTCCATATGCTTTGTTACTGTCATCCTATTCCCTCGTCTACCGAAGCTCTGAACTCCGCCAATATCATCTGTGGACGAACTGGTTGGCTGTTATCCACGCTCAGAGAATTGCACATCCCAACCCAATGACTTTAAATGTGACGTCCGTTACGGGGCTGTCCGAAAACCGAAGTATGTCGGGCCAATGATGGCACGGCACTGTCATACCCAGTTTGATAGAACACCTGCAACTGATCCCTTCCAACTCTCGACCGTAGCCTCTCGCCCACTCGTTCCATTAACTTCAAATACAAATAATGCTCTCACCTGGCCCCAGCTGCCTCCAAGACACTTTCATTTCAACCTGCTGAACCTGTCGTTCGAATGTGGCCATTTCGGTGGTCATTCAGTCTGTGTTCCACACAAAACTCAATGGTTTTCTATACATTTCGCGTTCCGTCTCGTGTGTTGCCACCATCTCACTCTTACAAGGAATTATTATGCCCAACTCCACAACAGTGGCACCAGTGAGTCACTACAATTTCAGTGTACACCATGGTTCTGAGATTCCTGTCACCATGTATCCGCATTGCTAACCTCTCCGTTTCATCATCCCCTTTTACGCTTTTTGTGATCCTGGCCATGAGCCCAACAGTCCAAGGCCACGAGGCCTCAGCGGCTGTTTTAGGCTTCAGTTCAATTTGACCGGCTGGATGACGCCAACTCTGCTGCCTCACCAGATCTGATGTTCTGGTTCCTCATTTTCCGCAGTTTACACTTCTCATGTCATATGTCAAGCAGGAGGCCACTTGTTTTTCCCTCCCTCGTTTTGTTTTTGCCCGCCACTTTCAAATCCTAACGATCTGATCTTGCTCGATGTTCTCTCGAAAAAGAGCATAGTAACTTTGCTTCCTTGCTCGTGATGGTTTAGTGGTGAGGATTACGTCAGATTGCTTGTCGAAAACAGCAGACATGTCTAATGAAGACGCGTGAAGGACGTAACCCCCATTGAGCGTGTACAACCATCTTGTAAGAACATGGTTCCTGATCTCAGGTGTGTTTCGGTTGGTTGAGCTTTTTCCCGTAGAGTATCGGCGCTACCAAAGAAGCCAAATATTTACTTATGCCCCGTGTGGGCATGGTCTGGCGGATAGGTTTTTTACATTTTACCCAAATAATACACTTCTGCGACACGGCAAGAGAATTCACAAGCTCAGGGCGCACAAATTTATGAGGCCACAACTTTTTCGATTTCGGGCTTCTGGTGCGTAAAATAACCTATCCCGATATATTCAAGCAGCATATAGAACAAAATTTGAGATATTTTTGGAGGTTTTTGTGCGAGTCCTGGCCCAGTCCAGCGTCGAGAACGTTGGAGGTGTTACTACGCCCCCTTTTTTGTTTGCGCTATTCCGGAAAACGCAGGCAACCGGGCGGCTAATGAAGCCCGGGCAAGGTAGTCGATCCCTCGTACAAATCAGTGGAGGAAAGCTATGGGTCAATGGTTATCGCGTAACTTCTGTCAACGCCAAGATATGGGCGGCACACACAGAATATGCACCATCTATGAAAGCTGAAACTGAAGGACTACGGATATCCCTACTTATGAGCGGTATATAAACATTCTCCGTGGAAAGAGGAAAAAGTGTGTGTGTGACGCTTGCCTGACCACGTGGACTTGAAGTCAGCCAACCCCATCTAAGGCGGTAAAGCATTTGCACGTCGATGTAATCGAACAACCTCGCAATAATTCCTGCATTAATTTAAAGCAGCCGAAAGGGAGGCTTCCCTTTGGCTGTATCTCAGAGCATTAGCAGATGTATAAGAGGGGCGGAGCAAGTCCAAATCAGCTGCTGTGGGCGGGAAGGTTCTCTTTTATGGAATTCCTGAGGTTGATTTCAGCCTTCGGACAACTGAAATTGCGCAAAGAACCCGCGGTACTAGATGTCTGGGGGGGAGCCACTAATACAGAGTGGTTCCAAGTAGCAGGCGACATCTGTTTAGGTCCCACTTGACCTCAGAATAAAGTTTCTATCCTCCGTGTGTACTATCTTACTGTGTGTGGCGCACATGATCAGAGCAGTTGGACAGACCATAAGATGAGGAAAACATGGCTGCGCATTTATAGCTTACGAAGAAATCCAAGGGGAGAACCGCGAACGAGACATGCGTCCTATGCGCAGTACAGAATATAAAGAGAACTAACTGGTTCAGTAGTGAAAGGCACAAAAACAATTAGGATAGCAAGCTTTGGGCGCTGTTGATAACATATATTCTTTCCCCGGAAGGTGAAACTGCTGCCTCAAGATGAGGTAGAGTGATGACTACTGAACAGGAACACCTGGGAAGTAAGTTTACTCAAGCGTGGGTTGTATTTTAGCTTTCACGCCAAATTCAGATGCTAACATTAGATAAGCCGGCAGTTGGGGAGCGCTTGGAGCTAAGAAGCGCTTGGAGATTCTTATGAAAATGTGCAGACTGTAAGCAGTGTTGCGGGAGGAGATCCAGGTTTCTCGACGGGAAGGTAAGAAAACGAGGGTGTTTCGAAGGCGTACCCGAGAAGGGTGGCTTGTTCCACAGCTTGAAATACCGGCAAACAAAAACGTTTTGTCGAAAGGCGGTTTGGGATTCGACAACGGAATGAACAATTATAGGTAATAGGTAGGAACTGGTGTTTAACGGGGAAAGCAGTATCGTGGTGCGCATGTTTTCTGTAAAGAGGAGCTTGGAGAATGGGCGCTGTACGTTCTCCACGATGCCTTGCTGAGCCCTTGGTTATTTTAGGGTGAGTTCGAAGCTATTTTTCAAAGTTAAATTCAGATATTTGGTCGCCGTTTCTGAGTCGCTTAACTTTAGCAATTCCGCAAGAGGTTTTTAGAGAAGAGCAATGAAACAAGATCCAATTACAAAAGGCAAGGCAATCGGAATAATTAAATTTTGATTATTTGTGTGGAGCGCTCTCTTAGTAACCGCACCCACTGGATCCCCTGTCTTTTCGCACCTAATGTGGGCTTTCTCGGCTCCGATGTTTGCCAGTATTAGACCCCCAAGTTTCGTCTCATAAAATATACAGTAAAATTCCCAACTAGCTTTGTTGCTGCTTCTAAATTACTATATCCTGCAGCTCACAAGGAACATCAGTTCTGTCTTCGGCACCACGATTTGCAATGCTCCCATAGTAAGCCGCAGCTGCACGCTCGTATCTGCGCGATTGCTTACTCAGCCTCCGTATGCACCACTTAAACGGGACTCCATTCTAGCACGCCTGATGCCCTTATTTGCGTCCGGGGCATATACTGCTTTCCGTTCTGAGAGTTTCCACCCTATCGGTTTACGTCCCACTTATTGAATGTACATAGATTTTTACACTGCTGAATCACCCCGGATTTCTGCTCGCCAGTCGAAGCCACCATTCATCCGCGAGTGTTTGTACATGGTCCCGCAGGTACAATTTGCTCGCTTGCCAGCAGTTCACGCTAGTTTCCTGAATCAAAGCTCTACCCCGCCATTCAGCTTAATTGTTAGAGCTCCCTACAGCTTGTTATATTCTGGTCTCAGTGCAAACACCCAATGGGCTTGTCACCTCTGCTGGTTCTGATCATTATTAACTAATGCTCTCCGCTAGTAACGTATATTGACGTTGGTCTCCATACGTGATCTGTCCCTTTGAATGGTTGTATGTGCCACAATGCTGTGGTCTACCCGAAGTTTCTTTGGTGCTGCCCACCAAATTCAGCTGGATAGTTTTTGGCCATCTCCTAGCTTTCCCTTTATATAAGGAGAAATAATAATAAGCATGTGGAATACACTCATTTGCAAGCAAATTCAGTTTTGCGACAGACTAACCTGAAACCCAGTTGAATCTCTCGTTTGTGATGTTTCCAGGCAACTGAATGTGCTGCAGCAGGCCGCCTCATGTTGCAGTTGCCACGATATTCGAGATATTGGGATACATTTACATTCGTAATGTACTACACAAAAAAGGCGAAACCGATCGTGGGCTGTCGACTAATTTTCAGCAATCTTGTGAGTAGTGCATTACGAAAAGAAGCATGTGGGTTTGTCACTGTTATCAGGAAGTAAACGTACTTAATGCTGGAAGCAACCGTTTAAATGATTTTGAAAATGCACTTTATAACATCCTACCGTTAGTTACCTCAGTAGCTTAACACAGATGTAAGGACAGATGAAGAGGTTCCATGAGACGAATCGCGGATTGTTCCCACATTAGCGCAGCCACGTCGGAGCAGTGCGCTCTAGACTTCCATGGAGTTGTGTACTTGGTCAGGAAGTTCAGCACTTGGTCCATCGCGTTCAAATGAACAGAAAGAAATAGCTGCTGAGGCTTTTTTGAATTTTAGTCCGTGGGAGAAAGCAGAGAACATAAAGATTTTAGCATTATTTCAGCATTATTTTGTTAAAAACAAATCCAACAATCTCGGTATAAATACATAAAAATATTTCCAGCCATAGGGATTTCTTGTTATATTCCATTACAAAGGGTTTCTTCCAACATTAAGGCCTGTATGTTATACTTCCCCAACCACCATATGCATCCTACAGGTATTTATTAGAAGCCAAGTTTTAATGTACAATCCCCCGTGTTACGTCCAGTGCTTCCCATGCGTTTATTTATAATAAGCTAAAATGACAGAAATAGTTTGAACTGTTGGCGGAGGGTTCTGGATCCGGCTGTATGAGGAGGCGTAAAGTTGAAAGCTTTTATGGTGATTTAGAGTATCTGTAGAATCGATGTAGTTGATTCAATAGACTGAATAGTTTGAGATTTGTTTCTCGGAATATAGCCCAGATGTCGTTGCGTAGATTGCCGGACTTACAATGGAGCTAGGTATCGGTGTTTAAAAAGCACTGTATGGGAGAATATTGCGAATTTTTCTGTTGTGAGAGGAGCGATTTTCATATATACTGTTCCAAGTGCCGAGACAGTTTTCAATAAAAACGCAGTTTTAGTTAATTAACTTTCGTGTGTTTGAAACTCAGAAACGTTGCCCAGCAATAAATCTACCGATTGTTACCAAACCTTTCCGAAAAATCTGATTTTGTTCATATTCACACCACTCTGGTTTGAACGGTCGTCCTCCTGTTCTGGCGTAATTATTCCGGTGAGTCCACACCAAAGGGAAGCACTGGACTCGAGTTTCGCTCTTATTAGAGCTCATCAGCAGTGCATATCCAGTGGCCGTGCCGGGATTTGAACCCCGGACATCTGACATGCGAGGCGAGCGTGTTACCACTACTCCACCAACGCACGTTGGACGCATCTGAATTTTCACGTCTGAACAGGCGAACGTGTTCACACTTGAGCGATGTGATTTGTGTGCCCGACCCATCGAACGACGACCCAGTAACTGTCCTGGTTGTGACGATCGATTGACCCGCTAGTCAGGACTTCCCAGTTAGGTAGCGTGACACACGCTTGAAACACAATGGGAGGTATTTTGGTTGCATTTGGGGTTTTGCGGGATAGGTATTTTGTTCATATTCGAAGTTAATTGGGTAATAATTTATTAACACCCAAAGACGTGCACTGCCGTCAGGCTCACACTATATGGTCTCATCTTAGTTCCATAGAATCAGGAATCGTATGGTGTCAGCATGTGTATTGCGTTTCATTCCGGATGATTGAATTTGGTGCTTTAGAACGGGAGTGTTCTGGGCGGAACGCTTACAATCAGCCCGAGATTCCCGTATGATTTCCCACATTTCACTGTTGTGCTCAGAGTAACTGTGTATGCATGCCTTGACTCCATGACACCGAAAAGATCCGTCCAGCTATGATGAGCCGACGGTCCCATGGACCTTGAATTTTCTCGCGCTTTTGTTAAAAATGTTTCTACCTTAGGATGGCTACCAACATTCAGCGCGAACCCCCGAAGGTTATCTGGCGATGCAAGTTTTATTTGGGCTGCCTTGATACACAAGTAATCAGGGAGAAAGAGCCCCTTGGTGCCATTCCACTACTCAGTCTCACTGCTTGAAAAAAGTTCGCAAACTGATTACCATGTACATGCACGACAGCGTTGTTAATTTGGATAACTTGGTGCCACTTTTGCAGCCATTTCAGTCAGTGTGGCAAAGTAGAATATTTGGGGCTTATTATCCTTGTTGCTGGAATATTACGCCCGGTTTTGACTAAAGAGATACAGCTGATTGTGCGTGAATTAGGACAGTAAAAAATAGAAATTGTTACGCATTTCTGCCTGCTGTACTTATTTGTGGCCACGGTCAACTGAAAACGATGTAACAACATGAGGAATGGTGGGCTTAATGTTTGGTACTAGGCCGATGAGTATATAGAATTCTTCCCAGCCGGAACTCAGCAATTCTCAACAGAATTTCGTTGCTGTGGGGGATAACATTTTTACCCATGAACAAATCCTGCCCTGGTCTTTGGCTTGTTTGCTCAGCTGGGCAATTTAACGTTTAATCACTAATCGAGGTGACATCATCAGTGCGTTATTAGGGGGCGTAATGGTGCGTAGCCATGGCTTGGTGGTTGGTGCGCTGAGTAGTATTACGTGTGTGTTAAAATAAGTTCAGCTAAATGGGGCTGGCGTTTTATCACGATTAGTTGTTCGGTCTGGCGGTTCCAGAATAATCCAAACACGATGGTAACCATGAAACCTGAAAGGCTATGCGAGCTGTTAGACTTTTGCATGGATAGATATTTTACCTCCGATTGACGAATATATCAACAGCTGAAAGGAACTCCAATAAAATCTCCAATATCATGATTTATCGCTGAGGCGGTAACGCAAAGATTAGGGCACGCAGTACTACCTACCATCAATTTAAAGCTGCGTATCCGCTATGTGGACGCCATGTTTGTCATCATGAAATGAGATTCAGTACACAGTGAACATGAAGTGCTGAACAACATATTCGAAGATATCGAATTTTTAATCGAACTGGAGAGGAACAATCGACTACCATTATTAGACGCCTTAGTGAAGAGAAAGGCGGCTGGGACTCTAAAACGTGCGTATCCGGGAAGGAGACACATACGGACCAAATACTGAACGACAACAACAACCATCCAGTAAACCAAAAACAGAGCTGCGTCCAAACCTTGTTCAAGAGGGCGGGGACACATTGCAGCACCACAGAACTATGGAAGAAAAAGAACACCATTTACTTAGAGTACTCCAGAACAGTGGATGTCCAAGGACTTTTATCAAGCAAACCTTGAAAAAGAAGACATCTCCACGACAGTAGCAGCAAGAACAAGCCACCAGAGGGGTAGTTCTGCCGTACATCAAGAACCTATCGGAACTCAAGACCAGCTTATTGACTCAAAAGAGAATTTTCTCTTCCCACAAACCGATTGCCACTCTAAGGAAACTAAGCTGAAGACCGAAGGACAACCGGACAGGACGAAAAGGAGCAATGTGATAAAGCAAATTAACTGCAACAACTGCACCAACTTCTCCGCTGGTCAAACTGGGAGGAATTGAGGCACACGAATAAAGGAACACAGAGCGGCCGTCAGGAGACATGCCCCCTATCTTTGATATCCATACACGAAGACAAAGTAGGCCACAAATTCAATTAAGAAAACAGAGAGACACGAGACACGGAAGGAATTCCTGGAAGTATGGTACCGGAGGGATCAAACTGGATCCAATTTACGCAACTCTACGTGCAACGGACCAACGTCTCAACCAGGACAAAGGTCACTACAGCGTCGAGCACATTACGAAGACAGGGGATTCTAAGCTCAAAGGACACGTGGACATCGGCGAATGAAGACACAAGATAACAGAACAACCAATGAAACCACCCGACGGAACAACTAATCGTGATCAAAGGTCAGCCCCGTTTAGCTGAACGTATATTATCGCACGCGTAACACAACACGACTCAACGCACACCGATCCCTATGCATCACAACGCTCCCCAATAACGCACTGAAAATGTCGCCTCGATTGGTGATGAAACGTTTGTAATCAAACTGCCCAGCTCAGCGAACAAGCCAACGAAAATCTACGCTACCTGAGCTGCCAATAGTTCCCTTTATAGAAAATTATGCTCTCTTCTCTGATTGCACTAATGTCGTTGAGTTCCAATAAATGGTAGTGTTTTAATATAATACGCTCTGATTGCATGTTTTAGTTGTTATTGATTTTTGGACTTTTGACACATTTGGCAAGCCGAGTTGTAAATGGGGCAACATTTCCGTCTGTGGCACAACACCAGTGTACTATTAGCACAGGTTCAGTTTGCTACGTTACCAGAGGAGCTTGCTTCTAAATCCATGAGACTAGAGATGCATTCCAAATTATAACTGATGAATGCCATAATAAAACAAAAACGCTATTGAAATGTTGTGTTTACTTCAATGTCACTGTGGTATGCGAAGCAGCACCCTGTCCTTATGTTGACAAGACCGAGAATAAACGGAATGTGTTTCGCACCAGTCCATCTCAGGCAGCTGTGTTATCCCGATTACTCGGAAGTTATTTCATCGTGTGCACAGAAAAGATCTCTAATATTGGCAAAACGCGACAAGCAATTGTGATCATTGTGACGTAATCACTTCTGGAATGTTTCGGGAATTACGTGTGCGTTATTCTAATCAAGGTGGTCCCATTCAGTGACGTTTCAGAGAATCAAAGTAGCTGCAAGCGGACCTCGCACGAAATATTCCGATCTAAACCATTCGAATGCATGAAAATTCTGTAACGAGTGTTCTATTGCGAGGCTCATGCGTATAATTGATTGTGAGGGACCAAGATGATGGACAAGTTACCATAAGCGAGCAGGCGCAAGCACACGGATGCGGCAAGTATTTTCGATTCAATGAGCCAACAATACATCCATTTGCGTCATACCTGGTGAATTGCTGTATGTAATAAGTCAACGGCAATTTCACGCGCGTGTGTCTGTAAAGGGATGTCCCTCGTGAACGAGTGAGAATGGTAGTCAGCTCACAATTGCGTGACGCAACCAATTCACTTTTTTGGTTGCAACCCCTGTTGTGCTGTCAGGACGCACACTGAGAGGAAACTCCAATGCTCATCAGATGCCGCAACTCTTAGGCTCAGTTGATTGAAAGGCCTTCCTTTCGGTGTGAAGGTGTGTTAATCGGAAGGCTGACTGAACTTGCACCATCGTAAACGTGAGCCAGATACTGAAGGGCGTTAATCTCTCAACTTCGTTCTACTCTACACAGATGAGGCATGGCCTCATGCTATTTGTGTGGAATCGCCATGTCTGTGGTTGTGTTCTGTTTGGTGGATAGTTGTAGTGGGGCCAAGGAAGCTGCATAATGCCGCTGCTCAATTTGTTTAATTGCGACCAGTTTTGATTAGCGTCCGGGAGAAATACAACTATGAAGTTATGTGCATATAAACTAAGCGACTGCACGCGTATATAAGCAGCAAAAAATATTATCTGACTAGGTTACCGAGGACGCCAGATGGTGAACATTGGCATTCCCAATTTCATCAACGGAACAAAAGCCCCACTTGCTGCCAGAAGTGTGCGTTCACATAAGAAGCACCTTAGTAAAATTGACAAAGCCTCAGTAAACATCACTAGAATCACGAGAGAACATTGTCAAATTTGGAGTGTTGGCTTCCAGACCTGCGAGTTTGATGGGGCTTCGAGGAAATGTTGCGGTCGAATATTTACGGCGGAAGATTAACTAGAAATCAACCTCAAATGAAGTAACTGATGAATTGCTTTGAGATCAGTTGATTGCTTGTGAATTTTGGCGGTCATACAAAAATTGGCCCGAAATATCAGTGTACCGAATGTATGGCGGAGAATGAGGTCAGAGAGAGGACAGCAATTACAGAAATTAATTAGGAATCGAGGCGAAAATTGAGATAATATAGGGAAACTGCAGGGGAAAACACTGCATAAATACTGAAGAGAAATTACTCGATGAAAGCTTGGATCCAGTGAATAGTTCAATTTGGCCAGAATGAGCCTCCAAGCGCTAACCCCAGCAACCAATTTTATGCACTGTTATGTGGGGATCCAAGATGATGGGCGCCCTAAGGAGGGTGGAAAATTAATGTGGGCTAAAGAACATGAACCAATTGTATATGATATGCTGCCGACCGAAACGCGGGACACAGGTAACAGAACAATGGATGAAATCGGGAAACGACGGCTATAAGCCTGGTAGGGAGTGGATGTTTCATCGGAGATACCAATGAAATCTGAAAGCGTGAAGATATTGAATTATAAATTATAAAGCAAATGCACGGACTGTGAGCATAGTGGGTTACCAATGGTTATAGGACCAGCATTACAACGGTTAGCAAGGTTGCCGACGGTGTTGGATAGTCCTTTGTGAGTTGCTTGCAGCGGGCTTAGAAGCTGAATGTCACCTAATTTTTGCATCTATATTTGACAGCAACGAAATTTGTTGTCATAGTTTGGCAAATCTCGTTTCATACGAAACATTTCTCCATTTATTTCGAACGCAATTTAAGTGGTGCCAATATTGGATTGAGGATGGGTAAATGTTTGATCATCGTCTGCTTTGTGAGTCAGAATTAAACCACAAGACGAACCGGTGATCCGCTGGCTGATGTACTGTTCAGCTGTTTGTTCCCTCCCTATCACAGACAAAATTTGGCGTAAATCACTTGGTGGTGTCTAATTTCAATTAACCTGGCATACGCGCTCACCCGCTACCGTCTGTTTGCCACTGCTTGCTCATCCGATAGCTGTGAACACACACGTTCAGCCTCACAAGTTCTGTCGGTGGGGCGGCGTGTTTTTCTCTAGTGATGCACTGTGTTTTCGTGGACAGGATGTACGAGTACGATTGTGTAGTGGACGCCTATCGACATGTTGCTTTGCCAGAGGGAACATCGTACACTGTGACCAATAGTGTGGCAAATAGTTTTCACCAAATTTATTATCAGGTGATATGCTTTGGAAACAAGCGATGACTGTGATTACTATAGTCCATACCACTATGTCAAGATAAGTAGTGAGTTTATTCTAGAGAATCATTCGTAGAGCGGAAGCAGCTTTAGACGTGTCACACCTGTGTTTTGAGTGTAGATCCTTGTTCGCAGGTGCTGTTAGAGTACATTCAATTCGGTTCCCTGAACTGCAGTTGCTAGTCCCATGGGCAGCTTTTGGGCACAATGGTTCGCAATCAATCATGCTCTTCTCGAATGTTTCACGCCAAACTAATGGTCGCGGTTGCTAGTCCCATGCGTTTTTGGCGCAACACATGCCTGTTTTATTCCATACCAACAAATTGCAACTGATTTCCTGACGATTGTTCAAATTCTCATTTGATCAACCCAAACCTCTTTGCTGGTTAGGGTTTGTGTCACAATTATCCCATGTCCGTTTAGACAAGGATAATGAGGCATTTACCAGTCGGCTAGGTGGTCGCAATCTTCATGAACAAACCTACACGTTGAATATACTCCAAGTTCAGCCCGTCGGCCAATCTGGATCAACTTTGAAATTTTGCTTTATGTACAAATGAAAATCACTCGATTCGCATTCTTTGTCTCAAAACGACTCCATGTAAATTGCATTCTGGGTAACCGGGAATGCGAATGAAGTGTGCGTATATTCCACGCTCATCGATGCATGACTTTGGTACTATCTGGTGTACACTGACTATGCAAACCCGAGCAGTCTAGCGAATCATGAATGACGTTTGAGGTGAGAACTGACTAATCCATCCATGCGTTGGCTGACATGGGTGGCGGAAACGCGGCTTCTGTCCTGCTGCCCTTGAAATTCACTGGTGCCGCCGTAGGTACAGGGTCGAGTTTTACGCACTAGCGCTCTTCTAGAGAGCTGGTTCACTGATTGTGTTATACAGGGCAGACGATTGACTAGCGGATGTGTAGGTCCAATATATTCGAAGGCATCATCTAAAACCTGGCGGTTTCACACAACCCGCGTTCACCCACAAGATCTGTTCAAATGTTGTTGTCTAAATAACCCTACACTGAGACCGCCGTGGTAGTCGTTCTGGAGAGTTTGTTGTGAAATGACTGGTTCAACTATAGTTGTTGTCAACTTATTTCTGAATAGTTCAGTGTTTTCAAGCCTCGAATTGCACGTGATTACGTAACACCAAATGGCACGGGGAAACAAATAGAGAATCAGCAGGCATGCGCATGATTGCTTGAACAATGTAGTGCTTTCTGAACAAATGGCGTTAATCAGCACCTCGACAGTTTTTAGGACCAGTGTTTGTTTTATCGATCGCCGTCTTCGTGGTAGTTAGTTCATGGAAAGCGTAGACTCCCAGACAGCGCAGATGAAGTGAATCAGCACATCTGGATGGGCCTAAAACCCGGTGAGGTGCTGCCATTTGAATTGTTTGATGATGACAACTTCGTCCCTGTGGTTTTTGATTCAGCATGTTGACCAACACTACGTACTATTTTCAGATGCAGTTTGTAGGTGGATGTGAGAGCACCTTCACTTTGCGTGCCAGGTGCTGTGTACGGAAATTACTTTATTAGGTACCAACGAAGTTGTATAACGCGGCTGCTAATTATGCACTAACGCGACTAGTTTTGGTTCTGACGCCTGTGAACTACAGCTACGAACATATCTATTTTATACACTATGAAGCTGGAAGCGTGTTTAATGTAAGCAAATATATGCAGCAAGCCATCTGATTTAGCCCGCTTACCAAGGGAGCCTGACGGTGACCACTGGTATACCACAGTTTTTCACTGGACGGAAAGCCGCACTTACTCGTCAAGGATGCGTTCAACTAACAGAAACGGGTCAAACATTATGAGGCTATAAAGAAGATCATAAAAACACTTTATCGTATAGAAAATTATGGCTTGTACGCGCGCCAGCCCAAAGCACACAGCGCAATAGTTCGTATTCAGATATTTGCACAAATTGTGGTGCGACAACTTTCAACCTCCGCGAAGAATATTCAGTTGGTTGAAATAAGCCATCGGCGGTTTGCAATGCTCAAATAATAGATCACTGGCTTCAGGAAATATCCCTACTCGAACATCTGCCAGCAATTAACCGCTTACGGTTTGATTGTTTGTAGTGTAAGTGAATAAACTGAAAATTTGGCCGTCCGTGTTCCCTATGCGCACGACTTGAACAACTTACCCAGTCCTTATCTTCTTTCTTGCACATCGCAAGTCATTTGTAACGAATACTGAAAATAGATGTGGATTTTCCGATTATTTAAAAAAAATCGTGACCACTTCATCGAACTTTAGACTCGTACTTTTTCAGGAGAATAACCCTCAAAAATGTTTCTTGCTAAGCCGCGCCCAATTTTTGAAGCATGAGCCGGATTTTCTTTTCCTCTGACATATTAACCAAATCAATACGAAACATATCTTCATAGTAATGGAAGCATGGTTTGAGAGTAAATTCAGAGTTAGCATCATACTGGAACTCACTGATATGCTGCGTCAGAGTCTCCGTTGAAGGGACTTTGGCTGGAACTAATGATACTGCGATTGCGTGCCTTGAAAAATTCTGTGACAACGTCTCGATCAACTTGGCTTGATATTGTTCAAATTGTGCTTGCGACTTTCCAAAGTGTGCTTGTTGCTCTTGTAACACGGCTTGCATTCGTTGGGAACTGACTGGCATCATTGGCATGAAACGTCGCCACTTTTGTATATCTTCACCTTCCATGATGCTGCCGGGTTACAGTCAGAAGACAGGAAGGCGGCCAGAAGAAAAACTGTGTTAGTGCAATTACACCGTTCTATTTATATGATTAACTTGTGGCCTAATTTGATGGTCGATCTGCTTTCAGCCAACCATTGTGTCTCCTGCACGCCCACACCGGTTCTCGGGCGGTGGTGTCATTGTCTCCGTTGGTCATAGATGGCCCTCCGTGTGCTTGTGTACGGAGTTCACATTTTGCCTTGGCCATCGGGTGGGCGTGAAATTCATGTGTCGCTTTCTGACCTTTCTCCGTACATGATGAAATCTGACGTGATTGAGACGTGTGGGTATACTTGCACGGCGCTGTTTATCCACTTGACCGCTCCGCTGCGCAGTAAGCCGATAAGCAGCTGTATCTCATTTATAACAGACAAAAGGAAACTTTCTTTTCGGCTGTATGCTAAACCATAACGAGATGCATGACAGGGACTAGACAAGTCAAAAACAGTGTTTGTGGGCGGAATTTCTGCAGTTCCAGGTAACAGGCCAACATCCATTTAGTTCGTACGTGACCACCCCGTGAAGTTTTCACCTCCATGTGTGCTACTAGATCTGCAAAGTGCCCAGCTTAGTGATTAGGATACTTCCACAGTTGCCAGCATTTAGTCTGGTCTGGGGAAGTTAGACCGGTAAAACGGCCCAGGTAGCTCAAACAAGCAAACGGTTTTCCAAGCAGGTAAATCACGAACTGGTAAATGATTCAAACGCCATTAAAAAGGCCATGGAATTTGTTCAGATATGCTCAGAGCGTGCGCACCGTGTTTACAACGCGACGGAGAGTAGAGGTGATCCACTGTGTCAAGCAAAAGCGCACCGCGATGCTGGCTATTTCGCTGAATAAGCTGCGAAGCCAAACGATAAGGACGCCCACCGAGCATCAGAAGTGCACATAATTTTCTATGCGCGATGCAGTAGATCAGAGAAATTGGGCAAACCACAAGATGGGGAAACTGTGCCTGAGCATTCAGAGCTGACGGGGATATCCGAGGAGTGACTCAGGTTCAAGGAACGAGATACACACCATATTGCCCCGGACGAAATATATACAGAAATTAAAGGAACAGTAGGGATAAGCACAACAACATTTAGGATGACAAGCGTTGGGCAGTGTTGGTACCATGGCTACTTTTCCCGGGAGTGAAATCACAGACTCAGTTTGGGGAGGCATAGTGACTACTGAAAAACCCGGTAGGTTCGTTGTCTGGCATAGACTTCCAAGTATTCTATGGGGCCTATGTCAGACCACTTCTTGCCAACCAAGTTGTCCACTCAGGACGCATGAAAGACTTAACCCTCATTGAGCGTATCCAGCGAGCGGCTACGAAAATGGTTGCCGGCTTCAAGTCTGTGGACTACGAAAAGCGTCTCGCGTTGCTTGACCTCTTTCCCCTGAAGTGTCGGCGCCTCTAAGAGGATCTAATTCTTACTTATGCTCTGTTTGAACAAGCTTTGGACAACAGGTTTTTAACCGTTTAAAACACTACTAGACACTTAGCTATGCAAGTCCTAGCGCTGGCAAGCAGAGTGCTACACTTTTTTTTATAATTTGTGCCTTTCAGATGAACGACAGCCTTTGAACGACAAGAACGAAATTGAAACGGGCGAAAGCCTAGATCCTGTGTGACAATCCGTAAAACCGTGAAGGAATTAACTTTTTAATGTCAACGCCAAGATCAGATGCTAACATTGGATAACAGTGCAGTTGGTTTGACCTCACAGCTTAAAAGCGCTCAGAGTCGCATTCGAAAACGTGTAGACTGTAAGCTGTGGTATAAGAAGACCCCCAGGTATCCTGACAGAACGGCAGGATACGCAGGCGTTTTTGGAGGCCTGCGTGGGAAGACATGTTTTTGGTACTGGAGGCTTGAAACGCATGCATCGTTTTGTTTATCTGAATTTCTAGCAACTCAGCTGCTGCACATGCTGAGAAGTTTGCGACTCGATTGGGAAAACTGTCTAGGTTGATGGCTGGCGTGACACACCAAAAAAAACTTCATTCAACAAAAGGCAAAGTGATTGGAATAATTAATTTTAGGTATTTCTATAGACCGCTACCCACCGTAATGTTTTTCAGCTGCGATGCTTTCCAGGATCGGTCACGAAAAACCCCTCTCATAAAATATACCGTCCGATCCCAAAACACATACGATAAAATACACATATTCTGCAGCTCACAAGAAACATCAAATGTGTCTCTTGCATCATAACTTGTAATGTCCACATACTGAGCCATTGATGGTGCCTTACGCAGGACAGTATGCACATTTGCTTGCCATTGAATCATTTGTGTGTCCATATTAACCTGTGAATAGAGGCGCTCACACGGTTACAGAGGCCAGCTTCCACGTGAGACGCAAGTAATCATGCGCGTTTTAAAATCTTACTGAATAGAACATTTTAACGGAAACGAGTGAATAGGAATTGACCCTGGACGCTTGGATAAATCCGAAAGACAACGATTAGCCTAAATTAATTTAACCGTTCTCTTGGGCGTCTGGACATTGCGAACCACCCATTTCGTGTGCGGCTTACACTGTTAGGCCACACAGGTTACTGGATGAAACATTTTATTCCGGCTCAATATGAAGGCATAGGGACAGACATCCCCACGCACAGACACTTGAATTGTGGATGCTGTGAAACCATTTCGTTTTCAGGTTTCCAATCTCTGATGAGCTCTTTTACCTCATGACAGTCGTATTACGGTTTTCCTCTGTTGTAAGTGGGTCGATTTTAAGAAGAGGCGAAGAAGCCAGTCAGTTTTCGATGAAAACGCCCTGCTCACCAATTGAAGTCCCTGTATTTGAATGCCACGAGATTTTTTGGGGTCCTGGTAGGCGATCAGGCTTGAGTTATCTGGTGAGGTCGAGTTAGCAGCTCTGATTCGTCCGTTCTCATTTGACTCTCTTATAGTTTTAGGTTTTAAATTGTGGCATGAGCTGTCAGTCAAAAACCTGCCGTGTGCGTTAAACTTATTGGGTTTTAGCTTCACCTATTTGGTTCCACTGTATGTTCTCACATCATACGTTCCATCTAATCAACGGTCGCGTGGCGTCAGCATGTGGATTGCGTTTTATGCTGGATGTCCAATTTCGGGCATTCGAATAAGAGTGTCTGTGTGCTTACAATCAGCCCGAAAATTTCGCATGATGCTGTGGTTGTGTCTCATTTGAGGGAGGTTCTTGGTAGAAGTATGGAAGTTACAAAACACCGCTGCCTGAGTTTTGTTATTGCGACCAAATTTGATCATCCTTCAAGCGAAATGCTGCAAAGAAGGTATGCGTATGTATACTACGGGGCAGCATGCGTATATCATCCAAGCGGACATAGGCATGAAAACGCATCATCCCACTAGATTATCGCCGATGCATAAAGGTGAGCATTGGCCTATCCGATTGCATCCGTAGAAAGAAAACTCCACTTACCACCCAGAGTATGCATCCATGTAACAAGCATGTTAGTAAAAGCGACGAAGATTCAAGAAACACCGCATGGATCACAAAAGTACCTTGTCAAATGGGGACTCGTGGTTTGCAGACCCACCAGGTTTATAGGGCTCTGACGAAATACAAAGAAACAGTTCATCTTAAAATAATAGCGCAACTTCCCGATACAAATCTCTGAAACCTTATAAGAGATCTGCAAGGAAATTCAAACCATCCTAGCAGAGGGTTGCAATACACAATTTATTAGTCAGGGCAGTTCAAACATTAGCTGGAGGTCAAACACAAAAGGAGCATATGATGAGTCGCTTTGACGTGAGTTAATTGGTTTGAATCATAGCGTCCATGGAAGAACGGTCCGAAAATTCCCGCGCATCTGTAGTATGGCCGAGACTGAGGACCTATGCGAACCACACAAATTACGTATGAATCTGTGACTCACTTTTAAAAGAGAATATTGGGGGAATACAGACACAACCAAAGAGCTCGACAATTTCAAGACTCCTCTCGGGAATTTCTATGGTAAGCTGAATCCATGTGATGCGCCTGGTGTAGGTGTCGGAAGGCGGATTCACTGCGCGAGCGTTATGTTATTTATCATCGAAAACTTATGCGCAAGAATATTGGCCAAAAACTGAGCGATGCACATGAAAATTAGTTGAATTTCATAAATAGAAGTAGCAGAGGAGGACTAAAAACCACGCTAGCAGAGCATGTGTTCATGGTATCAAAAATAAGATGCTTTTAAGGAATATTAGAAGCAAATAGAGATTTCTGCAAGATGGCTCAGCATGAGGGGAGGAGAAACATTCCTATTGTACGATCAGTCAGGAGCGCTATGGAATTCAATTTTAATTGACCCAAAAAATCATAAAAAGAGCGGAAAAATATCAGTCCTGATATCAAAATCTTGTCCGAATGAGGCTAGCTTCCGAAGATAACATAAATAAAGTATTATTCCTACATCGGCGAAGATCATACGGATCGCACTATGAAACCAAATCTAAGAGATAACTCATTGTCTCATAAACGTTTGACTGCATTTCAGTCCAAGAAGGCTCTATATCACCAGGGGGTGTTTCCGAATGCAGGTGGGGATAGATAAAGAACACGAAGTGGAGAAAACACCTGAAATTAATATAGATGTTGTTAAGACCACACTGCCAGCGGCTCAAGCGAAGATTCAGATAGTACAAGGAAACTGCAGAGTAAAACAGTGAATAAACACTGGAGAGAAATTACGCCGCGGAAGCCAGAATCTAGTGGATCGTTCAAGTTGGCCTCCAACCAGTAACCAGAACACCCTATTTAATCCGATGATATGTGGGGACCTGGACTGTTAGACGCTATAAAGAGGAAAGCAACTTAATGTGGACTCCAATACATGAACCAATTGCAGGCGCAAATATATTTATTTATTAAATAAAACACACGGAGTGTGAACACGGTGGGCTACAAGGTGAATGTTCAGCGTCACAACGGTTGACAACATTGCCGAAGGAGTGGGATGGTCCTTTGTAAGTTTATTACAGAAACACTTATATTACACATTTAGATTACGGTTCCTAATAAATAGACAACTTGTTTTCATATGATAGGTGAACTTATAATGTAGATTTATCAATAGCTTGTGAAATGAACGCGTTAGGACATGGTGGTTTGCCAAAGGGAATATCAGACCAATACTGTCTCTAAGAGACAAAGAAATCGCTAAAAATTAGACCATTAAGAAAAACAGATATGCAGTACCGGCTTACGGGAAGGCTTTTCTATGCAAGAATCTCAGCAAAACGCAACGGCAGTTGTAGTTCTGATTTGTATAGCCAATAACATTTGTTTTAAACTATCGTGCCCTATTAAGCACCGACAAATTTCAAGCGATCTGAGGATTGTTTGATTTCTTGTTTGATCAACCCACACTCCTTTGATGGTTAGAGACTGCGGTTCACATTTGCTGTGTCTGTGTCGGTAATGAGTCTGTGAGGTATACATTCACAGATCCTAAAGAGAGTATAATTCTCGTTTATTAATTTTTAACATTCCATAACGAAACTTTGTTACACAAACGCGTATGAAGCCTGACTACAACACTAATTTTCATAGTAGTCATTAGCCATTACAAGGGCAAAACAGAAATGTTCCAGTGAGCATAGAAATCGCTTTGGTTTTTCGAGCGGCCTCCTAAAATTATATTAGTGTAGATCCGTGTACCCCTTGCTGCGATCCAGCAGGTCTTTTATATATCTGCATAAGTGAAGCTGAGCACGAAAGTAAACTCGCTAAAATAGGACCTTGGGGAAAACTGGATGTCCAGAATTAACGTAGGGAAAGTCTTTTACTGAAAAGAGCGTTGCAAATAGCAGCGGTGTTTTTATTCCTGATTTATTCTCCCAGATAATGAGGCATCCTCCATTTAGCTCCATGGACGGTGTGATAATATCGCAGAAGGCATCTGAACAATAGCACACGGTTTAACTGCGCTAATCAAGAACAAAACTCACCCCAATCGTAACCCATTCGCCAATTTGTGAGTTCCCACGACTCAAACTGGATCAACTTTGTAATTTTGTGTTAAGTACAAAAGGAATTATCTTGCTTTGCAATAAGCTCATTGCACTTTACTGCCAAACACAGTTTGAAGCATGAGTTGCATTGCTAACAAGGATGAAGTGCGCATCCACTGTCCACAAACGGGCCTATATAAATTGCGTTCCTGATAAATGAGAATGAGGATGAATTGTGCCGTATGTTTCACGTGCGTCGATGCAAGACACTGGTTAAATTTGAATACCTCGGCCAATCGTCAGTCAGGCAAAATTCGACAGTATGGCGAATCAAAAATTCCTTTTGAGATAGTGGGAACAGAAGAGTTTGTTCGTCTGCAGGCTTGCATGGGCAGCAGAAATGTGGCCCCTCTCCTGGTCCCCCTGAAAATCCCTTATACCGCCTTAGGTTAAAGTTGGATTCTAAGACACTAGAGCAACTTATGTGAGCTGGCCACTGATTAGATTAATCAAGATGGACAAGTCAGGGCAGGTGATACGCTGGCGGACATTGAAGTCCAATATTTGGTGGAGGTATTTCCTTAAATCAGGGAATTTCTCATAACGTGCGCCTTCGCATAAAAATTCCTCAATCGATGTAGTGAAAATTGACCGGCATGTAGTCGTTTTCACGCCGTTGTTATCAAAACCCTAGTGCACAAGTTCCACCATTCTACCGAAAACGACTGGTTCAGCTATATTCGTTCTCAACTGCTTTCTCAAAATTCAAGCTGATTAGCCCACTGTCTCCAAGCGGCGACTAGTAGTGCACGTAACTACGTCACACCAGATGGTACGACGGAACGACTAGAGAGTCAACAAACGTGCGCACGATTGCCTAAACAACGTGGTGCTTTCTGAAAGAATGACGCTAATCACCATCCCCACATCCTTTAGAAATATTCGTCACGCTAGAACTCAAGGTCGCCGTTTGGTTTTGTTTAATAATCGGCGGATCACGCCACGCTCTGCTGTCAGTTATCTTGCCAAATTATTGAAAATTCATCTCTCCGGTTTTTGATTCGGCAGTGTGTAGTTGGATCTGAGGACCTTCACATTTCGTGCTAACTGATGCGCACTTCAATTTTGTCTGGTGTAAATTAAATATGTAGTCACCGCTAGATATGTGCGCCCACAGAAATCCTGGTAAACGAGGCGAATTGTTAAGTCGATGTTTGTCACTAATAGGCGGAGGTTCTTCCGTTAGAGCGGGGAGAACCTGAGTGATATGGCTCTGATCACCTTTCAAGTTTGGCATACGCAGGTGTCAATGGGGCAGCGTTTATGCGCCAGAAGTCCACGTAGGCATCAGCGTAGTGGGCCTTTGTTATGGAATTTGAATTACGCAGCAATTATTTATTATTTTTATCCAAGCAACGAAATTTATTTTGCAAAACATTAAAACCACGTATGTGAGGCTTTTGTCTATCTTAGTCCATGCCTTGGCCGAGGTTACAGTTTGACACACGGAGCCAGTGTATGCATTATCAGGGCGTGCAGAATTCTTCCGACGGCGTCACCATGACAGTATAAGTGGATATAATTCGGAGTCGAGTTCACCGCATGAACTGATAGTAGCTAAATCAGATGTAGTAATCTTGATGCATATGCTGGAAGTTAACCGAAAAAGCATGTCCATTCGCTACAAAGGCTTTCTTCTGGAAACTTGAAAATGAAAAGGTCAAATTATGGACTGGCAACATTGTTGCAATCTCGCTTTGGGCAGGCATTTCTCAATCAGATTAGTGCGATTATTGTCACCAAAATGCTCAGCTATCGCTGATCACGGCGATGTCCGGTGCATCTCGCAAAGAATACTCGATGAATGCACCATACCGATTTACTAAATGTCAAGGTTTTATACAAGAGATGTTTGAATGAATGCATCCGTGGTTCTCAAGAGCAACAACAAGAGACTAGGCGCCTATCGATCATTGCGCACTTATTGCTGCCTTATTCAATTTTTCTTCCTTGGTTTTAATGCAGCAAGCCTCCAGTTTGTACCATTTGTGCACTGGCTTCCTGTTTTGCCCAAATAAGATATAATTTGACGTACAACTTGCGCTTTTATTCACTTATTAAAATCAAGTTTGATACTAAATTATCAGGTGACGAAAAAAAATCCCGAGGTCGCATACATGTAACTACAAATTAAACAACACTTTAGTGACCCGATGATTTCAACCGAGCAGTAGCTTTTTAAAGACATCTGGCCTCAAACATCATACATGAAACACTAGCCAACGAATACAAATTACATACCCGGAACCGGCACCAGGTTGTAAGCAGTTGTATGATCAAGATACACGAGTTAACGTCCACCGAGTTCATGGGCACCCAAAGATTTACAATAGTCATAAGTGCGATGTTTGCTCACATCTCTCAGGAAACTGTCACCCACAATATTCGGTTTTTTTGTGGTGACGATGCTAGGGATTTTGCATATTTTGGGTGGGGCTGAACCGGATTTTTGCGTTAGAGTGTACGGCCTCACTGTTCTGCGATCTTCGATGCGTTACCTAACATAATCACGATTGAATTCTTGCTGCAACTGACTACAGCTTGTCGATCCTAACAGACACAATCAAAAACGTCTTCGTTCTGCTTGACGTTTAGGAGAATGGTGTTTGATAAAGAGATGTCACCCAGAGTGTTTTTTTGCTTCTAAACAGGAAGTTTTGGGAGAAATGGATCTAAAGGCAAAGTAACCTTAAGTAATAAGATATTGTAGCTACTTAATTGTTTATTGAAAATAATACTTGTACCTCAATGGATCACATATTGACTGTAGTATTACTGTTTTGGCTCCAATTGGGAAACGGATAAGGCACAACACTTAGTGCCATTGTGATTTCTCTTCTCCGGCGCCAAGCGCATGAGGTAACAATTGTTTGCACTAAAAAGTCTACCCGCGGTCCAAAGATGCTAAAAAAACAGTTTCCATCTCCTGCGCGTATCTAACAATATTGCGTATTTTGCGATTCAAGGCTGGTTCTGTAATTTCTAGTTGTATTTCCCAAAGTCATAAGACTGGATAACATCGGAATCAGCCAGTCGAGCAGCAGTGGACAAAAATTACCCCAAAACTGTCAGACTTCCTTGCTGTCCACGAGTAAATGATGAAATCACGGTAACAAAATTAAATTCGAGGCAATTATTCCGCATATGCGTGTGTTTCTGACGTAACTGAGGCTATGAGTACAAATACTCGAAAACAAGAATTAACATCTCCTGATGGTCAGCATGTTGTTGACTGGTAAGGCAATTCAAGCGTCGGTAAATTGAATGGTCGCTGATTACCTGAGAGCTGACAGGTTTCACAAGCATTAAGATGCACCTAACGTAAATGCGCGCCTAGTAAAACTTGAAATGAAGTTGCCATGTTTCCCGAATAGACAAATATTTCTCTCATGGTGCATATCTCTCCTCTGTCACCAGATAACCAAGTGGTCGACTGCATGCACTATGATGTACGGAATGCGAAGCCTTAACATAAAACAGGCTCCGATGTGGCTATTTGTTCTACCAACATAAAGAAGCCAGGTAATAAATGGGCAAACGAAATCCAATTGAATTAATTTTGAGCGTGAGGAAACGGCCAACGATTCTCTTAATCAACTGACCATTGAGGTTACTATGATTCAACCTTGGTATAAAAAAGATTGACTTGTGCTTATGTGGACAAGACCCTTAGGCGTTTGTATATCCCACCAAATTATTGCACCTACATTAGTTTGCAAGGTCTGTGTATCTAGTCAACCGTGCATCCGAGCTAACTTTCGTTGTTACAATAGTGTTACCGTACGAAATGCACATGACTGAGAACTGCCTGGTGTCACCCATATGTGGTGTGTTCCTCGGGGTAATACCATCAGTTTGTGCTTCAGAGTGATGTAATTTTTGTTCCTGTGACGCGTAGAAAATGCCTGTTCTCAAGCTGATTCGTTGATTGGAGAACACAATACCTGAGGTGGCGTTTAAGTTTCCACGCTCAAAACGCAGGATACATCTACGCGTTCAAAATTACACTTCGGAGAACAACGCAATCTTTAGTTGAATTTGATTGCACACGTTTGCGGTACAACCATTTGCGCCCTATCTGTTGGAGATTATGTGTATTAGAAGAACACTAGCAACTATACAAACATGTCCACGTAAAGCCTGGTCCTTCGTAAATGATTAGCGCCGATTTTTAATCAGCAATCACAAAGAGCACCTTTACTTACTGACGATTTTGATTTTGCAGACAGGAAGCGCAGTGTTATGAAGTCTGAACATTACTGAACAACCTTTCCGTTCGTTTTACGTGCTCGTAAATCCTTCCTCACAAGAGTGCGTTAAGCGCACCGCTTTATAATAGTGTGAGGCTAACGAAATCGAGGCCCATGAGGTGTTGTGCTGACAGTATACTTAGACTCAGTTGCGTTTCCACAAGAAAGTGCAATAAGCACAGCATTCGTGTAGCTTACGTATTTTTAATTTTGTGCCGCATTTGGGGTCGCTCATCTTTTTATACCTATTGTAATCGGTTTAAATCAGTGTCAATTTCCTTGAAGTTTTAAACCACACAGTTTTGTCATAGTACTCTGTGGCTTGAGCGGTCACCATGGATGATTTGTGCAGTGGCAAAGCGACTAGCTAATACCGCGGTCATATTTTTATTTCATTCAGGCACTGAATTTGTATATACACGCGTAAAGTGAACAAATAATGTGGAACTCAATACTACGAATTTATCAGGGGACACTGAAAGCGAGTATCAGTGTAAACAATATATTCGTCACACTCAGAGCCCTACGTGGCTATGGCGATGAAGAACAACTAGGACTTACTAATATGTTGCATAAAGTTTCCAACAATTTTGACGCACAAAGGACATAAACATAAACAGTGTCAAAGAGCAAAATACTAGCTCAGTGTTATACATGTTTTTATTAGGAAATCCAATACAGAAAAACCAATGAATGTATTTTTAGTTGGATATTTTTGTTTGTTATATATAATAGTGTAAACCCCCAGTAGCTGAGGCCTAGGGAGAAAAAATACACCCGTACCATATTCTGCTGTACCTTGGCAAAAAGCCGATGCCAGTTAAATAGAGTTGCATCTGGGGATTACTTACGCCGATAGACATGATAGACACCGACGAAAAAGGGGTTAGTTAAGAAATGTGTATCAGAACGCACGCGTTCATGTCTAATCTCAGGCATCAAAATATGAAGAGAAAATCCCTCTACCTCAGTGCACAAATCAATAAGACCTCAATCAACATTGGCGGATACCTTCTTACCGCAACTGCCGCAAATAGCAATGAAAGCGATCTTGCCGCGGTCACGGTAAAATCATCAAAGAGATCTCTCAAATGGTCGCCTTGTGACTCTTGATGCCTGCAGTTTGCAGTCTTAGTGGACACAAATATGCAAACCGAACCCAGTGAACTCGGAAATTCCTCCCGAAAGGAAAATCGTTATACTGAAATTGGAATCGAAAAAGGCAGGTATGACTACGATGAGACGAAGATAAAGACCTCCCAAAAGAACAGCTTTCTCATCCGCGATGCATTGCGTTACACAAGAACCACCCACAGTAAAAATAAAAAGAGAATAAACTGTAAGTAATAACATCCAGTCAACTAAGGTGTAAAAGACTGTCAAATAGAATGGAGAGGTTTATTATACAGTCGCAGCGCATATGAAGAAACACTGAACATACTAATTTGCACGCATTTAGAGGTAAATCCAAAGTAATGGTGAAACTATACTTATCAGTTCAATTCAGTAGGCTTGGTTAGGGTAAAACAACTGCTCCATGTTTGCGTTGTGATCAATAATAATCTTATCTTTCCGATATAATGGATTGGTACGCTTGACAAGATACCTTTCTATATATACCAAATAATGCTTATGTCAATCCGCCTTTATTTATTTGATGGCGCCACTACTCTGTTGGCAAAAGGTTTAGCCGGAAACAAATGGGAAAGTGCCTTCTGTAATCTACACCCGTTCACCCGTGTACATCATCTAGAGTGCTTAAGTACTTGTGGCAGGAAATACCATATCGAACCACATTGCAAAACGTAAGAACGGCAACACTGACTGGAGCGCTATGTAGCGATTTAACCAATTTTTTATTATCCGGTTGAAGCACGAAGCCTTAATGATGGCATACACAATCAGCTTCAAGTCTTGCAGACTACAAGAAATAGACCAGCCCCATTACTGTGGGAACAGTCCAGCATTTTTTGGATATTTGCTTTCTAGCATATGTAAACTGTAGGTAGATAAATGTGAAGGGCAATATACAAGCATCGATTCGCGTGCTGGGCCATATTTCGCAATTGTTTTGATCAACGCCATTCCATCGTTCATCTGGTGGTTACTTTGCAAACCCAAATGTTTTTGTCTTCCATTTTTGCTCTCAAGTTTTCACCTACATTCGTTCGTGTTGTAGTGCCTGCACCGTTTGCAGCAAGTTCTTTCTTTGTGATTACTGCTGGTGGAATACTGCACAAGCTGATGGGACACAATGACGGCGCAAACAACCTAATACACATATAAGCGTATTCTCATATATAAATGTATGCTTACCTCAAGCATTTCAAGTTTGATTGCAATAAAACTATCGTTTTTTCTGGTATATCTTAACATGGTTCACTTTCTTTCTTTCCTCTGGAAGGCGAGGGTGAAACACATGCACGCACATTAAGATGTCACCATTTCGCCACATTCATTAGGGGTTATGTACTGTAACATACTGTCCAGAAACGTTTAAGACGTGAAAAATTTCTTGAAAGCGTCACATGATCCTTACAAGTGAAGAGAATATTCAATGAATACGGAGCCATTGTGGTTTTTGCCTAAGTTGAAAGGAACGCCTCGTATGCTTATCTGCGTAAACCTGTCCGGTTTCGTGAACAGAAATTTGAACTAGGCTTTTGCCTCCATCAAATCAGCTGAATCCCAATGCATTCGCGGTTAATCATTATTAGGTAACCGACGAGAACTTCTTATACTCTAGCTCCGCCAAAATGAGGAATATTGTGAAGCAGGAAGCGCCTCTATACACCGCTCTTTGCCGGTTGACTCTAACAATGGGATGGTTCAAATTATCTGGGATACTTATAGGTGACACCTTTTTTATACAAATGCGTTAATCCAGATGGGCAGCAGATATCGAGTGTTTTTAAAGACCGTCTGATTTGTCTTACTTTACTGCGAAAATAATTCTCGCATGGTATTGACTGATTTCACAGACGCTTGCTGGGCCAAGTGGTGAAGATCAATAGTATGGTGGAAACATTTCCCGTGCGGCTATCTGAAATCTCATTAAAGGTTTACTTGAGGAGTTCAAGAATAATATTTCAAAGTTGTTTTTTTGGGGCCAGTGTCATTTGAAATAGGCTACCAAAGGTCTTCAAACCTTAAAACCATCACTGTATTCTGTAACCTATCTATTCTTAGTTCCATTCTCGTCAACGGGAATATGAGCGCTCTTTTAGGGCAAAGCTGCGGATTGTTGAAATTCTACTTATGTGCTGACAACGTATCTAGGACCATCCTGGAGCCAAACTGAAGTGAAGTGTTGACGTTGTGATAATTTCCATCTCCTTCCACAACTCGTCCACAGTCTGCATCAATGAAGGCTGCTTATTGGCATTTCGACATGCTTCTTAGCGTTCTTCTTTGAAATCATATCAGGCAACCGGCACATTTTGGTGAACTGACTTGGATTTGGTGTGAGAACCAAAATATCAAATAGAGTTTCAATCCTGCGTCCATTGTCTAATCAACTAACTCATTTTTGAGTAATCTACAAGTTGGCGATATAAATTTATGCGTTTTGTGAAGATCCCGAAGACATGGTATACGTAAGTAAGCGACTTGATAAACAATCAACTGAATACATCACTTCTTTGCGCATTCTGATATGTTATGCGGACGGTGATTCGGCTAACACTTGTAAATGATGAACTGAGCCTAACAGATTGAACGGAGCTTTCCACTCGCGATCGGTCAAAGCAGAAAATTAAGCCGATCATGCCCGCAGAAAACCGTGGTACTTGCAGCGCACCCCGAGCCCAAAAGGACTTTTCTGGGAGTACGATAATAAGCCGGGTTTTGCTAGGTCTCATTTGCATTTTAGATTTAATTTTCATCCGGCATGCGCCATAATGTCTCCCCTGTGTCCTGAAAAATAAACGCAGACACGTCGCACTGCATCAGGTTTATTGAAAAATTTGGGAAATCACCAGTAATTTAATATGAAACACAAAACAGAGATAATATTATTTTGACATGGCTTGCTGCCCCTGCCCCTCAAATAAGTAAATAGTCACGCCGAGTTTTTCAGCAACCAGGAACGTGTTAATCCTGTTAACTTTAGTAATCCAATTGGGAAGACCTGTTCCTGGAAACTGGTATATTCTGTCGTGGTGCGTTGAGCACTATTTATTAACAAATGCTTGGGTAGGTAAAATAAAACATTGCTACTCCTATGGCGTTCGTTTGACTTGCTTTATACTGAGTGGAAGTCAAGTTTATTTTGCCTCACCAGTGTGTTTCCAAAACAAAAGCCACGTAACATACGTCGGATATCTGACACCGAACAATTTATTTGTATATATGCAAGCGGACCAACTTTAAAAACTTTATAACTGCATATCTCCGTTTTTGTCTGATACTGGGCATGGGTTTGGTCACCGGACAACAGTTTCCATCGGAGTATTATTCACTTTATTTTGACAATCCCAAATAAAATGCACACCTCAGTAATCCTAATTGAAATGTATGGATCGGTAGAGGTCGGTCGCTTAAATAAGATCATCCTTACAAAGCCTGACTACTGTAGTGCTTTAATCTTATTACCGAATGGCAGCACGTTCATCCATTACCTAGTAACGTAGAGATATACGTATAATCAAAATAACACCGTGCTGGTCGCGCAAATAATACGTTCGAACAAACTCTTTCGATAGATGGTATTATAAAAGAACTAAAACATAAAGCGTCAGGTTGCGCGAGAATTTGGAATTATTTGGTGTCCTGTGGCTGTAGATTTTGTGAGCTCTTCTGAATAAAACTTCTAATCATTTGAATCGACGAAATGTAGACTACTACCGTATTCATCAGCTGTTTGTTAAGTTCGCCAGAATTTGTAGCGCATCTTCTTTGCGATCACTTGTGTTTGCGGTTTACCGAGGCAGGCAGTTTTTAGCCATTTTTGTGGTATAATTTGCCGTCATAACAAGAATTGTCTGTATAGAGCTACCGCACAAAAATCATTCTAGTTGTGCCAGATTTGCATGTCTGCACGTAAACACCGGTTACGTAAATTAGGGCTATCAATCAAATCAACCTCCACATTTGCTCTCGTTTTAAATCACGTGCCTTCTCACAAAGGAGTATATAAGGAAAGCTGGAAGCTCTGTGAAACCGAAGAAGTCCAGTCGACCTCTGAACATGCTTTTACAACTGCTGCTTTGTCTGTCAATCGGACTGCGAGTAGGTATTTGTGTGTGAGTTTTTTTGGGGACGTACAGTATACCCCAAAAAGCTTTCGCGGGATTTGAGATTTTGCTGCATTAGTGCAGTACTAAAAAAATTTAGCCAACGTCAACTTTTGAGAGTTATTTATTTCTGCCTGCAACGTTTTAAACAGTATTATCTGTTGATCTGCAGCTGGTCCACCTGAAGGTAAGTCGACCGTTTTAAATGATCTAGTAGATTTGTTTACCCTGGTTCATTAAAGGGTGTGCAATCACAGTTCCTCCGCGTAGGATATGTCACGCGAACGACCACGCTCATATAGCGGTTGAGTAGGAGTTAGGGATCACAGCAAACATTTAAACTTCACCATTTCATTCCGTTTCACCGCTCAGCATACATATTCACGCAACTAGGACTTCCGTGTAAATGACTGATATATACAAGTGTAATGTGTTCCTGAAGGGAGAACTGATCAGATGGTTAAATTTTCAAACTGCAAAGTTCAAGGATGCGGCCGAAATTTTCAAATATTTTTCCAGGGTTTTCTCCGTTTTTAATTCTGTTTTAAGCACCAGACTTTGTTGCCTCAGAAGATTTGCACCAGCTCAAAACACAGGATAATTTTAGTTGCTTCAAACTATTTTGCATAATTATTTTTCCAATAAATATGCTAATAGTATAGAAAATAATAATCAGTACGACCAACACTTTTCTGATCATTCGCATCAACCGTGATACATTTTAGTGGAGTTGGTTGTACCTGAAGCATTTGGTTTAGATATGGCATGGATTTGTGCGCTTTCAACATCTTTGCGGATGTACATTTTAGCACCGAAATGCGGCGGAAAGTTGCCTCCAAATAAGGGATCCTTCCAGACGCCAGGCTACCCAATCGTTTATCCTGATGACCGCAACTGCACCTGGACCATTGATAAACCCATAAAATCAAGCGTGTTGCATTTTGTCGATTTTGAGGTAAGCATTATACGTAATCTTTTGCGTGGATAATAAGTCTTGCTCAAACATTTCTTTCTGAAATATGGGGTGCAGTTTTTTTATTCAAAACAGCATTTCCGTCATGCAAGCGAAGCATCAATTGCGAGTTTGTTCATCCCTAAAGCCTCCCTACATGAACTTTTGAGTTTGCCAAACAAACCTCTGGAGTACCATGGAAACTTATTTTTATGCCGTGATGTACATGTATTTTCTATAAACACCTTTGAGGCTGATTCCCGGCTCACTGATTTGAAAAACCACGGCTGACTTCTGCGTCGCGCTGAATGCTGGCGACATTTATGACATGTGTGGATGGAGTTCTGCTTAACCGTATGCTTACAAGATTTCCAGCTAAATAGATTCATTGCAAGTGTATCATATGTGCATTGCGCTTGTTATCCATGGACGGCGGATTTTTAAGTAAATACGAAACAATTAAATTTACCGCAAGACGACTGCTCAAGTGCAAATAAAATTTGAGTAAAAAAGTTGTTAGACTGCCACATTCGGAGCGATTACTAACTGAATTCTCTGCGCGGAGACAAGCATTTAGACAAACGACATCAACGATAGCCTAAGCAACAGCTTCAGAAACTGTGGGCTCAATATTTTTTGTTAGGATATATTTGTGTGGATTCAAGGCTGAACAGCTGCTAGGAATTTCAGTAAAGACAATGTTACATTGCGCTGCAGATTATTTTGAGCGGACATGCTCTGTGCAATTTATGCATTGCACGCATTACTTTTCCCGCATGACAAGACTTGTGACCACATGAAACTATTAACCAGAAATAAAATCTACCACATGCATGCTTACGTATACAACTACATAAATGCATAGCACACATGCATACATTGCATCCATGCATACTGTGCGGACTTTGGTTATAATACCAAATAAATGTTCGTTAAACAGTTGCTCCTACTTTAGGTTGCAATTGTTTCACTGTTAGTGCTATGTTTTTCAAAAAATGCGCGTACGATCCCGTGCTAAGGCCGTGATCTCAAGGCAAAATATTGGTTACTTAGCCCAAACGCACGATCGAGGAGTCCTATCTGACAAGTGACGGGCAGTCTAATTCAAAGTAGGACGGTCAGGAACAATTGCGGCGAAACTGAGTTCTACGAACTTCACCTGCGTTTGTTCGGTGATCGCAATTGGGCAGTCAAGCAGTATATTGAATTCAGATGTGGGCAGACATTACAGAGAGGTAGATCGTGGTTCTATAAGAAAATAACAGTAAATCGTGTGCAGAAGTAAAAGAAGGCTTACGGCTAGGTTGAACCTTGGGCGGTTAGCAACACAGGAGGGTACAGAAAAGGGCAGTGTGCTATCGGACAAATTAAACGGGACAGATGTTGTTCAGTTCAAAGTTGAACAAATGTTCCACAACAAGCCCAGAAATGTGAGCAAATCGACTACAGAAAACAGTTACTATAAAACCGACTTTGTATAAATTAGAATAGTTCGGTTTTGAAACTGGAGCAACCAGAAGATAAGCTTTTTCATACATTATGTAATATGAGTATTGTTGCCTATGCTAAAAGTTGTCGTACCTCATTGCTAAAAACAGGTCGAAGAAGCTCTCTCCGGCCCACTGTGTCAATTTGATTACGTTACCGTTACCATTGGAAGCGGATCATCTGCCACAAAAGTTGGTCCTCTGTGCGGCTACACAGCACCCGAAGACATTCTTTTCAATGATTCGGTCAAAATCGCTTTCATCTCCGACAGAATTCGTGCGTACAAGGGATTCCTGGCAACATATTTCCCTGGCAAGTTTGAAATTATCTCCACAATTCGTTGTCTTTTGCTACATTAATTCTGGTGTTCTAGGAATAAATACAAATTCCATGTTGCAAAGTTTTTTTTGGGGGGGTTGGGGTCAGTACATTCCCACATGTTTGAAGTCAACATATTTATATTACTTTTTTAATGCTTGTTGAGGAGTATTAACACAAAGTGATTATAAGTGCATGCCATGCATAAAGGTAAAGTAGAGGAGGTAAACTGATTGCTTTCATAGAATTAAACAGTCCGCATCCTTAAGAAATGATTGCAGTACTTTGCAGGCGATATAGATGAGTAGCAAACTAGGAAGATTATAGCGGTATGAAACTCAGCACTTGGAATGAGTTCACAGTTGGAACGGTATAGAATGCTTTTCACACACAAGAATGCTCTAAAAGTGACCACTAAAAAGAGTTAAGTTCCTATTAGTTCAGGGGCGTTTCAAACTGGCAGTTTTGTAACAAAACTCAGCTTCTCTCGATAATGTTTTACAACCTACGTCTTCTTCATTTCAGTGGGAGAAAAAGACCTGCCCTCCACGCCAACGCCTGGTAGGTAACAATAATAAACACCGATGCTAAGCCTTTTAATTGCAGTTGATGTTGGAACCCCTCTAGAGGGACATCCATTTTAAGTGAATTGCGTCCAGGATTCATAAGCGCATGCCGGGTGCAGATTTTCGTGACAGTTTAAAACTGACATACTCGCATATTTTCGGGCTAATTATTATTGCCTTGTCGCAATCTCGGGGAATGTTCTAAAACAGAACATTGATCAATTAGATAATCGAATGACGCTCCTTTTCGAACCATCGTAAACGAATTGCTCTGTTTTTCTTTTAAAGAGACAACAACCAAAAGAGAAGAGACAAACACCACCGAAACGCCTTGTAAGTATTTTATCTACGAGACCATTAGTATGGTTTGTTCTACTCTTGTGTTTGCGGAAAATGGCAAACTGTTTCGTTTAGTTTAAGGTGGCATCTTGACTTATAATGACATCTGATATTTCAAAAGCCATCCTCAAAGATTCGTTTCGTTTCAAGCCCATGGTATTCATACTTATCTTGTTGCGTGTTGTTAAATCAACTATTTATAGGCATTATTTAGCCGGCTTCGTCCAAATTCACTGATGCAATACAGTAGCGCCAAACAAACCAAAACGATTGACTGATTTGCTGAAAGTTTGGATTGCTTATAAGGAAAAATTCTGAGGCCGTTTATCTCGAAGTCAAGTTGTTTGATGGCAAAAGTCTGGCCACAAAATTATCGGGAGCTTTTTGTTAACAAATGTTTAAAGTATTGGCGTAATCTTATTTGCGCCAACGTCATTTCATTTCTCTGTTTGTTGGAAACTTGATGCAAGGTATCACTGCAGTCCACAAGAATCCATTTGCACCTTCTAACATCTCACCGGGAGGGACACTTATACTTGCCTTCTAAGGGGGTGCGACTAATGAATATACGCTTTACCTAATAAAATGTAGGCAAACCAATCACGTCCGGTGTTTAATAATTAACGTGAGATTATTTTCTCCTTTTGATTGATGCGAAACAAGATCCATGCGTCGAATTCCTCGATACGGCCAATGGAACCATCAAATCTCCCCACTATCCGCAGAATTATTCGGACAACCTTGGCTGCTCGTGGACCATTTCTCCGCCCTCAGTGCCCAGTGTTTTGAGTTTCACAGATTTTGATGTACGTCAAGCTGCGGAAAGTCTCTTCTGTCGCGTTTTTTCGATACATGTTTCAAAGGAACTATAATTATTCGCGACGCTTCTTAGTACTAATGGTTCACCGGTCAATTCACAAACCGATGTAAAAGCGAAATCACGACTGAAATCAAATACTGAACTGTATAAGTTGCCTATAGATATAAGCTCACATTAAATGTTTAATGCTCCCTAAACTGAAATTGGATGGTCGACGGAATATGATCTCTAATCTACAACCAAGCCTAATGCGTACCACTAGTGCCTCATTTTTTCTCGGTGTCGGTTATATATATATATATATATACTTGTATACATTGCTGTTTTTCTTATAAAAGAGGAAATATTAGCGCGAACGCAGGATTGGTGAATCTTTATGGACATTCTTTGTGACGTAAATGTGTAAAAATAATCACACCAACCATTGTTTTAAAACCTAAAAAACATGAAACTTACAAAAGCAAAGCAAACGCGCAATTGTCTGGTCGGGCTAATTATACTCGATTTAGCCTTACCACAGAACCCAGTTTGATAATTTGGGTGCATATGTGCGCCCAAAACGTTTCAGTGCAGAGCCAAGAGAATTTAATGCTTGTTCATCCTATGTTCCGTTCTAATTGCTTACTTATTCTTGTTTATTGAACTACAGGTGGAAGAACAAAACTGGGGAGAACCATGCCAATTTGATTATGTGTTTGTTTTTGTTGGGACAGACGACAAGGTAGAATCGCACGGTCCGTATTGCGGTACTAAATTGCCGCCATCTGTCAATTACACTAGACAAGTTCAAGTTACAATCACGACCGACAGGAATGTAACAAGGAAAGGCTTCAGTTTAAACTTTGGACCAGGTCAGTTGCACGGTGTCACCAGGTGGATTGTCCGCTTAGTTCTAATAAAATGTATTTCAAAATGCTCCATCTTTTATCGCGCAAAGTCACCACAATGATTCTTTACAAACGCTCAATTCGCGGAATCATTTGTGGACGAATAAAAAGCTCAGTTGAACAAGCAACGCAACTATTTCAGTTGAGGTGCATCATTCGCACTTTTTGTTCCAAACTTTATACACTATGCCCCAAACAATAAGTAACCATGCAAATATTGAATGACCTAGTTTAAAAATTTAAAAGTCTTATAAATGTCCACTCAGTATCATTTTAGTAAAGATATTTCCAACAAAAAGTTGTGGGGAAATATGCTCCTTAAATTAGTTTGGGTAGTTTTTGTGTAGGATGCAATGCTAATTTTATGACGCGATTATATTGACGTCATCCATGTTAGTAAATATTTGCCTCTAGTATATATATACATATTATATGTCATCCATGTTAGTAAATATTTGCCTCTATATACATACATATACATACATATATATACAAAACTGTATGTAGGGAGGCCCTTATCTACACGGTTTGGCTCATGAATCACCCTGTACGTAACATTGTTTTGCGTATTCAGTTGATTGTGCGTGCAAATTTTTAGGCAACACTATTCTAATGAAAGCTCACGATAACATACAAGTCACATTATGGACTGTAAGTTTTGTGAATGATTATCACTCACATGAGTCACTTGAATTAGGTTTTCGTTGCCTCAATACATATGTCAGGTAATTCCTAGCGTGTACCGACTGTTAATACTGCAGTCTCATCGAAACATCAAATTTCGGACCATTAAACCTAACCCAAATTCGGGCCTAGAAGTACTTGACAAGGCGATTCTCAGAAGCCATCAAATAATCTCAGATTCATCACTTATTGACAGGGCCAAATAGCACGGCCAATCCCTGCTGTGAACCACGCAAAATCATTTCCCATTCCGGCGCATACCACTGACTCTTGGAATCAACCAAAAACGTTTACTCGGTTGCCGCCAAGTGAAACTATGCAAATGTTTGTCAGGTTGCCAGAAAAAAACGATTAATATGGGGAGTTGGAAAAAAGAGCATTTTATAGAGTGTTTACTGCAAATATCGGCTTCATTGTTGAAATACTGAATGTTTGACATTGTATGAAAGCCGTCTTTCACCATTCAAATTATCTAGATAATTAGGCGGTTTCCTCGATCTTTTTCCATAGCATGAGACTTTTTGTACCATTATTACGTTTTACCTCCATGCATTCCTTTCTGTTATGGTTTCAGCCCCATGATGCTATTGGATGTGGTCAACCGACTCCCCGTTGGTTACCGACAACACAGCTACACAGTGCTGATTTTACTCAGACCAACTGATAACCAGTAGTGGATTGCTGTTGTGCTTCGCTTGTAACCGGTTTCGACGCTATAGTTTGTTACTTGGTGGTAGTCTTTTGATTTAAACAATCGCTTTGCTGCTACACAAGAATGTGGTTTTCATATTTCGCACAATCCGGGCGGTTTGATAAGATATTTGTCTCCCATATAATAACCACAAACGTCGACTTGTTGCACGGTGAAAAAAGCTGGTGGAACACAGTTCGCATAATTCATATAGCAGGTTGAGGGTATTACTTCAAACCGTGGAAGGCCCTCCGAAAGGAGCCTTCGGTTTCATTTCTATTTGGTTTATTCTGAAGCACTTTGATACTCAAACGCCATTATGCAAACGGAAGGAAAACGTAACCGCGCAATTTCTAGTGAAACTTGCAGGTAGCGCTTATTGATTTTTTAATAAAGCTCGTTTGAACGAAACAGCTCTCGCTGTCGAATAGTATTTCCCATCCCTGTGAAACAAACAAACCATTTGCGTTTTTTTAAATAAAGACCGATTAAGTTATATTAATGGTTAGGTTTTACTATCAGTTATCCTGCCAACATTGCACACTCCTTAAATAAGTGTAACGAGCATGTGCGATGAAAAGAGCAATGTCCAGATGTAAAACGGATCGGTTTAGTGTATCCTAATTTAAACCGGAGCGCTGAGCTTTTCAGTGATACTCTGAATTCATTTTGCGACTGTGCAAGCAAAATTTGGTTGCCCACTTTTTCTATATCTTGTGGCTCAGGTGAGTACAAACAATCTATTCATCCTAACCTCGTTATTCTAATAATAACCCTGCAGACATTGGCGAGCAACAAAATATTTTCAGCGCCCTTGATCCATGTTAACAAATTTGACAGTGAAGTCTTCATTCAGCAGGACAGACACAATCCGCGTCGTGTTGGCTGTAATAACGAGCCGCGTAGATTAGCCAACCTAAGGACCTAAAGGCGGAAAAATAACCAGCAAACGAATCTAGGAATTTACTGCCGGAGTAAAACTTGGTAGGTTACATGACGCAACCACCACATTCTATGCAACAGTGCGGCCAACCGGTAAACTCACTTGTCGCATATTTAAAAAAAATGATAAAAACCATCGAGCGGACGAGCAGACACCATTATAAACACAATGCTTCTCAATTGTCAAAAATTTTTGGCAATCTATTTGCAGCTATCAACGCAAGCGTAACATACAAGCACTTTTTATGCCACTACGTGGTGGTGGGATGTTTAAAAGCTAAGTAACCTGGTCATCTCTGCAAATGCTGTGTTAATATACTTTTAATGCAACAAACAGGTTGTTCCAGTGAATATCAAAGATATATCTAAGCTAGAATCTGGTCCACTAAAACCCAATTTTATCATAATAAGGCATTAACTATCAGTTTTAGAAAGCTATTTTAAGGCCAGAGAATACTAATGTGAATGGTGGAATGCACGGAACACGTCATGCATCAAATCGGATAACCCAGATCGCTTCATAAAATGTTGAATCTTAGACAAGGCGGGATGTCATACGCATACCTAAGCATTACGTGCCCAACCACAGGAGTTGGTTGTTCACGTGTAACACAACTACAGTGGACAAACGTGGAGAGGAATCTTTTAGGGATAACGCCGTTAAGACCAGAAGGAATATATCACTTCAAAAATTATGTTAACTTACAGAGGACATTTGTAACCATAATGGTTTTACTTCATCTAAATTTAATTATTACCCATAGTACTAGTGTTCTGATTTCATGTGCAAATTGCTTGAGCAAATGCTAGGTGCTATTTGTTATAGAAAGCTTTTCGTTGAAAAAATGTGGGATTTTACCTTGTAGTTGTACGCGAGTAAACGTTCTCGCGTTTTCGAATTGGGATGAAAGTTGTTAGTGCGGACGTTCAAACAGCTACTGTCGAATATCGATTTTGGGAGAAGGAGCAGATTGGGAATGAGAGCAATTTGTTACACGTGTTGGGATAGGAAAAATTTGTGCTTGGTAACCAGAAACAAAGGACTGGCTAATTTTTACAGTGTAATGTTAACATATTACGAAAGGCTTCTACCTGGTGACCATAGCAATGTCCACGGCAATGACTACCGAGAATATCAGTACCTGTAAACAAATGGGTTGTAAAGACAAATGAGATTTTTTCACTGATCATTCCCGCAGTGACCAATTTTTGACTGCAGTTTGAGTGATAAGAGGATGTGCTGTTTCTCAAGAGTGGGAAGACATGGTGCCGTCTTGTGTGTCATAATATAGAATTAGTAGTAACAGCACCTGACACTAAAGATGGCTGACAGCTTGATCTCGAAATGGCGCCCGGTATAAAGAAACGAGAGAATAACAACCAAGATTTTTAAAAGAAGCTACGCGTCAACAATGATGGATCAAATAATTATACTCATTAAGATGAATTAATACGATAGTTAGTTTGAAAAGGCAATTTTTGGAGCACTGTCGCTATAACCCAAAAGTGGATCGGTTGCCCAGGGTTAATTGGGAAACAACGGTGATTTGAATGTTATCATAAGGAGACATGGCGCGTCAACGCGTAGAGAGCTTGTTCCAGTGTCAAGTATACCGGCAAAGAGAAGTGACTTATCCCGATGGCAATTCGAGAGGTTAAAGAAGAGAGCAACAGTTTAGAGTTTCAGATATTATGGGGAAGGCGTGAAGAAAGCTCACGGTAGGACGCAGAATGGTAGGCAGCAGGTTGAAAAGACCTGAGGCACCTCACCCATAATTGACCCAGCTCTGATGAGTGAGAGTGCAGACTATATGTTAATGGGAGCGATGTGTTAGTAAGGATAATATATTGGTGTGGACTGTGCCAAATAAAATGAATTATGAAACGTGCACCACATAACCTCCCCAAACAGCCTGGCAGATCAGTGATTCTACGAAGCAAATTAGTATTAGTCTCCATAATGGCCATTTTACGGTGCGTAAAGATGACAACTAAAAATCGTCTGCAACTTTGAGTTATAGCAGGCGCCTCACTCACCTCTGAACCGCCCATGTTTGTAGAGGCCTGGGACACAAGTTTAGCTAAGGTTCAAGTCCATAACTTTGGGGAGAGAGGAGATTAAAGGTCCATTTAGAACATACATGCCATGAGCACTCTGAAACCATGGCAACAAGGCTAAACACTCTTGAACGACGCAAACTCCGGAGAGAGAGGATCCCAGATTAGAGGTTTTCTTGGTCATAGTATGGATGCGTACACTAGCATGAGCTAGTGCACTACCTTTAGGTCAGCGATACAAAAGAAAGCAGAGCCTTGAGTCGTCGGGTTAGCGGTATTATTGACCTGCATCAAGAAGAATGTAGTTTCACAATCGCTGCGAGGAATGTGAACGATCAATTAGTAACCAGGAGGCAAGAGCGAACGCACACATCCCCAGCTTTGAGCCGCGCTCAATTAACCCTAGCGCGGACAGACGTGGACCAAATCTTCTGAAGAACGTTTTACTGTCTGACAATCGGAAGGATTAGCTGGAACAAAGCTAAATACATGTGGCTCAGCAAACCTGGAGAACATCCAGCCAAAGTGCAACTGAACTATATAACAGTAACGCGGTCTTTTGGGAATAATTTTGAACAAGGTGGAGCATTCAAAGTTCGAAGTTTTGGAAAATACTTTTAGCAATAGCTCAGCAGTTAATTGGCTTTTGGAGATAATAATTTCTCCAAAAGTTACCTTGGAGGAAATTTGCCGAATTAGTGGGCACCACGTATTTCAAGCAAAAGTGGAGAGCAAATGCGTGTAGTAATTTAGTTACTTGAAATTATCCTGTCTCAGAAATTCCATCACGCACGTTTAATTGCCAACGTACCACTATCTGTCAAACAGTCATCCAAAACACTTTGTCTGTACATTCAAGCGGGCGGTGCTCCAATCTCAATGAAAGTGACAGTAAAGATGATGGACGTCCAAATTTAACTGAAAGCACGTGATATTTCACGAGGCTGTCCGCGGTGTAATGTCTCATGTATCCAAGTCCACGTCCAGCGAAAGCCCAGGGGCATAATATTTGACGTTTTTTTTGGACAGAATGCTTGGACGCGGCACGAGAATTAGCTATTTCTAAACGAAATATATACTAGAACATGTGCGAGAGAGAGCATGTGAGAGGTTAATCCCGCCGGACATTACTATTGACACCTTTGATGCGTGCGTGCTGCACTTCAGCAATTAGCAGCAACTGCATCAAGTTCTCTGCCGTCATAGCCGGAGTCAAATATGTCTACTGGTCTGCTAAAATTTGAGCTACATATTCATACAATTGGCAGCCATGCACCTCAGAAATTTCCGTCACTCTTGTCCAATTCATGTCGGTGAACTTCCGGATAAGGCGCTTTTTCTTCGCTGCTGCGTAATGCACCAGAATGAACACATCACATGTCACTTTTTAATCCCACTCTAACGTTCTTCATAATTTAGCGATGGCACGTCTACACGAACAGTTATCTTGGAAATCCTCGAGCTTCTCAAGCCTGGCAATACAAGTGATGAAGCGTGTTCTCATGCGCCTTCCACGTAGTTTATTTTGCTCTACCATGTGATACGTGATCAGTCTTTCGGCATTTTGTTGTCAATCTCTAGGGCAAGGTGAGTTCTGACCCACCTTACCTGTTTCAGACTCTAATTTTGTGCACCTGCCTGCCTCTAGTCTTCCAGGATCTTGCAGCTTTTATATTTCCATGCTGCATGCTCGCTAGCTTGACCACGCTGATATATTGTTTGATCTACGCGCAGCTAACAAAAAGGCACCGTCTACGAAAGTTGGTATTTGTGTATCTCAAGAAACAAAATCTATGTGAACTTTGAGGAAGAAAGCTAAAGCAACTAAAGTGGTGTTTATTAGTATATATTCAGAATCCAGCAAGCTTCTCTTCGTTGCGATATTTAGCGTGACTCAATTTTTGGTCGACGGAGCTGCTAACTAGCACCTTTATTTAATGAGCTACACATCATACGCTTGCTTGTTTATTTTTTCGTGTGTCGTATGATTTCTTATTAGAATTTTTAGGTTCGTTGTTTCACTGAGGAGTCTTTTCTCCCAAAATTTTGACTCACGCTTGGTTAAAAAATTTACTTCGGTCAGCGCATATGGAATTTTCCAATAAGCCACTACTGTGGGCATCTTCAGCTGTGGGTCAAAATACGACGTACGTTTACGAAGGGCTTTTGCGACTCCACTATTTTCGCCACCTTCTGACACGTTGCGGTTTCAATAAATCTTGACGTCGTCGGAACGATTTGGAGCGCCCTTCAAGGGGCGTCGGACATACTGGCAAGCCAGAAAACGATGCAGGGAAAACAAAAATTTGGTTTGAGCCATTACACTGTGCCAAATTTCAGTTACACTGTGAGGGATTTCTTAGGTTTTAGAACACTGAGTTTTGGTTTCCCGACTCCTAGTTAAACAGTCGTTCAAAATAGCGGTCAATTTTGCTTGGATCTAAATGTTTTGGTGAGTGTCACTTAAACCCGGGCATTTCATGTGCACCAGGTTCATAATTTTCGTGCTACCTCCGCGCTTTGTTGTATTCTTCAGCAAGTTTAGAGTACATGGTTGTTAAGAATAACGATTTCTTATTTTTGCTGAGAGTAAATGGAAGAAAACCGGGTGAATGTTTCGAGTGCCATGCAATAAAATCCTAAACTTAACGACGACCCAAAGGATCACAACCATTTTGAACGTATGACTTTTCCACCAGGTCCAGCGTACTCGTGTAGACACCACAATTTCGTGACGGTTCTTTAGCAGACATAATTAAACTGTTGTTGTTTTTGGCACAGGTGCACTTGTCGCGGCAAACTTGTCGAGACTTTAATTAGCCCAATATAGTAGTTTGCAATAACGCCCATACTGCATGGTTGAATGAAGCCACAAAATTTCTTAGGTCTTTTGATTTTGAAAGGCAAGTATATTTGTACAGAGTGTTTTTACTCGCAAATATAGGTATTTTATCAGTATGGATTTATTCGGTTGCTTATTGCGCTTAGAGCTCACAGTTTACATGTTGCCCAAGAAGTGCTCGGTTCTTTAAAATTGCGCCCCGACGACCGCTTGCCCACAGGGCTGAACAAACTGCCTAACTCGAGTTAGCACCGTAGGTGCATTCTAAACCAAAGATGTGTACGGCTACAAGGTGACCTTATGTGCGTGTTATTATTCGCCCGTCTTGGAGTTACTGAGCATTGATCCTGACTAATATTCGGATTAGCCGGTTATGTTATACTAGTTTCTAGCTGGCCGGTAATGTTGTGACTTGCCGCCGTGGCATGCCCTGGTCTCCATTGGTTGGGTGGCACCATTGATGTGACTTACGGACCCTTCAGTCGTAAGCAGATAAGAACAGGATAATGTTGAGGTCAGACGAAAGCAATATTTTATTGCTCTTACAAATTGCGGTCCAGCCGGAGACAGACGGGAGGTTTTCAGAAACCACTAAGGTAGCTTGTCACACGGAGAAATATTTCCATGTTGTATTAGGCCGCAGCCGAACGCACAATTACCCACTACCAGTGAACGGAGAAAACCATCCGCTGCAAAGTCGCTTATTAGCAAACACCAACTAAGCAGCTGAAAGCTATCGGGCAGGAAGGTGAATTTCTCTTATGCGCAGAGTTTTTCGAAAACGAAATCTCCCCACAGGTTATTTTGAAATTTCATGGATATCGACTGACCATTAGACAGAGAGACCTCTGCGCAAGTACGCGCCGTATCATATCTCTCCCATTTATGTGTCGTACGCTTGCCACCTATTTCCTTTTGCCACTTTCAAGTCGGCCCGAACATCAGGTACATTCAGCAGCTTTTCCGTCGTATCCTGACACTTCCGGTTGCTCTCTTCGATCCTCAACCGTCCTGAATCGTATAAACTCTCCACCGACGGTTGGTGGTAACAACTGTGTTTTGTCTCCGACTGCCCAGCCTCCATGACACCAGTCTATTCTTTCCGTGAACCTAGGGATGCTTCCATTTGACCTTTGCGCCCGCGCGAAATCGTTGTGCATTTCTACCTTCATTTTTGTATAATCTTTCCTCATCCGGCGCTCAGGTTTTCATGAGCTTCCTCCTTCCATCTCTTTCGGAAACAAGCGTGTTTTCCGCCACAAGCTAATTTCCTCAACAACTAAGAGGCGCGGATGTGGACTGCAAAGCAGCATGAACGCAAACCTTCCGGTACTTATGTGTGTGGGTACACGTTGTGCTACCAAGACCAGCCTCAAGTTCACTTCCCATTCACGATAACTGGCCACGAGCCATTCTCCCATCTTTCAGCTGTTGCTTGGGGTTAGGCAGTTTGTTTGTGTGTGGGATGGTGCCGCCTTTAGCGGTCTCTTGCAATCAACTCCCAAGCCCTTGGCTCTGGAAGCAGGGACCTTGAGCCGTCAGGATCATTTATGACACTGTATGGTTGACCACGATATGTTGCATTACCATTCCACTGATCGTTGCAACCCGATGATTCGGCACGGATGAAGAGTTGACCTATCTGAACAGGTATTTTTCATTATAACGATATATTGATTTTCCCTGGATTTTACCGGCCCGTGAGGTTAATGGACAATAGCTCGCCGATCTCTGGTGCAGGGATGAGTTGCACGGGGAGAATGGCTCATGTTGTATCCCATTCATCAGTTGGTACCGCGTAAAGGCCACCGCAAAACCATTAGCTGACTCCTAATCCCAGGGCCTTCTGCCGAAGTATATCATATGTCTTGCCGCACTGTATGTGTGCAGCCCCGTGACATTTGACGATCAGCTTCCGTCTGAAGCTGTGAGTTGTCGCTGACAGCGTTAGTTCAGAAGCGGTGGCGTTCCAGGAAAATATGTCAGCTCCACTGAGACTCATCATATTGAAATGACTCTGGAAAGCCTGCAGTTTGTCGTCTCCCTCTTCCATCTCAATAAAACTTCCATCCAATACGGCGCCTTCAACCTTCGTAAAACAGGGTCCTGCAGCTATATTTGCACCAGCCTCCCGCAATCCAAGTCCACGACTAGGCGGGCAGCCAGGTGGGTCTCATTCTCTGGCATGCGCTGGATCGTGAAGCCTCGCGTAACCAAAGTGCCAGGCGCGAGGTATCTGAGAGGATCTGTGGTGAAATTAAACCGCTCAAAAGTTTTGTGGTCAGTCTTTACATGAAATCATTTCCCGGAAAGTACAGTTTTGATTTATCCAGGGCCCAGACAACCCCTCAACTTATCTTCTTATTAGCTGAGTACTTCTGCTCAGCGTTAGTCAGGAGACGGCTAGCGTATTAGATGACCCCATTCGTCTACATCGGCACCTCACCGATATGGTTGCCATTAGCGTCCGTTACCACGACAAACATTACCCCAACCATGGGCAGTATTGGTGTCAGTTGCTAACCCTTTCGAAGAATTCACACGCTTCTCTTGTCCGCTATAAACCTACGGCTCTTATTCAGCTAGCCGCAAAGTGCTGACATACTTAACAAACCACCTGTAATATAATGCTCGTTTGAGAGACTGACATGTGGATCACTTCAGATGAGGACCGCGCAGTCTTGGATCTTTGCGATTTTTTTGAAAGCGCGGTAGCAATCAGAGTGTCACCAACCGTTGGGCAGGTTGCGCTTTGGCTTCACTTATCCACAGGCCAGCTATCGGAAATGGCTACAATAAGGCTTTAAAGTGAACTACAGGCTCTACTTTCAAGTCGTCATATACGACGATATCGTCGTCATACACATTCCGCAGTCACTTGTTAAACGAAGCATCAACCGCCCGAATGTGAATTGGGCCCTCGGTTCACTAAACGGCATCCAGCCAAATAAATATTGGGCTTCCCCAGCCGTGAACGCTACTTGCTCCCGGTTTTCCTAATGTATAGCTTGTTAACTGTATCCGAAACGCCAGTAAAACACTGTAAACTGTCGGGATTGCTGGAGCCCATCGAAAATCTCCGCAACCACAGAGACTGCCTACAAACCAGTTTACGGTCAGTTCTTTCAAACGCCGGACATCCACCCAAAACCGATATTTTCCGTTCGGCTTCGTTACATGTACAACCGGAGAGTTGTAAGCATCGTTTGCTTCTTCAATTACGCCATTTTTCAACATTTCTGAAACCCATTTATGGACTTCCTCCCGTAAGTGGAGCGAGAGAGGACGGGGCCGTAACTTCAAAAGCATTCAGTCGAGAGGGGACTACGTGTCCAATCCACGGGCGGAATCCAACCAGATCGTCCTCGCCCCTGAAAACTTCGGAATATTCCTCGACCGCAGGATGTACTGAAGGCAAGTTACAAGGCGAAAGTTTTCGGGCAGTGCTTGGGTAACCCTCAAGCTTGATTGCCTTATTTTGTCATCAGTTTTTGCCGCCTTGGGTCAAATACGGAATCCGCCCTCCTGAGAAAATCTGCTCCCATGATTGTCTGCTCTATAACCGGTCTGATCAGGAACGCGAACTCTCGCCTAGGCACATTGACTGCGTTGATGAGCCGTCAATGTATAGTCGATATCCACTCACTGCCTTGACGTTAAGTGCGCACGGACTGCATTCAGCTTTGTTCACTCTCAGCCTCCGTGACAACTTGGATACTGTATCATCTACGCACATCTCCTTTTGCTGTGTATCTCGATAAGGATTGCAGTTTATCACGTGTCACAGCACTAACCACATTCATCCGGAAAAGAGGGAAAATCGGAAGCTTTATCATTTACATTTGTTAGGGTAGGGTGAGATTGGCTGTTTCAGTGGACGAACAGCTTCACTCCCTCATAAGTGGCCTCTTTGATTGCGGACACAATTGTCATCCAGAACCCCGACAGTCAAAGCCTCAAACCTGACTTCAGCGAACCGGAAAGTCCCTCATACACCCAGTTGGCCACGTTGATCGTGGGTGACTCGGATGTCCACACAAACGCAAAAGAAAGGCGACTGCAGACAAACAAGCCACATACGATTCACCCGAAAGGATCCGGCGTCTTCTGGAAAAGAGGTCACAACTATTTTTCAAAAAGTTGACTACAGGAGACACAGAAGATGAGCTGGCATTTCGTAAAATGCGGAACCGCTGTAAATCGGAAATCCGCCAATGGAACATACGAAAACAAGCCACCATTCTGGACCTCACCCAGAAAAACAGAAATGTGCTGTTCAAATACATGCGACATCGCCGAAGAAACAAGCCATCCGCGTTCTCCCTGAGGGACAGGAACGGGGAACCCACGAGTGACTCACTAGTGGTAACTGAGTTCCACAGAGTACACTATGCAGGTCTATATTAAGCCTCAGCGTCCTCGTCACATCCAATCTTGTCATGGGTTATCTACAAACGGTCTTTATCCGACCTGTTCTTCACGTCAACTGTTGCACAAGATCAACCCATTGTGCGCGTTGGGGCCCGAAGAAGTCCACCCAAGAATCCCGAAGGAAACGTCGTACACACTGGCAACTCATTTCCATCTGCTGTTTCTTCAGTCGCTTGACCCTGTATCAATCCGTGAATACGTGACACATGCCAAAGTGGGACCATCGGCTATTTCGAGCATTTTTTGCTATTCTCTTTTAAATACTGCAACATGTTCGTTTAGTTGGTCCACTCCGCTCTCCAGGATCTCTACTGGAGAGTTACTCTCTTCTCCTGTGGCGACAACGTGGCCAATTTTCATACCAAATACACTAAGTGTTCAAAGCTCAACTGACCCATTGCTCTTGCGAACCGCATCTGGGCACCCAATGCCGGCTGCATGCCTCCGACGAACTGGTTAGCTGGCAACTGTTGGCGAGGCACCGCGTCCATTCTTGGTAGAATCTGCTGTTGCGGAACAGCGAAGAACACTGGCCGCACACAGGTCCCATCCTGGCCGCCTTGAACCAACTCATGGCCTCCTAGCGCTTGGCCGGTTAGTCAGACGTCGCTGTAAGTGCTTCCTCTGTAGTGACCCGATCCATCTTCCGAAGGCCGACATAGATGGCTGTCTCACCCGTCCTCTCATAGGGCCTTGAGCACCGCCAATATACTTCGATCAGTCTCTGATCCAGCAGTCTCCTCAAATTCTTTAAAGTCCTCCAGTGATGTTCACACATCGTTCAAAGTGTTGACCACGGGATCTTCATCCGCATCCCGGCGACGACACCAAATGAAAAACGAGAACCCCTGCTGCAAAGTCGTTTATTGTTACACGCCAATTACGCAGTTACACATTATTGGACGGAAAACTGAATTTCTCGTATGCACACATTTTTCAAAAATGAATATTCTCACGCGTTTTCTCTAACCTTAATGGAGTTTCAATGGACAGAACACAATTGTAAACGAATTGCGCAAACGCTTCCAAATGTTCTGTAATTAACTTCATCCTTAATCTGATGCACGACGGAGCTTCGACGTGACCACAGACTACTAATGCTCTGGTCGGTGGTATACACCGTTACGCTGGTGCATTCGGGAGCAACGTGCAAAATTTTATCATTGCGCTGTTCATGAAAGTGAAATTAGTCTTTGTGAACTGTTATTCATTCGACAGCGTCCGGGACTTTTAGCATAATTATGTCAGTTTGTATGCGTTACGAAATAGCTAAAACTAAGGAAAACGTCTTAACTTTTAAGAAAATCGCTAGTAAGTCTTGTATGTTCTCTTTGGTGCCAGATCCCCTGAAACGGATCTTCTGAATCATCAAGATCTAAGTGGTTGAAATATTAATTAGTTTTGTAGTGCACTGGTTGTAAGGTAAATAGTTTGAATATCAGAATGCGACATCCACTAAAAAATATCCGTCTGGTTATCAAGCGTATCATTGATCTTTGTGCCACATGTTAGCCGCAGTAATCCAATTAGTCGCACTTTAAGAGGAGAAAACCCAGTATTCATGGGCTGCACGTTAATCAAATAGTTGTCGAAAGGTGATCAGTTATATGGAAGTAGGTTGGAGAGTTTTCGAATATGTTGCAGTTACTCGTGACACTGTTATGCTGTATTTTAATTTGGCGTTCTCAACAAAGAATCGCATTTCGTGCAACATAAGTTGCAACTAAACCAAAGCAATTCCAGTGACTTTACCAACTGAGGAAAATCGTGGATCAGGTGATCGTTTAAGCTGCCCCGGATGACTTTGCTTTTGTCGCCCAGCCGCTTTTGTTACAATTGAAGAACTTAGAAGCTGGCGTGAGAGGACGTTGCGTTGATCGCTAAGTTTTCCGCATTTGGCAACAAAATTTAGGGGCACGGAGGTACACAACAGAAACATCAAATTGTTTCAAACTGTCCCAAATGTAAAATGAATAACTGCGAGAGGAGGTTTGTTTCACACGTCGACTACTGGAGTAAAGGTTGAAATCTGGACAAACGTTTCATGTCTTCCGGGTATTATTCGAGTAGCTGTGACAGGCCTGTCCAAACAATGCATCAGTCAGCAACAAGTCAGCCCCGGGGTGTCGACCTTTTAGGGAAGTGAGTGTAAATATTCCCGGATGAACACCGTAATCAGCAGTCCCAATGCTTGCAAAACTCTCCGAAGCAGCTTCGTCAGTCCTGAGTGGGTATCATGGTTTGCTCATAAAAAAGTGGATTAACGCAGGTGACACAGTATCAGGAGGTCAATGGGAGTGATATGGATGAAGTAACACCGAATGGCTCAAGAACGACGAATGCCATCCTGGTTCACTTCCCATGATGGGGTATGAATTCACGCTTCGAGAACTCTTGATACCTAAGATAGTTTTTGGCATTTAGGTTTTTTTATCAGGTACATTTTAAGGACGCATGAAAAATGCTCTTCCTAAGTCTTTTCCGAAAAACGCGTGGGCACATCCTTCATCAGCTTCTTGTGCTGCTTCTTAGTATCATCATGCTCTTCCAACGAGCTCACTTTTGAACTGCAGTACTCCAGGTCGTCTACAAAAGCTCACACACGAGGTCGCTGAAACAGCTGTTTAAGAGGAATAATCCTATGAAGTAATCTTGAGGAACTCCAAAAAACAGCATACTTAGCGCGGCGTTTTACCAGCAGCGAATGTAGTAGAGCCAAATACCAGGGTCCACGCTTTTTTGCGTCAACATTCGATATGTTTGTCATGCCATATGCGACTTAGGCTTCTAATAAACCGGGGGCACATGGGCAGGTTCGGATCGGGAGAATAGGTGGTTACAAAATTTCATGTTGCAGGAGGTACGAACCGGCTGGTCAAGTTTTACGACTGACTTGTAGAATGTCCAACACAATATGCTGAGAAATCTGCCGCGCGATTAAGCGGGTATTATTTCTCTAGAACTTTTACTCGCGCCAGGAGGCTATTCCCCTGCCTACTTTCTTTAATAGTAAAGCTGAGTCGAGTGGTTTGTTGTCAAACCTGCTGTGTAGGCCACTACGCGCTACACGGGCTTTAGGAACTATTTCATCTCGAAGCGATCGTGTGCTGCGTTTACGCAACTTTTTGGCTGCCTGTTAAACGCCCCGTCTTTTCCTTAGGGTTCAACCCATAGTATTTGGAAATACGTGAATAAACTTAGATTATTCGAAATTTTTGTGGATCCACAGATGCATGAAGTTATTTAGAAAGGTTTTTCGCTCCTGAATTATATTCTAGCTTCCTCGCTGACTGACGGTGAGTTTAAATTTTCGGGTGTTTTGGGAGTGTTTTGCATACGTCACCAAAGCCGCAGTTACGAATTAATCTGTGGATAAATAATTCATTTGTCATTTCGGAATTTCGCCATATTCTACAAGCAACCCAAAGGATCCCGGCTAGCCTGCTGGACACCGTTCATTTGAAGAAAAATTAAAAAAAAACTGCCTTATGCGCAATCTAAACATTCGTGGCTCTATAGCATGTGGTAGATTTCGTAGTGGCCAAATATATCACATTTAACAGCGATTTTCGAAAATAACTAAATCAGTATTGTCCAACCGACGAACCCAAACTGAGTAAGGTACAATTATAGAATACATAAAGCGACCGTGTACTTATCGGATTCCTACGTTACTCTTCTGAATCTGGCGTACCTTGCTATTAAATTTTCACCGTCTGAATATATACATAAGCGCTGTGTAAATTCGTCCTGACAAACTGCGCAGCAGTGCATCTCGCTGTCTTCACCAGGGTAATCACCGTGGATGCATTGGTTGAGAAGCTCCTAACAAACCGCTTTTTGCAAACGTGACTGAATATAAATGCAGTTCTCCGAGTTTTAATACTATTAGTTTATCTGAGGTACCTGAGGAACTCATCCCCCCTCCTTGTTTTCGCATGACTGTTTCTTATCATATTTTGTGACTTACGACCGACTTAATGTGACCCAAGACAAAGGCAACACTGTCATTTATTTCCAGGTCAGTTGTGCATAGCAGACCAAAGGCCTTTTGCGATTGGGTTCAGATTTCACAAATATGCCATTATTGTCTGCCAGAGACATAAGTGGGGACAACCCACATAGTTTGCATGATGAGTGCTTGCCTGGTTTTCCACATCCTGGGAGTCAATGTTCTGGGAACTCAGTGGATCGGCCGCGGTTGATTACAAAATAGTATCTAGAGTCCTGGTCATTTAAATCGCAAATATTTTCGGGCCAATCCAAGATCTGGGATCGGAGATTTGTCCCAGTGCTAATTATGTTTTGCGCTTCGTTGCCAGGACTATAACTATCCGGTAGACTCGCATCCGCAGGCAATTTTCAATTTACTTCTTGCTTGCATTCATAAGAACCGTTTTGGTGTTACCCATAAGCCGGCCACAGAGAAGAGGATGACAAAACTTTTGAATGTTTCTTCACTCTTTTTCTAAAAGAGATCTTTATCCAGGTTTTTATGAGCAGAACGGAAAGCTATTTTCCAATGTTGTTGCCGTGGTTGTTTTGAATGATCATCCCGCGCACCATCAAGAACTCATTTCTCCAATGATGCCATGAAGATTTTGAATGCAGCTGGACGGAAAAATCTGTTTTCCATTAAAAGCAAAAGCTCTTTTGTAGGTGGTACTTCAGGCCAGCACATTCGCTGTGTTTGCGTCCTCAATGACCTCATTACATATTCTCAGTCCCGTCCGACTGTACCATCTAAAATAGAACACTTGCATCATTCTCTATGAGTTTGGTAATCAACAGATGCCCTAATTTTTTTACAGATTACATAGAACCCCGTAATGATAAGGAGCTGGTGCAGTCAAACGTGTCAGGAGAGTTGGGCACGTGGTGTCTTTTGTTAATCTGCAAGCACGTACACCAGAACTACCACTCAGACAGGCAAAGGTGACATTGCCTCTCATGATCTGAACTCGACGCATATCCGTTTCGTTCATATCCATCAGGGATTTTGACAGCCTTGTCGCAAGCAGCATGCTTTATCCAGGCTCATGTTAGTGAATGCATGTGTACACAGAGGGGAGCATCGACAAACTGGCAAAAGAAGTCCCACATATAGGTTACACTTAAGTTTAGCAATTTATTCAACTTGACACCGTCCGAATCAACAAACGGATAAGACTGCGTTAACAAGCTTGAACAAGTAAAAACCATGTCGACTTCCAAATTAGCGTGACTAGTTGGCTAAATCAGAGGAAGCCGGTGTTTTTTGAAAGTTTCAGGCTTTACCACAAAGTGAATAAATCTAACTGCTATAGCTGGTAGCCCCATGGTTGCGAATGGCTACAGGACACATGGGGCTTCCCGCACTTCAGGCAGTTCCGAAAGCTTCGTCAACAGTGTGGCTGGCAGAAGCTAGACAACTTAGCGACGCTGATTTATCACTGATATCCCCAAGGGACTGTCTATTCCCACCGAATGTTGAACAAAGTAACGAACTATAAAAGTAACACAGTCGTCTTTCGATATTGTGATTACCGGGAACGAATTTGTGACAGACATGGGAGACTGTCACTCGATAACAAGGGTTCCACTAAGGTGGCATAAGACAAGCCAGCGGGTCGTTGTTTGAGCACTATTCTGTTTGTCATGCCCTCATGGAAATCAAACCAAACCGGAAAATTTTCGGAACCCATTAATCAATGTTACCAGCATCACTACCAATGCGCAACCTGTGTTGTTCTGTCGCAGCACCATTTTCATCTGGTATTCCGTGTGAATAACAACCCACGTAGAGTGTGTGGATTGAACGCACATGGTATTCAAAAGGCCTCTACTTACGGGTTGTTCAGTTGATGCTGTCCCTCGGCTCAACAATTTAACGGTTGGATGGGAACCCTTGCTACATATGTGGAAGATGTTATATTTGTAAACACCAACCATGTTATCCGGTTTAATTGGTCCAGACATTGTTCAGGTTCTTAGGAAGCAATGACCTCCACAAACGAATTTCTCAGGGTCCATTATTCTCGAATGCCGAAATCAGCCTGAGTGAATAATACACCAACTGTTCGAGTTAGGATTTGTTCCAAGGTTGTCCTCGGTTTTCTCAATGATCGCCCGTGTATACCTGTCAGACTCTCTTGCTTGGAATCCCGATTTGGGCACGCGAACCAAAAAACCTAAAGTCAGCACTATTTTTGCAAGAAGCCAATTTGGCTTCAAAGTTAAACCGGCAGAGAATGATGATGCGTCTCTGTGTCCTGGCTAACTAGATGGTTTAAACTGAACACAGATGTTATATCTGTATTCAAGTACATAAGGCAATGCGGTTGTTTCAATGGGGGTAGTGGAGATCTTGCGCTTTTTTAACGCTTTTGGTGGCTTCAGAAATATGGCAACACCCGTTAACCAAAATTGAGACAAAGTGTGGGGCGTGCATAGATCAGCGCTTTGCAAAAGAGAAGCCCTATTGATTTTATTTACTCTCTAGCCACTGCCACTTTCTTCGACTCCATGAAAAGATCAGTTCTTCTTCCACCAAGTATCCACATGCAAATTAGTAGTACTTGCTTAACTAAGTTGCCCACACACTATGCAGATGCACGTTTATGTAATCGCTTTCAAAGAGCCACATATAACATTCCCGAAATGTGCTTATAGGCCACTTTTTAGTCTTTCCTGTTAGGCGCCTTTACACCTGCATTGATACGAGCTGCACTCCGTAAATTATCTGGCAAATTTATCATGCAGAACAAGTTGCAGAACTGCTCCAACGTCACCGTAAGAACCTAGGTTTATCACCATCAAGCTATCTTCACATCTAGGTGGCCGTAAAATTCCGCATTGTCCCGTGACACTGAGCTGAATGAACGTAGTATCACGCCAAAACCTAATTTTGCAAGGCTTCGTTGTCCTTGACGTCAAATTGGAAGTTTATGAAAGCTGCTAAATGTTTACATACAACGTTTGCAAGTTAAATTTAAGGGCTAAATTCCTCAATGAGTGTGCACGATACCTCATCTGTGAAGGTGTTTGGAATACAACGAAGGACCTCCACGTAAATGGCTGTCGCACAGTAATCTGAAATATGAGATCAAATTTTAACTCTGCTCTTTTGATGGCGTAAATAAAATAAATAAATAAATAAATAAAAGGTGCTGTTGTTTGGGTTAATAGGCAGGAGAGTACTGTTGAATCTTCGTAGCCACAATCTTCCAAGTTTCCGCACCCAATCATTAAACATAAGTAAATACGGAAAACGAGGATCCACTGACACTAATTAGTAGTCGTAACTGAGGGCGTCCTCCACGAAGGTGTAGCCTCATTCCCAGAATTTGTGCCGCGTCCTCCGTAATCATGAGCAATTTGATAAAGGCTGACCACTTTGTGATAGTAAATGGCACAAAAAGACGAGTGAACTTTCGGGTTCATCTATGAACGCCCTAGTTATTTGCTCCTTCGAAAACTAGGATGACTTCGCCAGCATGTATTTTAGACATCAAATTTCGCACGAAAATTTCGGAGGCTTAACTCCGTAATCCCTTGCTGTTAGAGTCCCCATGAGGAAGAACGGTGCTGCAAAAATGATCACGGTTGTTTTGACATACCAGCAATTCAACTGACTGGCATTTTACGGACACCGTTCTGAATCACTTGAAAAAATTTGAAGCAGTAAATAACACAAACCGTGTCAGAATAGAAGCTCACTTGCTGATGGTGTGGCAATAATTCACCGGCTATCACGGGACGATGAAGGCACTGTGAAAATACCGGTTCATTTTGATCATTATAGTTTGACTATATTCTGCATTTTACACGATTTGCATCCCTTTTGTTTCAAAAATGAGTGGTCTCTTACATTCTCCGCGGTTGTCTGAAACAGCCTTTTTCTGCCAACCGAAAGAAAACAAATGGGATAACTGTATACTTCGAACGCGAAACTCATCCAAAATACCGCCAGCGGGTAATGTGGAACACACATGTGTACCCCCCCCCCACGTGCGGTTCCAAGTGAGCCCTCTAAGCCTCTGGTACATTTCTGAAATCCGGTCGAATTCCGAAGAATGAGGCCAAATTTCTCTAAAATAGCTAACCTTGCGTTGAAGACGTCCGCGTTTATTAAGGATGATTATGCTTTGTTCGTCTTTGAATGTTTATTCACTGGAAACATACGTTCCCCGCCTGGGTGAAAATCGGAGTTATTTCAGGACTGCCTTTGAATTCTTTGGTTTTTGCAGTTCATGCGCCTTTTGAGTTTTGTTTTGTTTACGCAATAGGCGCCCAAGTTAATTTTCAGTTGACAACTACTAAACTGCCGGGTTGAGCTGTATTCCAAACCACCTGTAACATTTCCGCTTTATACGGTAGTATGAGGGACATTTCATGAGACTTGCAGCAAATCTGAGGAGACAATGCCAATTGACGTACTTTTTCGTGTATCTAAGTTTCCCCACTTTGCTCAACTCAAGTTCTCTCTCGCTATATCTATATTCAATACATGCCATACCATTCCCACATTTTCGTTTTGCACTCCAAACTAGCACACATCATCAAGAGGCTGTCAGTTCTTACTTCGTCCTATATGCGGGTGCTCCACTTCAGTACCTATCTACCCAGTGTATCTTAAAAGCGTCTTACAGCCACCAGGGCCCGATCTCGACCCACTCATCGAAACAAATCGACAAAGCGATCCTGCTGACCCTCAGCGTCTCAGCAATAAAGAACAACTTCTCACTTTCTTGACTATTCATGCATATTCTGTAAACCTCCTAGCCCTTGTACACAAGATGAAAATAAGTCAGCTTCCCTTAGAGGCAAGGAGCTCAGTGAACACCTCCTAATGTGCGAAAGATAATGCGGTCCACCAACTGCTGAAAATGCGCCAGTTCATTTTGTAGATCATCATTGTATGGAATGTCATCACTAGGTCGAAAATCATAATGTGCCACATCGTATCCCGCTTCATTACACAAAAGCTGCTTCGTTCAGTCCATGTTGTCACATACTGGAAAGCTACTGCCTTAGTTGCGTGCTGATCACTCCTTGTTCCTTGTGAGAACATTTAGCACAAACACTTACATCGAGTTACTTGGAGGTCAAAAACCACAAGGAGTTGTTGGAATATTTTGAGCACGTGGAGATTAAATATCGATGGGATGCGCCAATTAAAAACTTTCATGCGTTTTAGGGTGCTCACCCTTCAATTCGCCATGCTGTAGCATGAGTTTGTTTGACAGATGGCGTTCCCTCTGAAATAAGTGAGCTAAGGCACAATAACTTCATTCATCAACCTTGACAAGTTTTGGCACCTAAAAGGTCTCAAACTGGCCTGACTAGAAGGATACGGAAAAAAACAGTTATGTGGATGGTAAAGATTGCTAAATGGTAAACTGAAAACAAGTTAAAAAGGTTACGCTGTTAGCTTTTATGAACCACTGGTCCAACTCATTTGACTTGAATCAATAAACAGCGGATAATATGGATGTTGGGAAATCATGAGATATCTGTCAAGTATGTTGGCGCGTGCAGGTCTTTCAAACGGAATAATCAGGCGCTTAAAGGAAGACAAGGGAAGCTTTCGAATTCCGAACGGCTGGGAATTAGAAAATGCATCCGCTGCAGCGAAAGGTCGTGCCATATTTTAGTTCGTTCAATCAGCTGCAAAGAAGAGACAAAAACGGTATAATTAGTTATTGAACGGCATCTCACTGGCAAAATCTTCATCGAAGGAACGTTTAGATCGTATACTTCAATATGGCCGGCTGGCAAGTACGAATTGAATATTGAGATCCAAATCTCATAATTTTAAAAAGGCGGTCGACGTAGACAAATTTGGCTACCGGGAATTTTGTATAAATTTTAGTGGACTGCCTGGAGCTGATGTTACATCTCTAATCGGCAATAATGGCTGGCTTCTGTCAAAACCACACCTTTATGATATCAACGTGAATTCATTCCGTTTTGCACGGGTAGAGGTTACTTTACAGCGGTTTGATCCATGCAGTTCTGTAAATAAGACACCTAACACTCACGCGCGAGAGATATGGAAAATCTATTATTATTTGACCACTGTCAGAGTTGAAACACCGTATGGATCTGGCCTGAACGTTGCACTGGTAATGCTGAGTTGCGCCGAATGGCCGTTGTACGAAGACACCGTTCCCAGAAAGATAAATTACTCACGCATTACAGGTTACGCTGGTTAGAACATTTACACTTCATGCCAAACGATCCTCTATCTCGTACAGACAGCCCATTTCGCCAGGCTTTTTCCTGACTGGATGCCAACAAATAGGGGAACCAGCACCGAGTCAACTCAGTGTGAATATGAGCAAAATACCTATCCCGCAAAACCTTGAATGCAACCAAAAAGTCGCCCATTGGGTTTCAAGCGTGTGTCACGCTACCTGACTGGGAAGTCCTGACTGGCGGTTCAATCGATCGTCACAACCAGGACAGTTACTGGGTCGTCGTTCGATGAGTCGGGCACACAAATCACATCGCTTAAGTGTGAACACGTTCGCCTGTTCAGACGTGAAAATTCAGATGCGTCCAACGTGCGTTGGTGGAGTAGTGGTAACACGCTCGCCTCGCATGTCAGATATCCGGGGTTCAAATCCCGGCACGGCCACTGGAAATGCACTGCTGATGAGCTCCAATAAGATCGAAACTCGAGTTCAGTGCTTCCTATTGGTGTGGACCCATCGGAATAATTACGCCAGAACAGGAGGACGACCGTTCAAACGAGAGTGGTGTGAATATGAACAACTCAGTAGAGTTTAAGCTGCTGCATCCCTTGATTCGGACGCCTGCAACCATTACCCTAATGGTTATTGTCACTGTCAGTGGGGCTCGACTAAAAAGTCGGTGTCGCTCTCGCGTCAGACCTATCATCTCCAATGCGTAGCTACCCAGTTTTAAAACTGATTGACCGTGCAACTGCCCCAATGATTGGCTGTACATCTTGCACTCTTCCAGCTTCTGGTGAATGGTGAATGAGACTATAACAACCGGAACCGCTGTACTACTGATGGGCGATTTTTAGCGGAAAAATTGAGGTGGTTGGAAATTGCTTCTCAGAGTCTTCTGCGAATCTTGGCATTGTGGTCTCCAAAAGGAAGCTTGCATCTGAAGGCATTGATATAGTTAGCATTCTGGACACTTTCATCGCAGGGTCTTTTTACACCTTTCAGCTTCTTGCTTTTATATTCGAAACCACAACCCCACCTAGTCAAACGTATTAAGCGACACTACGATTACGCACAAGACGCTTCACCATATTATATTCTCCACCCCATAATTACTCGCACTGCCCCGCCGTTGAGCTCCTCCTGAAAGCCCTAATAATGAATAGCCTGCTGAGCACGATGGCTCTTACTGCTGTAGCCACCTATAGCCAGCGGTCCATCAAAACGTGCCAGACAGATTTCTTTGAGCATATTTTTCTAACTATGATGCCTGTCTTGATACCCTTAGATAACTTCCGGCCGATAATGTCAAATGCGCTACATACTTTAGGGGCCGTTCAGAAAGTATTGTGCATCACAGCAACTTTGAATAGTTTATGCCGTACCACCATGAGCGCAGATTCGCAACTTTTGCAATCATATTCTGCACTCTATGATCTTGTCCCTTGTAGATCTCAAAATGAAATGCCGAAAATTCCAATCTGGCTTTAATCGCCTGAGATGTGCGTTAGTATTGATCTGGTGAACCCTTCCTGTTATGTAAACGCCTCGCTTTTCTGCTACACTCAGCCGGCCATAGCCACAAACGTACTGATTTTGGAGAACACACCTATTATTATTCGATCAATCTATCTGTGCAGCATTGTTTTTTCGAATGGAGACAGTTTCTTGGCACAAACCCGTCAGTGGGGGCTGATCACAATCCCATGCATCATTTGTGCCGAAACATTTTACTGCATAACGTCTGCCAGTCAGCTTGCCCACGTTACTCTTCGTAGATTGCTTGTTTGTTGCGCATTGCTATTGGTCACATACAAGGATAAAACCAGTTTACAATACTTCTTCACGGCTAGGGAGGTCCTTGATTGAAGTCCAAATGTTTCACCGGAAGTCTACCAAGCTCACCTCCTGATTGTACGTCGATCTTCACACAAGATATTGCCTTCCACATGGGAAGTCGGAGTGGCCCATCACTTTAGTGCTAATGATTCCCAAAAGGATGGTATTTTTTGGGGAAATGGGGGGCAGCAGTGAAATTTATGTTCTAATAATAATTTTTAAACTACAATGGTCTCGCACAAATATGTCTCAAATTTTGCATTCGAATAAGGCAGTCAATTGCCAGGACGTTGGCCAGCGCAACTGCACGTTTTTGAAACATCACTGCAAATGTCATCCAAAGCAACACTTCTCGTGTCACTGGCTATTTTTGGCATTTCTCTGAACCAATATGGAACCGTCGTGGTGTGTTCAGAAAGTGGATGGAGCTTTACATATTTCGATGGATTTAGGATCAGCCATTCAGAGTGCAAGAAGGGATGGAGAGGTGTCTGCTGGGTTTCCCTAGCAAAGCATGCATATTTTGCCGACTCCTTACAATATTGCATTCGGTTTGTATTTAGAAGCTGCCCAGCACTTTTGAGAATAGCGTAGTACATTTAACTCAGATTACGGAGTCCGGAATCGCTAGTCGGTCCCAGTGTTTTCTAGACCAGAGCTTCATTCATTCTTTGGATATGCTGCTGTGACGAGTTTTAATCTGCGATTAGTGTCTTGCTTTTATGATTTGTGCCGAGCGATTTTTTTGAGTAATTAAGTGTTTTATAGTCTGAACTCACGTGCTCCAGCATTATGAGAAGCCATATAATTTACGAAGTTCTTATCTATCAAATTTCACTGCCACATGTTTCGTACAGTTCCAACAGACGCATTGCAGTACGTACTGCGTGCGTGCTGCGGATGGGAAAAAACAGGCTAGCCCTGAAGCCTCCTTTATCCTGCAGAAGGACGTCGCGTTAAAACTTCTTACCGCGTTGTCGGCGCTATCTCCTTAGTCACATCTCTCTCACCTGCTGCCGTTAGCTGCAATATTGACGATTGACTCGGCCTCAATTTCCATATATGCGCCAAAATCACTCTTTAAACTTTATCGGCAAATTCACCCGGAGCCTTCACTGTTCCTCTCCGAAACACACTGTGTAACAGACCCTACTTTTTATGTCGGATTTGCTTCCAATTGATGGGCACGAATTTTATGAACTGTGAACTACTGACCCAAGCACGATCGCTGAAAATGCATAACAATCATGTTCGTCATGAATCTGTTTATTAAACTCTGACGGTTCTGGGGCTAATGGGACTCACTGTTTGGTATGGCCTTGCCTCATGACAAACAGATGAATGTTTCCTAATTAATCCATTGCCACTCGATAGTTACCTTGAGGCTAGTCCAGCAGCGTCGGTGCAAGGATTCCGTATTTGAGTAGACAGTCTCTTCTTATCTCTTATCTTTTATTATCACTTCTTACCCTCAATATTATTGGTGCTGTTATTCTCTCGAGGACGGTTTTTGAGGTAGTCCGAGTTTTCCTGCGGCTTACTCAGAGCCTAGTTACTGTTTCAAGACCTAAGTGGGTAGTCTACGTGAACTGCAACCGTAAGACACAAACTGTGAAAAACGCCTGTTGCGGTAATTTGCTCCCCACGGCCTTTCTGTGTGTTGAACGCACTTCAGAAATAGCATTCGCCGCTCGACCATATACATCCTTTTGCATGCAATGCAACTGGCGACACGAAGGTGCCATAGTAGCATCAGACATAGATGGTGTCACACTATCACACCTTGCGAGACATGCAGACTTTGATGGTGAGTGTGTTTGCGTGTAACGTAGGTAGGGGTTCTCAGGTCACTGGGAAGCAACGGTCCTGGATAGAAATGAAGCCATGTAATTCCTAGGCTACGATGCGAGCTATTATGGCGCCTCGCAACGAAAGACACTTGTTACAACTAGGCGGGGATATGAGTACTCCGAGTGCGAATTTGTGTAACCCATTATATTCAAGCACTGGGTACTGGCGGCATTTTAAACTGGATTAACTGAATGAGCTTACAGCCTGCCAGGAATGCATGTACCAGTTAGCGAAAATTTCGTCTTCGAGGAAGCGTGTAAATGAATATCCTGGTAGGAGCATATTCAACTAAAAACGTTTTGTTGTGGTTAGTCTAAGACATCTGGTCTCCTCTGCTCTTTGACCCGCGAAGACTCAGAACTCCAACAGCAATCAAGTTGGAATTGGACGATTCGGAAACAATCCTCGGTAAACGGGCCGCTTTTGATGCACTGCAAATAAGGAAGGTCAATTCGCGCGGTGGCTCTATGCACAGTTTCTGGTGTTGGATGCTCGTACGTCGCGCAAGGTTTGAAAATGCCACAAAGTTGCCGGGCGTATTCCACTCAATTTTGACACGCCCCGCCGGAGACCCTGCCCAGTGTTATGGTCAATTAATAGCGGTCGCTATCATGCTCTAAACCGGTTTCATTTAGCTTCAATACTATGCAGCTCGTGTTTTCTTGATAGGCCACAATTTTGTCTTCTGCCTATTTTGGTTCTTCGGCCTTTCAGCGAATTTCAGGCGCAATTATAGAGCGACACTTTTAGTAGCAATTGTAATTTTGGGACAAAAATCTTGGAGTGCACTGAAAAGGCTTTATATTGAGCAACAAAATACCTGAAAATAAGTCTGTGAAGGCATCTTTGATTTCAAATACGAAGGTACCATTCAAAAGTGGCTGGAGCCTGAATGTTCTTAAATAATTATTCGAAAACGTGATCCACCTGAAGCTTGCAGTCTTTGCGTGTTATCTTATTCATCTCATAATTGCAGGACATTAAAAGGATATATCCGGGAATGATATCACATGAGTCTCATGCGAACACGTCAGGCTATAAACCTTGTGAGGCCGTCACCACAAAATGGACTTCAAGTAGTCTGAAGTCTGTCTGACCTTTCGGAGATTCAGCTAGTTGGTCTGTAGGTGGCCGCTTTAAACAGAAGTTTAGTGTGCATGTGCTGCACAAACAACGGCATCACGCGACCCACTTTGAGCTGACTCTGGATTTCCAAGAGCAATCGCCTTAATAAACCATCTGCTAATTCGCAGGTTGTTTTCCCGTGTCCCAATGCTCTATACTTTCTGTCAGCTCCGAAATTTCAGTCCACTTTGACAGGATATTACACCATCAAAACAGTCAACTTCTATGGTGGCAGAGATGAATTCGGTTCAAAGTTATCCAAATACTGCGCTCAAACTGCGACCATCTCTTCCAGCACTCATCAGCATTCTTACGTTGTTTGAACAAATGTACGGCGGCATTTTTTCCAGTGAGCAAAAATAAAAAAAGCTGAATCAAAGGCTGATTTGAAAATGATTATCGGCTGTCTCAAGCTCGCCGGGGTCCAACCCAATTCACGTCAGTCGCTGCTGTTTCTTCAGTCGCTTGACGAAGGCCACCTTCCCTGTCTGGAACGAAGCGATTGTCACGCCAATCTACAAAACTGGTGACCGACTATCGCCTGGCAGCTACAGGCCTGTAAGCCTCACTAGCATGCCATGCAAGGTGATGGAACGCATTCTGAAGCGCGCCATTCTAGAGCGCCTTAATTCCAAGAACTTGATTTCTCCAGTTCAACACGGATTTCCCCCGAACCTTTCCTGCGTGACGAACATGCTCGTATTTATGGACAGCTTAACCCAAGCCAAGGACGAGGGACTCATATCGGATGCCATATTTTTCGACTTTTCAAAAGCGTTTGATCGAGTCCCACACGTCCCTCTGCTCCACAAACTCGAGTCTCACGAGATTCAAAGGAAAATCCTACACTGGATCAGGGCATTCCGATCATACTGATCCTTACGAGAGTGAAAGTAGGCTCGACCTACCCTTCTCCAGCGCCGGTCTCCGCTGGAGTTCCTCAAGGTTCCGTTTTGGGACAAATGCCGTTTTTGATATACGTCAATGAGCTCCCAGAGGTTCTTGCAAGTCCATGTCTACTTTTTGTGGACGACTTGAAATCGTGGAATCCCAATGACCGTGCCTTCCATATGGATGTACACGCTGCCAGGTAATGGTCGTTGGACTGAATGACGAAAAGTGCTTCCATATATCATTTAAAGGAGACTAAGCGAACTCCTTTGTCATGCATGGTGAGAGAGCACCATAAGACATCAAGTGGATGGATGCCAAAAAGGATTTGGGTATCTGGCTTTCTTCAAACATGTCCTTCTTGTTGCCCGATGAGAAGTCGGCCCAAAAAGCATTCGCCGTTCTACGGATGATTCGGCGCACCTTCTCCCGTATTGATCGCACGGAATTCCAAGTAATCTATGTGGCCTATGTCAGACCGCTCCTTGAATATGCCAACCCGGTTGTCCACTCAGGACGCACGAAAGACGTAATCCTCATTGAGCGTTTCCAGCAAGCTGCTACGAAAATAGTTGCTGGCCTCAAGTCCATGGACTACGAAGCGCGTCTCGCGGTGCTCGACCTCTTTCTCTTGAAGTATCGTGGCCTCCGAGGGGACCTAATCCTTACTTATGCCCCCTTTCAACAAGGCTTGGCCAACAGGTTTTTCACCGTTGACGCAGCAAACACACGGCGGGGACATGGTAAGAAGATTTTTAATCTCAGAGCGCAGACCTTCATTAGGCAAACTTTTTTCTCATTTCAGATAGCTGCTGCGTGGAATAACCTTCCTCACGCGGTTGTCCACGCTCGCTCTAGAACTCAGTTCAAAACAATATTAGACACATATTTACGCAAGTCCTCGCGCTGGCAAGCATACTACCCCGCGCTGATAATTTAAGGAGCAGTGCTACACCTTTTTTCACTTGTGCCTTTCAGGTGAACGACAGCCGCCAAACAACAAGAACATAACCGACACGGTAAACTTGGGCGAAAGCCTCGATCTTGTGTATCAATCCGGGAATCTGCGAAACACGAAACGCTCTTTCATGTAGTATGTTTATGGCATAGTTATCCTCACCCCAGCTCACTCTAAACCTAGAAAGCACTGTTTATAACCAAAAACTAATGTTTGAGGGCTGCGGAAGATTACCGCCGTACTTAATTCTATGAGATCCAGTTAGCCTTATGCTTAAGACTTGCTTGCTTCCTCTGATACACAATTCAAAACTTACAGTTGGCACGACTGTCCCTGCATGCTGACTCCAATCGGACCGCTCAGCCAAAATATGCATGGTTTTTGTGTCACGGTGATGCGAAGTGAGTTTCCTCAGACAGAATTATAAAAAGTTTTATTGTGCCACATTTATTAACTCTATTATGATTTTTAGCTGCACCACTGTGGATTGCGGTGGATAATTGTACTCAAATGCGCTTTAGTTTTTGTATATTGGTGAATCACATCGTCGCTTGATCGCATACAACTTCTGGACATTGGAGGGTGACGTAGACCGTAAGTAATTCAAACTATTTCTGTGCATATTTGGTGTCAAAACCTACCACCTCCTGAAGGAGAAGTCATAAACGTTCTGATTTGTCAGCATGTATCGGACGACTCGATATGATGTTCCAAGCCTGCATTTACATATTGTCTTGTGGCTCGGTCACACTGCCGTTGGTTTCATTGGATGTGAAGGACACGGCGTTGCGTTTCGGATTTTTCCCATCATATATATATGGGTCCTCGGTGCTAACTACTTGAATAGCCAATAGTAATTGGCAAATATTCCACAACCAGCCAGAACACATTAGAAAGTGCATATATCTGGTAGTGTCTGAATATTAACTGGAGGTGATAACAAATTAACCGTTCGTGGACTTCTTTGATATTGCTCTAGAATATGAGCACCCCGGGCATAAGCTTTATCAAACAACAAATATTTAGCTTCCGCAAGCATGTTTCAGACAAGCTGCAAATCTTAAACTTACTATTCCGTACGAGTTTTCGTGGTTGCTAAAAAGCCTTACCTGGCATTCATTTTGTGATCATAATGAGGATGGGCACGGGTTCTATCCGATTAGTTATTGTATTTGTTATTCTCAGGTTGCCAGGTGCGACCGATTTTGCTCCAATCAATTAAACGAGATACTGTATTGTCACAGAGACAAACTCCTCGAAGTACGCCTGTTTCCTGAATCAATGGGCATGTTTTAATAAGCTGGCTAATAAACCAGGGACCGTTCCGGTTAAGAGGGAATGGGAGGTATGGACAAGCATCATTTAAACTGGCTAGTGTTTAGCAAAACCTAAATCCTAAAACAAATTGGTTTGTCTGTTAACCAGTCGTCCGCTACCTGTGTAGCCCTTATATGCCTCCTGAGAGTCCGAATTACCTCAGAATTTGTACAACTTATTAGAAATTATCCGAGGCCACTGTAACGACAATGGTGTTGCTAAATAAAGCAAAAGTACACCTAATAAAAAGACGCAAATTCACAAAAGTTAAATTCTCTCAGAAAATGCTCGTCCGAAATCCTTCTTCGCAGGCAAGGCACAAATTACACACTCATTTTAATTTCTGGTATGTTTCATTTAAAAGGTCTATAGGTTGGACGCAAGTATGATGTCCCAAAGCTATAAATTAGTTTATTGAAACCTGGGGAATACAGCGCGCTTCAAATTTTAATAATGCTACGGAAGGTAACGATATGAGAAAAACGTTAGTAAACAGTTCACAAGTAATCCGAAAAATTATCAAGTGAATTTTTAGTTACTGCAAAAAATCAACATGGCTGTAGTTGCACTGAGTAGTCTCTTGACATAGTGTTGTATTAACTTGAGGCTCTGCCTAGAATATTCGCAGTAATTTGTTTTGCAGCTAGATTTACTCAAAATGTCCAAAATGACCAAAATGTTTTTGGTCTCCAACTATTCACTTATAAGTCGACACTCAGCCGAGAGTACGCAGAAAAATACCTTGTGACTTTATTTTTATAATCGGTGTGGTACTCGTCTGTTTATCACCAAATTTTCAACTCCCGCATTGCTGATTTTCCCCGGTCACCGTCTAGACCACTCTGTGTCCTAGGTGGCTAACATCTGCAATAAAATAAGAATATCTTCCTCTAAAATGTGTGCAATAGATTAAATAGGCTTAGAGGTTTTCAAAACTACGTGAGACCCTGAGACTCCACTTGACATCACAGTACGGTGTTTTGTTCCAATCCAAATAATTTAAACTCTTATTTTATGCAAAGGTCTTCCAAGGAAAAGGCGTTGTTTTCGTAGTAAAGCTCTACGTCTTTGGGGAACTTTACTGAAGTAAAAAAGTGGTACAAAATGAGTGCTGATTGCGAATTTAAATGAGCTTTGGACGCCTTTATGTCCAGCTGTCAACAGTATGTTTCAAGGAAAAAAGTTTTGCAGATATATTTCGAAAATTTGCGATCTATGGGCAAGCAGCGCTGCGCGTAACAATTTTCCTAGACGGGTTCATAATTTTAAAGATGATTGGAAAAGGCTGATTGAAGAAAAACCAGCTCCTGCTCATTTTATTAACTCAGCACTCGTTTACAGAAAATTGAGGTCAAAGGCCACGTGGTGTCTAACAAATAAGTTTGATGCGCTTGTAGTGCGAGATATTAAAGTTCTTTTGGAGACACTCGGCATTTTTAAAGTCTATGTACAATCGCTTGTCAGTTTACATGGGGAAACATCGGCATATTTATTTTTATATGCGAATTTTTTGTTATTCACGCATGATTAAACCACGCTGACCGAATAAGAGAAGTTGCCGTGACATGACAATCTCTTGGGAGGTATCGCTAATGAGATTTCCTGCTGATTCCTCCTGCGAACTACCGATTATTTTCTTCTATGTTTTGACTACTTATGAGTGGCCTGAAGCATACCTATTTATTATAACGCCGTTTTAGTTTCCTTTCTGCCAACTCTTCTGAAGTAACTCATGTTGATAGTTTGTTGCCCGGCCCTCTTTGAGTGCACGTTTGTTTCAGTCCTCCCTATTTTCAAGCGACCGATAACAGAAGGACGGGTATCAACTACTCTGGAAACCTTATTATACATAAAAGATGTACGAAATAGGTTAGGTGGACAACTACTCTTCACTATAGGTCGCACTGCTTCTTACGTTAGAGCAACTGCTGTTTTCCCGCGCCTTCTAGCCTTCTAGCTGTATGATTAGTAGCGGTGCTGCCTCGGACATCAAAAATTATGTGCCTGTTACTCCTCTAGTATAAGGAGTTCACTATGTGGTCGATGAATCTCTTATTGGTACCTGAAGGTTTCCCGTGATTTTGGCAGCTAATTTGTTTTTTTCGTGTAGTTTTCAACTGTACATTATAGGTCCGTAAAGGCTGATAGCATTTAAAAAATACATGATGTTTTACCGGAGATTGCGCTTTGTATCCGAGAAGCCAATTCTAAACGAAGAAGCCATTTCGGGCCATTCATTCGTAACTGCAGATCACCACCAATGCACAAAAACCAGGGTGGCTCAAAAGCGCAACCCTGGGTACTTAGTTTGAATCAGCAACTCCCCCAAATGATCGAGTGTTCATCTCTGTGGACAGCACGCACTTGGGCGATAAACAATAGCGGCTAACTCAGATTAGCCCCATGAGAAGATGAATGCTTACTAAAGTTTGATGTACTACTGTTGAATATGGTTTCCAGAAAAACATTTCCTTTTTAAACTAAGTAAGCTCCGTTAATCGGGTTTAACTTCCAAAACCCAACTTGCTAACGATCTGGATGTCTTTTGATGTGTGCTATTATAACAATTCATAAAAATATTCGGGTGAAATCCGGTGAAAACGAAGTCCGCACATAACATGCACTATCTCATTCTGAAATATACCGACAACCTTCAGTACACTCTCCGACTTAGGTGCATACGAATTTCCAAACTAGTAAGATTAACAATCCCACTTTTCTTTGATGAGCTGAATTAACGTTGGCAATATTCATGTCTGAATGCTTTACTACTGTTTGCCCACCTAATGTTACATAAGATTTCGTACAGTCTTCCGCGAGATAGGTTTATTTGTAATCATATGCCGGTCCGAATACAATCAAGGTTTTCTACGTAAATGAGCAACAACAGCTTGATGCCTTAAGAGTTTTCTCCAATAAACGCAAACTCAAATGCCAAGCTCCAACAAAGAGGAACAGGAGAACACTGGCGAATGCTGCTTCCATAAACTGTAAAAAAGGGACGGTTTTGCGTAAGCGTCATTTCGTCCACGGCGATTTCTATATTTGACACAAGCTGTCACCGGCCCATGGGGCCAAAACGAGTAAATTTTCCGCGTTTTGCCCACATTCACAATACGGTCATATTGCCAATTATTTCATGCGATATGCACGGCACCGCATTCAATGTTACTGATGATGCGTAAAACAACTAACAATTCAAGTGCACCATGATTATTCTCAAAAAAACATTTTTCTAGGCTGTTAAACAAGCTTAAGATAGACTTCCACAAAAGTGAGCGTGTTTTAACCATTTGCAAACCCACTGCTTTAGGTATGCACTAGAGTTTTATGCTTGAAAACGCTTGTTTGAAATTGGCACGCAAGGCTGACAAAGTATTTGTGTTCTGGAACATTCGATCAGTGTTTCATTATTCAGCAATTTTTTGTGATTGCTGCAGTGTAGTGCAAACCAATCTACGTTAAAATTTTGACACCCGTGGCATCACTTCTGTTCAGGTGTTTTATTCATTGTAAAATGGCGCGAGAAATAAACTGAAGCAAGTGTCTGCACACGTAGTTTATAAACTAAACTTTGTGGTGATTTTTTGCACACCTCGCTGCATAAATATGAACGCCCATTCCGTGACACTGTGCCAAATATACAAATTTTTTGAAATCCCTTTAGGCCCTATTTGAAGCAACTGACGTGAAAAACAACTAAAATGTTTCACACTGGCGTTTGCTAAATGTTTTGCTTCTCAGAGCATGTCTCAACACACGGCTCCGTCAATTTGTCCTCTGCTGTCTGGCAGAGGGGTTGCTGTTCACCCGCGGCAGGTTGTGTTGTCTGGTAGTATTTTCATGTTGTTCCTATTCATTATCGTGATGTCTGGCGGGTGACTGCAAGGTGAAGATAACAAATGAACCAACAAAAACATTAAAATGATTCTAATGAGGAGCCATCCTACAAAAGTTTGAATTTGAGCAGCATGTGGTAAATGGTCCAGGTGCAGGTCACGCATGCACGCACACCATTAGAATGTCCCTTTGCTCTGCGGAACACAGTTTTAGTTAATATTTCCGGTGGCGGTCCACATAGTTTCGCACATTTTGTTGCAAAGATATATATAAATTCCTTCAGTGATCCAGTTGTCCTTATCATAAAATTATAGACAGGTTGTGACGAAAGCCAGCTACATTTTCAGCATTGGTAAATTTACTTGTTTGTAATAACACTTATTCGCCGAACTTATAACGAAACAAACGTCAATGGAACCTGATTTGCAAGATTTCGGTCTGCGCTGATATGGCCGATGCTTTTTTACGTTGTTTGCTGCAACTTTCCCAAGATGTGCATACAGGAAGTGGTCAGCATTGTTTTTGCCCATAACTGAGAGAGATGCAGTACGGATGCGAAAAAACTCGTATATTCGAATCTGCAGTAGAAACATACATGCTGTACGCTAGAGTAAAAGGATTTTTTTCTTTTTTCTCGGGGAAAATGGCGAAAGTATAAGATGAATGTCTGTTGCGAAAATTCCAGTTGTTTTGGAATTGCCGCCCGCTATTCGGGCTGTGGATTTTAGGTCGCGTAGTCTGTCCTACTCAAGAAAAATGTGATTTGCGTGACATTATTGTCTAAAAATGAAATACAAACAAGGCAGAATTAATGATGAGAGAAATCCTAGGAATCGCACAAAATTTAACAGAATGTTTGCGGTAGGTAATAAGGAGGCATTCAAAAAAATAAGGACCTGATTGAGACATCTGCGAATTTCCGTCGGCAACTAATCCAGTTCAACATGCCACCTTCGTGAATCAGGCGGCGTATAAAAGCCTTGTGTTCGCAATTACCGGGCGTCCACAATTATTGTACTAAATGGGATGTATGAAACACAATAAAATTATCCACATCAGTTTATGCGTATGACATAAAAGTGCAAAACTGTTTACCTAATTGCCGCAGGATACTCGCGCTACAACAGAATCTAGTGCATTTTACCAGGTATAATTTTGGTGGCTGCACCATATGCCTGTGACGTAACCCATATACCCGGTTCCGTAATCCTGGCATTACCTGCCTGAAACTTTCGTGGCTACGACAAGTCTAATCCCGTTTGAAGTCATAATTTTTTTTTGTTTTTACGGTTATTGTTTGGAGTCGGATGGCTTAGTCTGTACGCCTGTATGTACCGTTTCCAATCTGGTAATCTAGAGGATCCGTAGCTGCTGCGCGTGCGGTCTTTTTATTTAAAAGTAGTAAAAGTTCAACTAGTTGCATCCGGAGATTTCCATCACACGTCTTTTTTGAACCTGACCTCAGACTCTAAAATCAATGCTAATTTACCGAGATTTACCCAAATGACTATTCCTTTGCTAGCGGTCTCCAATAATGCCCACACGGTTGAAGCGTGCTTCCCGATAACCATTTGAAATGAACATGTTAACTGTAGATTTTCATTTTGTTTGGCAGGAAAAATAACGCCTGTTACCCGTGCGATTGTGAAAGATTACACATTAGGCGCTGCTAAGTATCACATGAAAACACAATAAAATACTATCGTTAATCAAGTAGCAGAACCGAATATTCCTGCTTGCTGTCAATGTTGAGCGGTTGACTATGAACGTCACCTGATGGTCTGAATTGATAAAATCATAGGCTTGGGATTTTTGCTTCTAAACCTTGAGACATTTACTTGATATGATAACCCCGAATACGGTAAGGAGAAATAATGATGTAGAGTGAAAGTAGGCCGCATTTCAGGAGCTTCAGGCTTCCAATGAGTAACATGATGTGTTCACGCTGCAGGTCCAGATCCTGGTAATTGAGAATATGGACACAAAGAGGCTTAAATCGAACTAAAATGACGGACGTCGTTCCTCGAAAGTAGATTGGTGTGGAATTGAGGTTCCCGAGGAAGTGTTTTGTTTTACGCCGTTCAAACGGATATTTGCAAAGTATAAAACAGTGCAACTACATAAAACAAAAACTATTATGGACCGTGTACAGCTAATTTACGGTTTCTATATATTGGTGGAATTCATGAATTACGTGCCTTTTTTGTGTTTATTTTCCATATCACATCTGTGTGTTAATTCTCGCTAATTTACATAGAATATCAATTTGGATTTTCCGGCATCCACCGCCCTTGTCTCTACGTGGCCCCCAGCAGCCCTGAACATTCAATTAATGAACGAGTGGATTATCGGCGCTTTCATTAGTTACGGACAATGTGCGAGTGGTATAATCTCATACGTACCACCACGGCAAAATGTAGTGGAATATGCGCCATCCAGAGTGAAAACCAATGTAACAGCTCCTGGATTAAGGAAGATCAGTTGGAATTAAGGGATAGCACTCCTACCATAGCCTTTAAATAGTAAAACAACGAGGAAATTCAAAGCGGACTAAGCCAATTGAATACAACGGAGTGTCATACAGATTATCTGTTTCGGGATATAAAACATTTCTCAGATGGCGTGTAGATTCACTCGGAACCACAAAAGTCGGTGTCACCTTTCAGGATGTCGTGAATGTTGCATGTCAGTATACTGCCAACACATTACTGGCCGACTTGCCTACACGGGACTGCAACCCGTGGTACATTAGTTTGACATTTTGTTTGGTTAACTAGCGTCTGGGGTTATTTGCTGGAATGAACTATTTCATGAGGATATCACGAATATTTTCTGAGCTGCAAAACCTTGAATCCGTATTTTCGGTAAATTTCCATGGACATGCAGCGTACTCCATGTGTGCGTATTGGTGCTTACAAAAAAGTTGCTTGCTAGTAAGAAAGCAAATGTAAAACAGTGTGAACATTTCTTACCCGCCAAACCTGTTTTTATGTTCACAAAACGTGCCGCCTTGTATAAGCAAACGAATTCTGGTTTACTTATCGGACGCTGCTGTTTAACACAGAAATGCAACTATGTAGTTCCTACTCTCATACTTAGTTAAATTTCGGCCGTTTTCTTGCCCATCCCGCAGTCATTGTTAGTTGCATAAAACGTTTTCAGTGATATTCACCAAATTGGTTGCCAATCTGCAAGCCGCATCGGCAAGCATGTTAGGCCGATTATTTCTCGAAAACGCATCCTGTAACAATGAAGTCTAATTGAGTCAGTAAGTTAAACTGATGATGGAAACATTGCTTGATATCAAAAGAATGAGGTAATGGCATGGATATTCTTGATCCCACCTTAAGGGTACTTTCTATGTCACCTTAGGGGATTTTGACAACGACTGATAGAAGGGGCTTTTTGGATTACCTGACAACGTTGTAACTAGTAAGCTATTTGTGGAGATGGCTTCTGGAATGTGATTGTAAGCAAACGTATCAATAGGAATAAGCTGAATGCTGCCCTAAACAAACGGATGCCGCCAGTTTTATGAATAAACCTCTGAGCTAGTTTACCCGAACTTTGGGCAACTTTCACCACCATAATGAAAACACACCGCAGAAAACAGGGAAGATGCTTACTGCAGAGGCCAAGTTGCCGACAAACATCGTCTAATTTCGTCCACGCCAGTGAAACGCAAATGTTTTGAAGTTTCCTCAGCCTTCTTGAAACGGCTTTATGGGCGGTAGTGTGTTGCTGTAAGCGGGCGTAAGTGTGGTAAGCTACTTATCATTAACACGAGATTGAGTGACGTGCCAACCACCCCATTTGCAGCAAAGAGCTCGGTAAGCTTTTACTGAGCGGCGAGGCATCTGCATATTTGCAGATTGGAACTACTCTTTATGTTACCACATTACTTTAGACAAGCTGCTTCACATGTGCTTACGGTGCGACAGTTATGGCGGATAATCTAATACGCATCGAGAACAGTCCAAATGTGTAACATACAGCCATCGTGATTCCAATGTTCGGACAAACAAAAAACAAATTCAAGTATGTTTCGGCCCACTCAGGCAACGGTTGGCTTTCTTTGGTGGTATTCGTCAGGCAAACATTGAGCTTCACCTTGTCAATCCAACGCGGATAACATAAAACAGAACTAATTTAAGCACACTGCTATCCGTTCAATATACGTAAAAAAATGCTGGCAATGTGCGTAGCGAATAAGACGTAGACATTGATTGGCCGTTTGGAATAACAACCTTTTTCAGCAGTTTTCCACAGTCTCACATTTATTTTTGACGTATACTAAGCTTTTGGTGAGCACCGTACATAAAATCCGTGCATGTTGTGCAAATGTTGAATGTTAGTTTTGTGTTAAATATCCAAAAACTAAATAATTATCCACATTGATTTTCGGGTTGACAGATTTGCCATGCACCTAGGATAGATAATACAACAGCACGTATAATGACATTGATCAGGCTTTTTTAAATAACGGAAAATATATCCAGCATTCATTGTCAGGAGCCTTTCATGCAATGGCAGATGGAGCCAAATATTAACACAAATGCCCTGCATGGGCCGAAATTCTTCATCACAATAATCAACTCATTTATGCACATCTCCAAGTGTGCAAATGTTCTCAGATTAGACAATTTTATTATCAACAACGTAAATGATACTGGCATCAAATCGGTGAACTTCATTTATTATGTGGTTTTTGGAAGGCTGAGTGGACATCTTTAGCAAAATAGACACTTATGAGGCTACGACCCTAACGCCAGGTTTAAAAGGTCTTCTTTTTTCTCAGGTGAATGGAGCTCTTCCCTACTGTTGACAGTTTTCTTGCCGTTCTAGGCAAATGTTTAAAAAAAAGTTTACAGGCTGACATTTGTCGTGGCTTATCAGACAGGACAGCAAATAGCACGCCGCATTTTATCAGAGATTTCGCATTCGTACGCCAACGAAAATTCAAATATTGTGTTTGCAGTTGCCGAATTTTGGGATTTCTTTATTTGTATTAATTTATCTATGTATTTTCCTCTTATATGTACTAATTTAGCCCGGTAAAGCAATGGTAGTTTATCCAATACCGGATTACCTTTATGTAACAAGTTAAGATTGCTTTTGAAAACCATATACCTTGAGTCAAGCAGGCACACGACTTTAGATAAATATGCTGTCATGGTGTTTCGGAATGGCGTACCACTGTCTACATGGTCGGCTTTCGGATATCCGCCCATACGAATTGCGCAAGTTTCGCTACGTGTATTAGTTTGACAGACATCTAGGTGTTCTATTCGTTAATGAATCATAACCTACTTGTTAGCATTAACCCCACTCAAATTCTCTTCAAAACGTTGGTGTGACATCCAAGCGAGTTGCCTGACTGACATATACCGCCTCGTGGATATTCCATTCGAAAATAATACACGTCGAAATGTTTGGTTATAGCATTACTTGTGTCCTTTATTCTTTCACTGGTATCTGAGACCGTTTAGACAACAGGGATTCCGTTCAGCATACGAGATATATATGATAACGGTTATTTGAACCAAGCGAAAAGCAACAGTGTAACAAAAGATCAACTTATCTACTAGTTTGCCCATAAAAAAGGACATTTTCTTTCAAAAACGTCCTGTACCGCATGATCGTTTAGCATACTCAAACGGATGTGTGTTACCGATATGTAATTTTAAGCCGACACTGGAAAAACCCCGAAACCACATTATTCGGCAACAAATCGCCGGATGGTAGCATTGGGGTTTTGTGGGCGTCAGAAGTCACAGAAACTGTTGCGTCTTATTAGATGCGCCGGCTAATTCTTGGCTCTTGAGTAGCAACCGGACACCTGTTGCTTCTTAGGGAAATGTCTAGCATGACGTTACCACATTCGTGGACATTCCCAATGCTTTGTGATTCAGAGTCACGTAAGAGCTGCACCAAACGATGGATCCGGATGTACCAAATATTCGGAGAGTATCTGGTACGCCATGTGCAGACTGACAAGGCTGGTGGTAACACGCCACGTGCAGCTTATTTTGTGCCAGGGGTTCATAGAAATGATGCCAAAAAACTGATACTATTGTTTAGACGCGGACGTGCTTGCTCGGCGTTCGCCTATCTTAGAAATAAGTGGCACGAAAACTATCAGTGCGGCAGTATTTTTGAAGCCTTCAGTGTTTAGGAATTACTCATCAATAAACTAAGCAATCTACACTTAATGAATCACACATTAAGGTCAAACACATCACTTTATTGTTTATAATAATCCATTAAAGGGATCGTTCCATGTATATATCGTTTCAACTAGAACCTTTATGGGGTAGCTGTAAACCGATTCAGGTGGAGTTACACATTCGGAACTCTAAGGGCTATATTCACTAATTACAAGAATTAAATACCCTTTGCTCGATATAAACGGACGCAAAACTTATTTGTACTACAAGAATGTTGCCGATTATTTCTTCCAATTAGGTGGAAAAACAACGTCTTATGGTCTACCAAATGTAAGCCTAAAATTGGAAGCCGCGCAAAGCTAGGTAATCAGCCACACAATTTTCTAAGAATAAAAAAGGTACCAAGTTGTGATTGTGGTCTTTCGCTACTCGTTTTGTTTTTATTGTGTTATGACAGACAGCTGCAATGCTGCAATGTTTTGCAGCCTAATCTTTAGTATACGAATTCTGTTGACGAATTACGTGAACAACCTGTGTGACACCCCAGACACTGTCTCACGGTGGAAAATAAATCGAAACAAAAATGCTGTTTCCTTTATGTCCAAGGTTCTATCCATTCATCGCTTAGTGTGAATTATTTTCAAAATTTGTCCCGCCTCAAGAAAATGTGTTAATGCAGGTTCATGTCAGTCTGGTTGCAAACCCAGACCCTGCAAGTTTTATCCTGTTTGCTGTTAATTGATGTTTGTAATTTATCACTTGCAGTCTCAGCAAATGGTATATAAGCACACAGGGATTTTTTGTTGCACTGAAATCATATCTACAATCTTTTACCTATGTTGCTCCAACTTGCTTTGTGTTTTGCAATTGCTCTGGAGGTTGCCTATGGTAAGACGGCTTATATATCTTAGTGCAGGGTATCTGTTTTTGTTGTCTAAAAGCGCCTTCCACGGCAGAAAATATCGCATACATGTGATGCATAAGACGCATCTGGCAACGGAATATTTCTCTACATTCATCGCATGTTCGTTTGAGCGAAACGCATTGAATTAAAGTAAATGGCAAGCAAGCTATTCGGGGCAAATTTTGCATATCCCAAATTATCATGAGATATGGACGATAAAAGTACATTTGCACGATAACAACTGCCTTTTGGTCCCCTCAGTTTGCAACAGAAACCTCAAAATGTCCACGCAAGTGGCTCGCAAATAATTTGATATATTTTGTTGAAGCCTTTTGTTTTTAAGTACGAAAAAGACCCTTAAGGTAATTGCAAAATGTCCAGATGATTTTATAAAACGATACCAAAGACTTTTTTCGCTGACTGACACTCCAGAATGACCTCTTTGTATAGTATCCTACGACATGCGTTTCATTTGCATAGTTTATTTGCCGGTTCATCGCGTTTTTGGCTTACCGGTTATCGCGGCCCTTTTACCCGGTTAATTTGATGAGATCATTAGTGTGAGAGAAGCCCTTACGCAAAGACATTCCATACCGGCAGATTTGAGAAGCTGTTAGTTTGGTAGGATTTTCACGCCCCACCAGATCACATCGGTAGTGTATGTGCGCCAGTACCGGAATACCACTTTTTATCCGCAAGGATCATCATGCGACACTTTTCACCGCAAATGAAGATATTCTTTTGTGAAACGTTTTTTGGAATCACAAAATGCAAGATATCTCGTTTTCAATTCTGAAAAATTTCCTAACACCCTTTAAAACAAGATGACTTTTAGGTAGACATATTTTCCTATTTGCAGCTGGTTTGGCAGAAAGTGAGTATAATAATTTGCGATTTATGGTCGTCAACCGAATTATCTCACGAGTTTTCTATGATATTTTCAAGCTGAATACTTTAGTCTAGGTGATAACTGAAATTTTAATCTGCATTATGTTTTTGGAATCCTTGTTCACCCGTCGAACGGCTGACTTTAGAGTGCATTGACATTGACAGTTACTACGCTGGGCAATACTTTTAAACATGTACCATTTATATTTGATAAATGAAATTTTTCAAAAAAGCTTCGCGGAGTAATCCAATGATTTTTTAGGAGTAAACCGCGCTGCAGAAGCAGGTAGCTTTTCACAATAGGCCTATGTCGCAATCAGAGATTTTGAAAGCCCGAATTTAGGGAAACTTGAAAGTAATTACTAATTGCACTTCTGCGCGCTTACAGTGTAGATTGTACGGCTTTTCATTGATTTTCTACGCAGAACCTATCTGTGAATACAACTTGGAGGGATCAACCGGGGAATTCAAAACTCCAAACTATCCTCTCGCTTATCCTGATAACCTCAATTGTTCGTGGACAATCCTGTCGCCCGGGAAGAGCGAACTCATTTTTCAAACTTTTGAGGTAGACGCATTTCGATTTGATAGTCTTGGTAAAAATTGAGAGTTTGTGCCCAAGCGCAATGCAATTGCTGTTAAACAAATCATGCTTAGTCGGGCTGACTGTGTGAAACACCTGTCTGATATCTGTTGGATAGGTCAGAAAACCGGCTGGGGTTTGGAGCATCATTGATACATTGATTTCATCACCCTTCGGGCAAAGTGAACTATTGAGAAAATAGCTCAAGCGACACTCCCGAATTAATTGTCCACACTTAAGCACGCTAAGCACAACTAACTTGCAGAAAATCTCATCATATAAGGAAGAACCAATTATTTTGATTACATGTTGTCTTCCATCCTATTACAGATTGAAGAATCCTACGTGGGCGAAAAATGCCAGTTTGACGTTGTTTACGTTTACCTCGAAACCGAAAACGGTGTTCAAACCCACGGTCCCCTCTGTGGTTACAGCCCGCCTGGTCCGTTTCACTACAAGGACAAGGCGGTGGTTACGCTGACATCCGACAGAATTCGAGCGTACAGTGGATTCCTCGCGTATTTTAGACCAGGTACTATTTGAAACTTGTATTGCTATTGCTCCGAAAAATGGCATTTAAAAACGGAACTGTGATGTGCAAAAGACATCAGCGGCGGAAGATCCAAAAGAAAGCACTGCTTCCCTCGGAATCCCACACGCTGCTGAAAAAAAAACCTCAGTTCCGTGTTTTGTGCGAATTGTATTTAATTGCTCATTGTTAGTTTCACACAGTCAAAAATCCAACCCTTTGGTCAATATTAAAAAAATGGGGACTGAACAAGCTACAAAAACCCTCGATATCATAAATTAAAATCACAGTTTTTACACAAACAAGTTCGGAAAATTCGATTATTGCTAGCAGTGATGTTGAACGCTTTTCAAAAACACGTTTGTTCGATCATGAGAAGACACTCTCTGCTATACGGAAGAAAAAAGCAACATTGAGGTCCACCTTTTCCGAGTTTAAACAAGTATTCATTCGCTTGCCTCTGGTTTGGAAAGTCCAGTCCCTTTATCTGAATCGGATTGTGTCACCCACAAATAATCCGGAGAATAGAAAGCTTTACAATTAAACCAGGTAACTGTAATAATTCATTTTGTTCGACCTAGCATTTGCAGGATTGCGTCTCTTTATGTAGGCGAGCTTTCTTAGAATTGGTCGATAAACTCCCAAATTATGCTCAATGAGACGAATATCGATGAGTAGGATAATCGTCAAGCTAACCCTGTTCAGCATTCTAACGCGTTATTTGCCGACCAACGTAAATGTGCTGTTATTTTGTTGATTTTTTCCTCAAGTTTGTTAAAAACGGCCACGCGGTATTGACGTTTCGGGTATGTTTCTCGTTTCAGAAGGAGGATCATATGTACCGCCTCCGACAGAAGCAGGTAAGCATTTTTTCAAGTTACCCAAAAAGATTCCCAAATATAACTGGTTCTAATTGCGCTGCCTGTTAACACGTTCTGTACGGTTGCTCAACGGATAAAATCTGGAATAAACTGGTGGAATTTTGTGTCACCGTGTGTAAACAACCTTCAAATATTTCAAAAGGACTTTCTCATAGATTATTGAATTGCATTAGTTTTAAACACGATCGATCCGTACGTCCCAACAGATGTGGCACTGGACACATCATATACTGCAGCACTTGCCATAACGTGATAAATCTGACAATCGCTTGTTCTCCAAAACTGCGACTTTTTATAGGGGAAACCGAGGTGCAACCCGCCGTAACAGGAGAACCGGGTGAGTCATCCCTAGGTTGTGAATGTGGAGGGCTTTCATGTTGCATTCCATATCACTATGCGGTTTGTAGCCATCATCAGTTTACTCTGAGATAATAAGTGTGTGTTTATCATATGGGCATTTCTTGATTGGCTCCACGAGCGACCAATTTTTGAAAAAAAAATTAAATCATTACGAAATCGTGTTTCCCTTATCACAGTGTTCTACTTGGAGATTCTTTAGCATTGTAATTCAATTCAGAATTTTACTTGGCAGTTGAGTCAAATCTATCCTTAAAGAAAGCATATGGCCATGTTGTCGTGATTAAAAACTGTTGCATGCTAGTGTTGATTTCCAAGAATGAGGAAGGAGCTGTAGGGTGGGTACCATGTTTTCAAAGCAAAATGCCTTAAATTAATGGACCTGCCTCAGGTTTGTTTGAACTCTAGCATTTTATTACAATACACACAACCAACTGCCTTCATCCACATTTCGTGGATGGATACTTCTATCCGACAAGATGTAATGTATGTTTCTGGAATATTCCGTAATTTAACCCGATGCTTTGAAGCCGCGAATGCAGAAAGGCCAATGGCACGCGTTGATCGGCAGCCTGAATATATAGGGTCAGCGTAATTCTCTAGAGCTACCACGATGTAGGACTTTGTGAACCACGTAGCATAACTTTCTTTCCCGTAGAAAAAAAGAAAAAACTATCGTGTGTAACCGCGCGCGTATACTGTTTGCGGTTACCCTATTTGAGGGTGCAGTAGTTGAAAAGCAACGACATTGTAAATCAGTTAAAAACTGCCATGAACTCTTTTGTGTTCTCACTGTGCACAACGTATCTTCCCAAATTGTTGTTTCCGTTTTGCGCCTAAACCGCGTTTTTTGTTTTGGCCCGGACATCGGCGGGTTTGTGACCTTGACATTGTACGTAAGGCAGTGCGATTTCATAGATTGAGTACAGCGTTTGTTGATAAATATCCATTTGACTTTTTCAAGTTGCGCGCGTAAATCACCCTGGCCAAACTGAATACTAGAAACAGTCACTACTGATCACGCGTCTATGGTTATCTTTGCAGAAATAATGAATTCCCTTTTAACTTGTCTCGAACATCAGTTACACCTGAATCTCCGGAGGAAAAGCGTGAGTGTGTTTTTCTTACATATGCTAATTTACCCACTATCTGTCCCCGATTAACAAAGTCTCGCAGATTCCCATAAAATCAAAATGCTATCTGGTTATAAGTTGACGGAATAGTGAATGTTGATCAGGTAAATATTAACCCAGCCAAAATGGTGCTTTTCTGTTTTCAAAGTTTTCATCGCTAGAAGAGATCACAGTATTCGTATGCGCACAGACCACTCAGATTTTGTGGAACACGATCGATCGAAAAACGTTGATAAAAAAACTTGTATTAGAATGCGTCGCAGTAACACCCAATTGCCAAAGAAATCATTAGATTTTCTGTTTTGTTTGTTTTTGTTGAAAGAAGGTTGTTTATTCACTAAGTATATCCTACAAAACCCCGTCGGTTAAAGGGATTCTGTCTTTTAGTAATTTGCAGCTTAGGTCAACGAAAGTACAACATAAAATAATGCATGCGATATGAACTGAATGGCATTCCAGTGACACGGTGATATGTTTGAGAACTAGATGTGGCCAAATCTAGCCATTATATAGTTATGTAGCCCAAGAGCGTAACCAGATATGAGTGACAATAAAACTCACCCACATATGTACAAAATCTTTCCGTCGGCATGTGAAATAATAAGGTTTACCTACAAGTCTTGTTTTATCCAAAGGCCGAAGGTCTCGAGGTAAACTATTCGTTTGTTCATAATCAGACCATCATTATTTTCTACCCGCAGACATCCAAATTTCAGTCCTGTGCTATGTGAACGATAACCAGCTTTTAACTTGACACTGGTGTTTACGGATGATTGTGAAGTTGGCCCTCAATGATTGTCCTGTATAATGAGTGAGGATTTGTGCAGTATCGTCCGTTACCAATGTGTGTTGGAACTCCTGAGTCAAAATCTCGATAAAAGAATTGTTAATTGTAACATTTTGTTTAGCAAGCAATTTATGTAACAACCAACTTGAATATATTTTAGACTGACCCATTTTGCGGCGTGTTACCAAACAGCCCTGACTGCTTCGCCGGTTACACACGAGTATTCAAATTTGCTTTTTTTCGCACAAACTGCTAGTGCAATCAAACTATGGTGGTGAAAATTTTCAAAATCCACCAATAATGTTTCACCTTACATCTACCGGGAAAAAGTTACCCCGTTAAGCTACTACGTGAATATGCAATAACTTTTACAAAATACATCCTGGAATTTAAGTTTTTATAATAGTAACACCGTTTATTCAGTCAGCTTTAACATAATTTCTATTGTTTTACAAAAAATATAAATTAGCCCGGTGTGGATATGATACCGCAGAGCCGCGAGGAACCATCACATCACCAAACTATCCTAACAATTACGAAAACAATCTTGGATGCTCATGGACAATTGAAAAACCCGCGGAACCCAGCATCTTGACGTTTGAATCTTTCAATGTAAGCATTTTCAAACTAATACACATAGCTCACCTACTCGTACAGCTTGTACAACAACTCAAAAACGCAATTTTTAGTAACGGTTAATGTGTTTATTTACCCGAGATACACGTAACAACTCAAAGTTACAGATATTGTTTGGTACAAAATTACGTTAGCAGCCTTATACTTAAATCCCCTACCTAAAAACGAAAAAGGCAAGCACAATATTTCTGATTGCGATGGCTGTAAACCACTGATATCCGGTGACCATCAATTCCGAAATTCCCGGTTTCGCCGATGATTCTACATCAAGTAAGAATCTTGCGTTTGTTGCAACCAAACCCAACTGGTGATTCAGCTTGCTCACCCGGCGCTCAGATGGCCTGGATAGAGGCGGATAAAAAAATATTTATCTCCTGTTAAGCTGCATTCCTAGGGATTGCCCATATTCTTTTTCACGCAATGCTCATGCATGTTGCTCTGAGTAACGTTGGCGGAATTTCGCTCAACAATCCAGATTTACGGTGTGATGTTTGGGCTTTTGAAATATTTCGATACACGCAATAATCAAATTTTTCCATGCTTTATCACCGTTTCCGGAGCAGCTTACGTTTGGGTTTGTTGCAGACAATTTTGAAGACGTTATAATGTTAAACAATTAAATGGTCACAAGGAGTGTACAAAATGGCACTGTGATATTTGGCAATTTGTAGCAGGCAGCTTCTCTTCAGACGTCCTCAAATGTTACCCATTTTTTAGTATTGTAGGACTTTATCATCCGTTATTTGTTTGGTCAACACAAAAATAACTTTTTTTCGTTTCTGAAGGTTGAATGGGCCAATTGGGGAGGACAATGTCAATTTGATTACCTTTACGTTTTCGTCGGAACGGGCAACCATGTCAAGTCATATGGTCCATACTGTGGCAACGAAAAACCTGATCCCATTGAATTTAGCGAACCGGTCCAGATTACGTTTACCACAGACGGTAGCGAAACAAGAACCGGTTTTTCTTTAAAGTTTCAACCGCGTGAGTGCGAATAACTTCTCAAACATCTGGGTTTACATTAGCCTCCAGTAAAGCCGCAGGGTTACTGTTTGTGCATATGTGTCCGTCTGGATGCGTCAGGTTAACTCGCGTCCCTTTCTTCACGCACTAATGATATAATTAAAGCATCCCGCTTTAGCACTTGAGCGTTTGCAATCAATTAGAAGAACAACCTGATGAACTTAAAAGTATCTGATCAGAAAGAGGTTTTCCACTTTTATGAAACTGACCGCCGCACGATGAAAATTGTTACTTGTAACTAGTTACTTCTTAAGGTGAGTATGGCGACAATAAATGTTAAGTACATGGGGGCTTCATCATAGCCCTTCATCACAGCTGTAGCGGCAAGAGGTTTGATACAGTAAACGCCTTGTGTAATGCACGCTCTCTCACTAATTGCACAGTTATATCCGACACAATCGTTTGAGAAAACCGTTCGTCAAGGAGAAAATATTTTACACATTTTTTGGATAGATCAGGAAGGAAGCGTTTAAAAAGTGGAAAAGAGAAGTGTTTAATATAAAGCAAATGTCACTATATGTAGCATATATATATATATAATAACCTCGAAGCACGACACAAGTTATTAAGTTGAGTTGAAAAGTTATGAATTTCCATATGATTAACGCACTCAATAATTGTTGCAGAAACTATGTTCGTTAAACATGCGGATGTTTGATGCGAAGCTTGTCCGCACTAGTTAGCTGTTTTTTGCGGCAGGATTTTGATCTTTCTGGGAAGTACCTAACTGCTTAAGCAAACTCGCGTAGACCACAAATTTCCTATGACCTTTAAGCGCGGATATGGTTTCAGTGACACTGTCCTTAATCCGTGAAAAACGCAGTATAGTCAACAAAAATGTTTTACTTTAATATTTATTGTGGTGTATTTTTGTGTGCTATACTGACCTTTATTGTACCGTTACTCTGTTTTCGAGATTAGATTTTCTATAGTTTTCTAACAGGACCCATGCTCCCTTACAATTCTTTAAGTGGGCTGCGTTGCATCCCCAAAAGTGCAGAAAGTTATCTTTTTGACTACACATTAAGATAATAGAGCTTCTTGATTTTTTGCCTGGCTTTATCCTCACACGATTAATCCAACACTGGATCAACAAACACTTCAAAAAACTGCCACGTGAAGGTGGCCGGTTAAACCGCATTGATAGAGCAAGTTTCTGTCACTGGAAGTTTTCAATAATATACGAAAACATTTTTTATTATTATTGCCATTACGTTGGTGCTAGGTTGGTTTGTCGCATAATCTTTCCAGTGTGCGACCAACTACGAACACCTTGTCCTAATTTAGGTTATTAGTATAATATTTTCGAAAAAACACGAAGTCATTTCCCTCACAACTTGTAGCATAATTCGTTTAGCACTCCTTCAGTTTCAGCAAGATGCATGCAGGTTTGCAGTTGTGTGCCGGAGACTATGCTAATTAAATTTCCTGCCATTGACCAAGCACCATTGCATCGCTATCGGAAACCTTTTTGCTTTTATTTGGCCCGCATTTCCTTATTCCTTCATAGAATGAGGACGCATTAGAAGGACAGATCCGATGACTTATAACACAGTAGTAGTAAGTTTTTGGTACTGTACAGATGCATTATGAAAGCAGCCTGCTAGTTCTAACTAGAGTTTACTCACCCCATCGGTTTGCTTTTATTTCCAATAATCGCCTGGACCTCTCGACAACATAAACTCATCAAGGGCATATATTATTGAGTCAACGGCAGAAGACTTTTAGAGTTTATTGTGGTGAGGGCCTTACCAGCAAAATGATAACCACAAAACGAAGAAACATTATAAAGATAATCCAGCACATCTCTGAATTTCGTTTAACCTCCTATCACTGAACAGCTGGTTAAATAAAATTCGCACGCAGTTGACAGAATGTCAAAATTTAGCGATATTTTCAATGCTACACGTCAAAGTGACAATCTAAATCTGAATATAAAACCCGTAGTACAGTGACTGCTTAGTTATCGCACAATTATTCATGACCATGGTTACAGAATAGGTGCTCCACATAAGGATACGATGTCACGGAAATCTCAACCAAACATAAAAATGTTCAAGGAGCAAACGTAAAACGCACTAATTGGAGCCGGCCATAACATTCTCTGCCAATTTTCAGTTGCAGGCTATAGTGTTTGTATAAAGCCGAAACCTCTACGTATTTGGTCGCCCTTCCGTTGCATTGGTGACAACAGCCTGCAGGAATACAAACGGGTGCTTTATATTTAAAATGAGGGAAAAACAACGATTCAACATTAATGGTGCTGTTTTATATGCTAACGTAGATTTGATAGGGCATATTGTATGTTTGAATATACATGCAAGGGCGACCAAAAGAAAATTAAATTAAAATTGTAAAAGTTTTCTACTCCAGTTTTTCCGCTCACGGTATCAATACCTAATAGGCATTCCCTCGTTACGAGGTGAACCAATTTCCATGCTACCGTCGTAGTTTTTCGGGAGTTTATTCCGCTCAGAAGTTCAAACGTACTGCATAAAGAATGTTTCCAATTGTGGAGCATGCCGCAATTGCTAAATCACTGCCCATTGGATAAATATTTTATCGGTAATACAGGTTTGATTGACGTTATCTCGCATTTTGTAGTTTTTGTCGTATAGCATGCTTCAGTTGCCCAAATCTCTTGCACCCGATCTTTCTTACCAACAGATTTAGACCCTCACACATGTGAACTGGTGTCCACGAGATAACATTTTTATAAACTAGCCTGCGCTTTCGTTTTCTCTAATCTTTGGTTGTTTATCCCACCTTGAATATACTGACATTTTGAAATTGCCCACTTTTAAATGTGGAATGTTCCTGAATTGTAATGTTTACTGCAAAACCTGTTGACATAAAAACAAGGTAATTTTTTGGTCAGGATGATCAGATTCGTATTAGCAGTTTTAAAACTTGGCGAGCCATAGCTCAAGCAAATCTGGAGTGTAGATGAGTATCTCGATATAGGGCGCACGTGCGCCTACTTGTAATTTTCAGTGCAGGCAAAAAACATCCCTGGCGAGCAAAATAAAACTGTCCGAAACGCTGCCAGGCAGTCATGTATAAGACGCAAACAGACCGTTTTAAAGGGCCGTTATTTTCCAGCGCGTAATTTTTGATAATAACCTAATTTCTGCACACGGTGATTTTGTGGTCAGTATAAAAGTAAGTCGTTTGGAAATCTGCAAACTCTGGACGCCAAAGCATTATTATTTCACTTTAGCTAGGCTATGAAATATATCAGGTATTTCCACTTGTTATTGAGCATTTTGCACTCGTTACTCCCGTTCCTACTCACACTGCTGGAAAGGCCGAAATCCGAGATTATTTGCTAGCTTCTCTTTGATAGAACCGTGTATATTCCCGACGAAAAATGCAAGCAACGTATTGCCAAGTGTCAATCACAACCTTTGACATTGTTTGTTTGTTTATGCTTAACATGCTAAAATGTCCAAAGCCTTCAAGACACTTTAAAATGTTTCATCTTTTAAGGTTCTGTGTAGATATCGGTGCGGTAGTTTCAACCGCTGGGTTCGTGCTGATCAACGAACAACTCTTCAATCAATGACGCTTTTTATTTAGTGCAGCCCATTGGGAATGAGTTTGTCCGAAGTTTACGTGAGCGCTTTGAGGATGTAACCGAAATCATTTGGCCGATCAGAATTATTCGGCAGTGGTCAACGCTCTCAACGTAAGCGGGAGTGGTCTCAAATGTGACTATTATGGGCCATGGAAGGTCGAACTTATTTGACGCCAATTCAGTCGACAAAGTAGAATTGGATGAATAGCTAAGCTATTGAGTGGTTAAAGCAAGCCAAATTTTGACCGGGCTGCAATACGACGCTGCCGTCTTCAGCGATATCCTCCAAATTCGCTATCTGGTCACCTCGATAAAATTGTGCTTGCTGTAGAGAAAACCGGCGAGTTAACCTGGTGCATTTTAAAAATAAAACCGTATAGGTACCAATGGCTACGCTGGTTCAACTTAAGAACGGACGAATTGTATGGGTGATCAGTACACATTAGCAGCAGGCCTTTTGCGTACACATAAGCCAGGTATTTCTGGAAGCAGAATTTTCGTAGGTCACTAAAACCGTGGTTGACTTTAAACGTCAGTATATTTAAGTTTGTAGTTTTCCTCAGAGCTTGCGCGAATTAACATTGTGCCTAAAAGGTTCTGTCATGTAAAATCCTGTCATTACAACCCCCCATGGAGGTATACGGCAGGCATTTTGAAGGTGAAGCGTAGGTGTTTGGCGTACGTTTTTTTTACATAAAGCCTACCCTACCACCCACTCAACGCGTAAGTTCGTAGCTCTTATCAGGTTCTGAAGCATCTATATAACTAGGACAGCATGCGGGTGCAGGGGGCGATAGTAGCTGGCAATGTGTAGAAAGCAAGCAGTGTTTGGAAGCTCTTAGTTATTTATTCAAAGAAAAAAGTGGGAAATATGAGCTCTCCATAGAATTGCTTTATGTTACTGGACAAAAACGATATCCAATCGTAACCGCTTTTGGTCGCAAAGATAGTGAACTTGCTCAAGCAGTTTATATTCCACAAAATTAGGACAAATTCCAGCAACCAGCAACTCACCATCATGTCACAAATTGAAGAAGCAGTATTCTTGTTTGGGATAATCTAATGTCAGTTCACAGTGCTGCCGTTTGTATTGTCGCACGAGATATGTATTTTGCGACACGTGATGCCTTGATTAATAAGGAAGGTAGGAAATTTTCCCAGGCGAAAAGACTACTGTCGTGTGGAGTTAATCAGGGCAAGAAAACCTGAAAGGTTTTTAAAAAACCTAATATGTGAATCGACGGAGCAAGCAGGAAAGTGGCGAAAAATGGTTGACAATGGCCAGTAATCAGCTTGGGGCCGGGGTGGCTAAAAAATCTGCCAGGACTTTCCACTCCTCCCTAGTTTGCTCACAAAGGGTGTCTTTGCGAAGGTGATGGAAGAAAACGATCATGCCACTGCCCTGTGAATTGCCGGCGGTCGCGTTGAGGTTTGTTGCAGCAGTGTACGCGATTGGCCGCTACATTCGTACAGACCTAAAGATCGTCGCTTCTTAGTTACCCTCAAGAAAAACATTCTACTATCGGAGATGGCTAAGCGATTACTTGAGCCCAAAACTTATTAAAGGTTCCGGTAAATCTGTCGTCCAAATGCCTTCAAAAATTTTGCCGAGACAAGACCTCGAACTGAGGAATGTACCACTTGTTCAAGGTTGAACGGAAGATTTACTAAGAAAAACAGCCAAAAGCTTCCCTAAATGTACCCAAATAGGCATGGTCTAAATAAAGCTGCCGGTATTTTCGGAAAGGCTGACGAATGTAACATCGCCCGTGCTGCTTCGCATACTTTTGTATGCCATGAAGTCAAGGTCACAGAATATTCAAAACGCCATTCTATTTGGTAGGTGGCATCCTGGTTACGGATTGAAATCGATTATGTACGCTGTGTTGTGGCACGTCACTAATGCCATCTACGGAAATGACGCAAAACAGAGGATCTTTGAGAGAGAAGCCAGGCGAAGCATGATGCTTTATGCTTACGGGAATAAAACACCTGTTGGGGTGGATGGAGACAGCGGTGTTTCCCAACAAGAGCGCGGTTGTAATCAGTGGAGCGTTAAATCGTCACATCGTGGAAGGTATTTTCAGCTGCAATTGAGTCATCGAGAGTCTTTTGCGTGGTGCTATGTACGCAAGGGTCCGTACTTATGGTGATTATAACAGTGCTTTGAGTGAATGAAGAAATTCATGGAGATAGGTTTTTCCCTAGTGAATGTTTATGCACCTAACATTAAACGAGTAATAAATGTAAACTGGACTGGATTGCGTCCGCAAATTTGGATTATATTCTGTTGGCAAATGTGTTTGCTGGATTAGCCCCCGGTGCCTATACTCTACCTTAATATCTCCCAGGGTTGACAATTTACTTTCGGAATCTCCGGAAATCGATTTTCTGCTATGCCGGTGATTATACGGTCAAACTCACACAAACGGTTTGAAGCGAATTTAATCATAGATTACAAATTTCGAACGTTAATTTCAAACTCCACTTGCAAGGTTGGAAACACAACATCAATAAGCCTTTGTAGGAAATGCGTGAGTTGGCTAAAATCACAAGGTGGAGCCCAGATATTAAGTTCCGGAAATGCCCAAAAACAAGGTGAACAATCCAAAGTTCACGCCATTGCAGGTATGCACCAGCTACTTGCTTTTATGTACAGCCTTCAGTAAAGCAAAAAAGATGAGATAAACAAGCCTTGTAAATGTTGGTTTTTATACAGAATTTTCGGAGAATTTCTCGGGCTTTCTGAGACATAAAAGGACATGGTTGCACACTGAGCATTGCACGATACTTCAACAATCACGCCGCAATCAGTAATGGGCGCAGTTTGCGTTTGCAAGATTGTCGCTGCCTGTGCACAGGATGCATCATTATATTGTTGTTCTTTTTTCGAAATAATATACCAACCGAAATAGTTACAGGTGTGTTTAAGACTACAATTGTTTTTTAAGCGTTGGCTGTAGGGCACGTCAGTCTGGGCTGAAAGCCAAAATGATGGGTCTAGGTGAAACCTAATATTATGTATTGCATAGGCGTAGAAGACCAAAACGAAGATCACCTAATATGCAAGGTTGGTAGCCAATAGGGCGATAAATTTGTGACGTACACTGTGGGCAATAATTCGGGCGCTCGCTTGTAAGGAACCTATAGCTTTGTATTGAATCTGCTGCTAGTAAAATGTATAAAGGAAGGCGTCAGGCTGCATCTCACTACCTAAAATTTTGAATTCTTTGAAGTGGCTATGCAGTTAATTTAGCGAACAAAATAAAAATGCTTCTAACGCCAACATGTTGAACCTGATGGCAATGTTACGTTGTTTGACAGAATACCAAACGGTTTTACTCTGACACCGGTAATTCCTTCGATGCACATACGCCGATGAATATCGTGCAACTTTGCCTACAAAACTGTAAAACTAACAATTAAAAACAAAATTGAGTTCACTGAATGCAAACAAGGCGGCGTTGGGCATTAATTAGGACTTGCTGATTTATAATAACATTACCCGCAAACGCAGTACAACAGTACACATATCCATTTCGTTCTGTTTCATTTACGGAACAGATAGCCGACTGGGAAACCGCACAGAGTTACGGATGCTAAACTTTTTGCTGAGGATTATTTGGGGACTATTTTCTATGTTGCTCCTAAGAGAGATTATTAAACAGAGGGACACCGTTATCCATTTAGTTACTTATACGTTCATCCATAATTTGAGAATTAATCTGTTGGAAACATGAATTTACTTGCTACAGGCAGGATTTCCATTTGCAGCTAAACCTTAGTTTATCAGCCTGAAACGCTTGAGCAGACGGCTTCACGAATTCCACTTCTCATGCTCTCAGTACTGGGTTAAGAAGCACCAATTGCGTTATCACTCACAAATAGCATCCCAAGAAAGAGGATCTCAACAACAAAGAGGATCCCGACTGTACTCATTTATCAAGCCTGACACAGTTACGAAGGAATTGGTGATTGTAGTACAGTGATTTTGATAATTGGAAAAGACTGCTCAACCGTATAAAACGTTCAGGCAAAATCGTTAGAATTTCTACGGTCAGTATTTGTGGTAAACAATCCTCGAGTTGGGCCGAGTAAGATAAATAAAGGATCCGTTATTTGCTAGACGGAGGTCTAAAAGCATTGTGCACAATAGCAATTCTGTCAGCTGTAGTTCTCATACGTAAATTGGATCGGGACCTATGGCATACTTAATAATTGTTTCCCGTTCAAGGAATTTTTAGTGAAGATTGATTGCGTAACGATATAGAACTGGTTGCATAGATACGACCATGGATACGTTCATTAATCATGCAGTTTGCGCCTGAGATTACTTATTGCCGGCTTATTATAAGTGTACTCAAAATAGGTGTATTGTTTTCTGCACGTCATATCATTCTGACCTTGGCACCTTGTGAAGAGAAATTGATACACAGTGAGTTTTTCGGGACACTGCACCTTCAGTTACCAGCATGCAAAAATGGTATGCGTTTCTGTAAATTTCCGTACGTTCCAACTTCAGACAAAAATGCTACTTCGCTCGTCCCCAGTTAAGACATATTATCTTATCCTGGCTCTAGATACCTATTTTGAAACAACCGGTAATGAGCACCCAATGTTTTGATATACTCCTTGTTAACGTTTTTTTGCACTCAGTGAAAAAAATACCGCTGGCGTACGCTTCCCAAAGACAAACTCTTCCGGCAGAATGTTTTTTTTAAATTCTTCGGAGGAATGTTGGAATCACTTGCCCGCAGCAAAACTGCAAACATATATAGGAAAAATGACGCATCCTACCACTAATTGGTGGTCATTTCCCAGCCTAATGCTTTCCTCGTGTAATTTGGTCGACGGTGAGGGACTCAATCTAATGTCGGTTGATGGTTTCAGAGTTACCAATGTAATTGTTATAACTGTAGTCTTAGGAATCTACATAACCACAACCGCTCAATTCTGCTGCAATCACAAAATACAGGGAATCGTGGTCGTCACCCTGTCACCTTGAACACCACAGACGATGATTTCATATTGCACGTGGAATTCTTTACATTCGGTGCTTATTCCTTTATCTTTTTAACATTTCAAAATCTCTGTAAAATATGTAACGCGATAAAACCACATGTAGCGCTGCTGCGTGTGTCAGTCGCCTCAAAATTACTGTAGCATACCTTGAATGTGCCCCAAGATGAAAGAACGTCAAATGAATAATCATAACAATCTGCTAGCAGATCATCCTGGAGATCATCTTCACTACGGTCGTATTTTGTTCTGGCACACATCGTGCCTTCAAAACTCTACAGGTAAACGAATTTATTTTAAGGTTCATTCTGGGATTACAGCTTCCTTTCTCATTAGATATATCGCACGACCAACTGCAGCCAGTGCACGTGCATCCGGAGCAAAATTACTGAAGCCAGTTTGCCATGTAATTCAACATACCTGAAGAATATGTTCATCGACCACAAATGGACAGACATCGAAATATATTATCAGCGTCAAATAAAACTAGCACCGCATTTAAATCATCTGTTACCTTACATGCATACTGGAATACGGACCCTCAACATTATGCCATTTGTAGCCCCCTCGCCGTAAACAACAGCAGCGGCGGAATTTGTTCCACACACATGAGTAGCGCCAATGTGTCATGCGTCGGCTTTCTACGTGCTACTGGCAACCCAAAGGGGTGGTACTGGTTTCCGTGACAGAAAAATCTACTTAAAGTCGATTATCCAAGACGATTGGTCTCTTCAAGTGATTTCACTACCATCCTTATTACCATATGATCACAAAAACCCTCACACATATATGTTTATCACATTGTTACATATATTCATGCATAACGTTATTTAAATCACACACTCCAGCAGTAGTAGGATTGTCTTGGAATCGAATGCGATTCTTCTAAACTGTGAATTCAATATTCTGAGAACATGCACTTTTGCAGCGTGTGTATGAATGATACCTGATAGTGAAGAATTATTAGGAGGAAGATACGAGACATTCATCCCAATTATGTAGTTTACGCAATTTTCTAATTGTGACGACAAGAGCGGAGGCAACGTCCTGCCTCATTATACCTACCAAACAAACGATTGCTCCAAAATTATCCCCCATTATGGCGAAATGAATAATTCATTCCACATCTTACCGAAAGTTCTTGGATTTTGTCACACAAATCTGGTTAACATCAACTCCGTGATTAAATCTTATCAACACGATAACACCACACTGAGTGTAAATGCATACCGTACTGAGCATCTGCTTTTGCAATAAGATGCCAAGTGAACAGCAGTGACTGAGCACCCCACCTGATTACCTAACCTCCTTAGTATCGCCAACGACCACGAAGTCGCTACTCTCCATGAAATACGTTGGTGGGAGGCCATTGCACGCCGCTCATTTCCACATGTCGTTAACAATGCTTCTTCCAGGACTGCTTGGGGTAAGACACGTTATCATGCGACGCATCTTATAGGCCATAAGTGAATAACACAAACACAAAAAGTATGCTATGGAAAATAGTGACCATAGTGAACCCACATCGAAAACAGAGACAGTGCAAAAAGCCAATCTGTATTAAAAGCCGTTGTCATTTTGCCATATGAAACGGAAACAACAACAGACGTCGTCGACAACGGGGAGTTCATTGGAATTGTGAAGGTTGCACTAAACGACCCAAAAGCAGTTTCCTTATAGACATATGAGCATTTGCCTAGTGTTGTTGCCTGCCTATTGGCTGCTGTATGCGTAACGACGGTTAAGACAGATGCCTTGGATACGCGCTTAACATACAGGTTTGTTTTATTTAAGAAAGGGACGAGGTACTATACTGTTTTCCACCATACTTATGGTTAAACTGGGAACCAATACGAGGCGGATGATATACCTGATTTTGCCAGGTACCGCATAGTAACGCAGGAAGGTTAAGCTTCAGGCAAACCCGTAGATGTTTCAACAAGTCTAATAAGGCTGTAAACTTTAATACCTGAAGCGGAGTGGACAAGCATGCATTCTTGATGAAAGTACTACTGACCTTAAGACTCAATGATACTGATAAAAAACTATACACTCCAAGGAACGAACGGCAAACCAACCATTTTAAACGTCCCCTTTAGTTCATAAACAAAAATGTTTCTTATGCGAGGCTTCAGGGGGACATGCAGAAGAGCAGCTGGAATGATAATGAGGACACCATAAAGGATACACGTTTATTGTGCCAGGCATTTTTCTAGCAACATTCATGAAGACACGGAAGGAGAGGAAGCTGCTAATCTTGAGCTTCACTTCGAGACTGACCCGGTAGCCGAAGTGTTAAAGATCGGTCTCCCTTCTCAGTATGATGTAATGCTCAGCGGGCTAAACTGATGTGGTGCTTTTCAAACTTATTTCTTCCTGACAGGAAAACGTTGACGGTGCAGGAAAGCCACGCCGATGATCGGAATACTGCATTTTGGAGCTCGTTTAAACGCCATAAGACGAGACACAGACGGTCTGAATGCTTTATCGAACTAGCTTGGATCCCTCACCACCCATGCCTGGACGCGACACTTCTCTACACTGTGAAATTTTTGCCAATTCCTCCACGCAGCACCTGTCGCTTGTTCTATATTTCTCATTTCGTGTCGCAATGTTTGAAAACTCCCACACATTTGCCTTCGCCTATAAAACATGTTTAGTTCTTCCTCAAAGACAGAGTTGAAGTGTCATTTACCTGCCGCGTAAAGTTATTTTAGGTTGCTCTGGTCTCCTGCGAGACGTTCCTCTCCCAAACATTATCAATCACGGTAATAGGTAAGCTGCAACACGTTTGGCTATGATAAAGCATCCCGTAGGGTCTTGATTTTAGGTGCATCTATTGATTCGATTATTGTCCATAGTTTACAAAGGCCGTTTTTATCATAAGTGGAGGAAAATACCGTAGGTTAAGCGCACTTCACTTGATTTTTTAGGCTTAGCCACAGACATCTCAGAGAAAATATAGTCTCAAAGTATCCAGGCCTACTGTGGCGTGGAGAGGAAATTGAATCACTCACCAGACGCCGAATCGGCACTGCTAAATTCGATCTAATATTTTTTGACCGGTTAATCCCGGAAATTGCATGAACCATGCGTTCCACTTATAAGAAGAGACGTCATTTTGAATGCTGATTATACCTGCATTCAGGTTCTGAAATGTTACTGGATATTAGTTCAGTAGAAACCACACTTGGAACACAGGACTCAGCCACAGACCTTGAGCGAAACCCCCTATGCTTCAAGAAGGACCCGCCTTGTGATCACCTCATTCCGAATTCCTCGGTTTCAACCAACTGTGATACTGAGGCGTTGATGGCCAAATGCCTGAATGTGCCCCAGATGCTCCACCCAAAATGGTCGAGTCTGGTAACCGCACAACAATATGTCTCGCACATCAATCTTATATACTTGTCCCTTGGATACCAATTGCATGCAATTTTGACGCAACAAGTGGCACAAACTGACAAATGTTGTGCTGTGCTTTGAGGTTCGTGCGTTGATTTCAGTTCGCAATAAACAGTGTTTAGTTTTCTAAGGATATTCTGAATCTTGCAAATATTAAATGGAGACCCGATTAGTTGCACAATTCACTGGCACGGATTTAAAGAATCTATCGAATGCAACTCGCACGTTCCCGACAGAAGCAGTTCACCAGTGGGTTGATAAGTGCGTTTCACGAATACAAGTGGAAAAGACCGGCTTGTCCTGAGGAAATACCTAAAAATCGTACGAAATAATGGCTTCAGCTGAGGTAGCGTCCGTGAAAGCTTGCATTTTGACTTCGGAGTGATGGTTATGTCACCTTATCCAGAGCGGATTTCCAGAATTCGAGAGCGCTTTTAACGGTCACGATAAGATAAATAGCCTACATTGGGTTGCCCAGTGATATGGGATACTTAAAAGATTAGTGAAGGGCTTCCCGGGTTCATTTACTTACACGTCCTTCGGTGAGATATCAACATTGCGCTTTTTGTAAACTAGCCGAATGCGTCACACTTCATCAATGAGTTTACTGATATTTTTGTTGGGTGACCGGAAACCCAGCAGGCCGGATCTACAAAGTCGATGCATTCGGCCGATTCTGCACGCTCCCCCACTGTAAATAAAAATTATCAGAAACCTGGCGACTTACTGTCACCTTATTATCTGAAATTTTCATGGCGCTGAACAACTAACGAACGAACTAACTCAACAAATAAGGCAAAGGTACCAAAGGCTTTTTCCGTTTGCTTAGTCCAAGGGCGTTGTTTATCATCTGCAACCTCCTTTTTTCGCTCCTACAGACAAAAACAAAGCTCTGTTCGCCCCATAGTTCACAGCTTTCCCAGGAAAGAGACACAAGTGAGGCACATTCACACCGGCAGCTGTAGACTGAAAATGGTGCTCCCTTTCGGACTTCCTTGCTTAGCAGAGCGAGGTTCAATATTGTACACATCATCTGAAGTCCATCGCAAAGGACCTGCTTAAAGATGACAAGCAGAGAATTTCGGCTTCATTTATCAATATGCTATTATATTCCTCAGAATAGCAGAAAAGCGCTGTTCCAAAACTGAAACCTCTGGATCCCTAAATTCAATTGACGCCCCTGTGACCTGCGCGGACATCGCATATAAGATGTTTACTTAATCTCAAACTTGTAACTAAAGTACTTGTCTCATTTTTCCGAAAGCCTTCGGTTTATTTTTAAACTGCTCTTTATTGGGGTTCCTCAAGCCTCCGTTTGCGACCATTTCAGTTTCCGATCTAAGACAACGATCTTCCAGACGTTCTTTCAAGTCCATGTCTAATTTTGCAGACGAATAAAAGCCCTGGGGTCCTAATGCCAGTGCCTTCAAAATGTATGAAGACGCTGCGAATCAGTGGCTTTGGACTGGCACTTTCCTTTAAAACAGAAAAAGTACGTCCATATGACATTCAGGGGACATAGCCAAAGTTAGAACGGACTGGAAGGTATCACGAGGATAGATCCTAAAAAGGATTTAGGTACCTGACTCTCTTCAAACATATCCTTCTCACTGCAGCACGAGAAATCGGCTCAAAAGGCATTCGACGTTCTACAGATGATTCTAGCACCCGTATGGAAGTTCAAGTATTCTGTGTGACCAACGTCCGATCGATCCTGGAAAATACCAAACAGGTCGTTTGCTCAGGACGCAAGAAAGATGTAAACCGCATTTAGCCTGTCCAACGAGCTGCTACGAAAATGGTTGCCGGTCGATCCTGTGTATCATTCCGTGAATCCGTGAATGCGTGAATAAACAGGATCATGGGAACCTTTTGGGGCTGTTAAAATACAAAGTCTCTATGTGATGCAGCTACAAATTATTTAGAAAGTGCATGGTTTTTCGCGGTTACCGCTGATCTCGTGTTCTGTTTCCCAAATCCCGTGTAAGATGAATTCACCGTCTTTTTGTCAAACGAGTCCGAGTTGTAGTAATTCAAATATTCAAAGCACAGTTAGACGCTCTTTTAAGCAAATCTTTGCTCTGGCAAGCTTATTGCCCGCGCTGCTAACTTAAATAACAATGCTACACCCTATTTCCAGCGTGTGCCTTTAAGGTGAACGGCAGCGCTGAAGCACAAGGAAAAAGCAGACCCGGGAAACCTGGACGGGAGCCTCGACACTGCGTATAAATCCGTGAATCTAAGAAAGAATAAATCTGCAAAATCGTTGCTGACCGTCAATGACCTCGGGTGGTTGAATAAATCCCCGGTGTCATAGAAGCAAAGGTGGAGATGAAGATGGAAGAATTAGTAGAAAAGACAAACGGTATATTTCGTCTCAAAAATAGGCTGATGCTATCAGCACAACCTCCGAAAAGTGAGAAAATCAGAATGAACATATTTATATACTACTAGTTACATTGTGAGTAGCACGTTGACTATGTCCCGCACGCTGAAGTCAATGTAGCTGACCCATTAGATTTACGTCCCCTGAGTAAGTCCTTGTGGGACTTGCCGATAGGGAATGCAAATACATGCGCGACGAATGACGTTCATGATCGCAGTACGGTAATTGTATTCCCCACACTGACGTCAATGTAGCTGGCCAATCACATGAAACTGCCGCCAAGGAAACCTCTCTGGGAGTTGCCGGTGGGGATTTGCTGATGGCGGCCTGACGAATGACGCTCGTGATAGCAGCGACACAAGAGAAAAGTTGATCGAAATCATCCTGCACAGGCCACACGATAACAGCACTGCATGAACTGCCATGGTCAAGTCTTCCTATTCATGGCTAGAACTAGTTGCCTCATGTACGTCGTGCTCATTCATTTGCATCAAATGTTTCCCTCTGGTCATTGAAAAACGTACGAATTGAGGAAAGTGTGCCGGAAGCATGTTCTGCTGTATTCATCAACCGATCTTTGTTATGCTTTCACATGGGAATAACTCCCCCAGTTAAACCAAGTAAATAAATGGAGGCATGTTCACCGCCAATGTGCAAACAGTGTCCAATACAGGAGTCCAAAATGTGACGGTTAGCTCGCTTCAAACAGCAACCATCAAAGGTTACAACCAGGGGGAATATTTACCAGGCTTTAAACTGGCTACATTGGCATTTGTAAACTAGGGTTTTCGCAGGAGGACATGGCCAACAGTGAGTATCAACTGTCAAATACAACATTACTTTTCCGAATAACAAACGGTGGAATTTACGAATCCACAATTACCTCAATACAGACACGTCAATAGGCATTAGTGTATTATTTGTCCGAATGGTTAGCGAAAACGTACTACCTGTGTTGAATCCAACTTAACCTCACGATAATTCCCCCATTCATTTGCTTACTCCGCCTATGTAATTTTGATCTCCAGTTGTTTTGCTTATTCGTACCCATCACTCACCTTGCCGCTGAGGCCGTCTCGTCCGACACTTGTGTATTGGCATGTGTCTCTGTGTGTGTATGCGCGTAGCTGACCTACTTACCCGTGCGCGTTCATGTCCCGTTTGCTGAGCCTGCCTTGACTTGTTTTCTCATGAGTTCCGTGTGATCACACGTCCAATGAGAATCACGAGACTATCGTTAGAAGGGACGACCGCAACCCACGCTATTGAGCCATCATTCCGCTTGCCGTTGTTTGGTGTGCGGACGTTGACACTGCACCAAGCCGGTCAGTGACAGACCTGTGAACTTGTTGACGCTACGAACGTGAACAATTGAGGTTTGTCGTACACATTTGCTTACCCTTATGTAAACAGTACCGTAGAATTACTAACCCAATTCTTCCTTTTGATATTCGGGATTGTCGAGCCTACGCGTCACTCAATGTTCCGTATCGGGAACCTTAACAACCTGCTACCTCGCAGATGCAAACATTGCACACTTGATTTCCGCATGATTAAGTGAATGCTTTCAGTGACGGTATTTGTATATTTCGTATGACTTCACTGTGCCAGCACATCACATGCGCGTACCGCAACAATGAACGCCATTTATGGAATTAAATGGTGTATAAGTTCTTCGCTGGGTTCGCCAAATCTGCCTCGCTAATAAGCCCATTATCTTGCAGATGCAAGCATTCCGCATTGTTTGCCACAGTTAAACTCACTATTTGTCAAAGTCTTACTTTTCGCGGCCCGTGAGCTCTAAGTGCAGCGCTACAGATTTCTTCTTGTTTGTTACAGTTACACACCGTAGTTGCCAAAGGTATACCATATTATTACGTAATCTCCTGCGACTTACACGGTTGGCACATATCCAGTGTATTCACGGTAAGTACAATAATTGCACCTGCAAGTCAAGGCGGGACCATACTGCGTCTCGTTCGGTAGGCGTAACACGAAAAAAGCCGACAATTAGCATGCCAAATTTGCTTCAAGTCTAATGTATTTTATTATGTAACTTCCAGCTACAAAGTAAACCCGATGCCAATTTTGACAGTATAAATCTGTGATAGCTATAGCGCAACCCAACTACTATGTATAACCATTCAGCCGTAAGAGAGTTATTTATTTTGCGCGAACAACTCGTATGAGAGATAATAAGAGGACATTCTTTTCACTGGTGTTCTGTTCATCGGCCACTGTACATCGGAAAAACAATTGGTCAAATTTTCATTCTCGTTCCTTCTATGGCAACCAGCATCCATCCCGTAACTAAATTAAGCATAATTATCATATGAGGCAATTTTTCCAAATAATCTAGGTACCAAAGCCCCGAAAGCCCAGTTACACACCGGTTACACCACCGTACAACGTCGTGATTCATATTAAATCGGGTTATTTTGGACGAGTTACCCAGCCTGTCAACGCCCAATTACGCCTCGCGTTGTGTGCGATCAAGCAGTCAGCGTCGTATTCCGTCGTTAGGACGACGTGCAAGCCCTTTCCCGTGGCACTGGTTTCTTCACACCCGAAAAATTTTCTTCCGAGGTTGACAGGCTGTAGTACGATCCTGAAACCCGCTCGAACTGCTTGACGTGGTGAACGAGTTCGTGAACGTCGCAGGATAGGTAACTGCCCAGGCTTTCCCCGAAAAGGGTGGCAACGTTCACTGCGTATCCTTCAGAAGAGACAGGTGCAAATGCAACGACCGATTGTGTAGTTGCGGAAGGCATAACGAGTGTGCCTCACAGGCGGGCGCGGACACTTATATAGGACCCGTCCACCAATGGAAGTGGGTAATATCAGCCCATATCTTTAATGAAAAATCACTAATGTAAGCGTGGTTTGTAGTGTAAAATAATTACGAAACAAACGTTGCAGTTTCGGACAAAAGTGAGGAATCAAAAGACTATGGTACTAGTGATATTCTCAAAAATTAAGTGGACTCACTGGTGTCGTTGTTGTAGGGAAGTGCCTTATAAAGGATATTTTCGATGGGGGCCTATAGGGCCAAAAGAACACCGTGAATGAAGTCGTTGAACTTGTGGAAGGTGCAAACTGAAATAGCAGGATAATCAGGTTGATTAAATCTGAACGAAATGTTCAGTGGTTTAGAACGAACTCCTCCCATTGGCTGTTCTGGATTAGTAAAAAATATTTTCGTAGTTGCGATTACATACTGGACTGCGAGAGAGATGTAGGTCGAGGGTAGGATGGGGTGCCGAGTATACAAACGCGACTTTGTGCAACGTAACAGGGCAACCCTCCCTGCAGTGCGTACCCGTCCAACACACAAGGTTATCATCCCTCGTGTATGCTTCAGATCTGCTAGGTGATAACCCACCAAGCATACAACTGCGACTTGTGGACAAATAAATAAATCCAGCTACCACACATTTTGTCCAGTCGGGAGGAAGACCAGATCAGAAATTAACTCAGCTTTATATACATGATAGAAAATCTGCTGCTAGATGGAGATACCACTTGCGGAGTCTTGTGCAACGCCAGCGACCTATTGGGCCATGGGAGTAGAATAGAGTTGTTCAGAGACTGTGTACTATGGCCAAACGACGAGGAAGCGTTAGTGCAAGCAGCCATGCCAAGCAAAGGATCACCACGGTGTTTGTGTGTGTGAATGAATGGGCAAACAATGAATGAACCAAACAAGTATTTCACTCTGCGCATTTTGAGGCTCACTGTTTGATGTGCGTTCACTGCGAATGATCAGGGGATGCGGAATGGTTCTGAAGAATGAGGAACAAATGCTTCGGTTTGATTTCTCCTACCTAGGCCCAGGCAAAGCAAATTAAAAAAATCAAACAGAGTTCACAGAGTTATTCAGGAATGGGTCATGGCTTGAAAAAACAAGGAATAAGTGAACTGGGCGCAGTAGACTTCAGTGTTGTTCCTTCAGATAAGGGTTTCAAGATAACCATCGGCCACAGGGCTGTTTATATTTATTTGGGAGGTTTGTTACTTCTTGGCAGTAAAAATTTCAAGGCTGATATATCAAGGTTAGGTCGACACACTGAAGAGCTAGCAAGTAGTGCGGGGGTGCAGCAAGCGCCTTTGCAGGGTCTTCTCCCGCCGAAATTAGGACCCCCAATAATAATCAGCCCGGGCTATTGTTACCAAGATCTTTGACTACCAAGTCTGCCGCTCCTATAATTCAAATGCCCAAATTTCGTAAGCAGAGGCGGCGAGACAAACAGCACAGCCGGAGACGCGTCGTAAGCCGACACTGCACGAGAGGGAAACCGTGGAGGCAGCTCTGGACAGTTCAACCATGATGGACACAGTAGTCATCAGAGATATTCCAGTTCGAACGGCTGCAGACGCGGCGTAAGTCAGCACTCCAGGAGAGGGAAACCATGGAGGTAGATCTGGATAGTTCTACCTTCCCAGAAACAACGGTCGTCAGAGACATAAGAGTACGGACTGCTGCCATGTACGTTGCAAGAAAGTATCGTCGAGCATGGCCGCGGTATACGCAGTTTGAATAGGTGCAGTGCGATTACTGCAGTCGTTGGATCGATTCGCTGTGGGCCAAAGTTCAGCAGGCTGAACCTGGAGTGCAAGAAACCCGTTTTCGTTGCCTTCCTCGCCACAAGCGCTGCGTTCTTGAGTAGTTTTTGTTCGTGCATACCATCAGGTATTGCTTGTAGATTGTCCGGTTTGCCACTTTGCCGCCGAAGCAAAAGTGTTTTGCAAAACTCTAAAAAGTACATAAATTTTTATAAACCTACACTGATTTTCTGCCGGTTAGCCACGTTTACCAATGGCAGGGACTTCCATTTAAAGTGCCACTACAATGAGTGTGTGGGTTTGGGTTGGTGAGCTGCCGCAAAATTCATCCCCTCCTCAAAGCGGTGCGCCAGTGTGCATGGGTTAGCGGCACTCTGGCACTGCGTAATCCTTATCTGCCACATTATCTCGCACTGTTTAGGCGTTCCTCTTTTCCGGTATGCTGTTTCATAACGGGAACTGAAATAGAACGTAGAATATTGCATTATGTTGACCTTATTATCATTGCCTGTGTTCATAAAGTTTCTTGCAATACACATGTCCACTTATGATGTTGTTGTTCTTAGGAAATACGTGTGGGGGAATAACATAACCATATGCGCGTTATGCAGTCTTTACGCATGCTATAGTTGCATGTGAAAGCTTCGCCTCACTACTAAGAGCGCCGAGGCCGGAAAACTATATGGGCTGGCATCATGACTGGAACAGATCTGATTGCTACATTATCTGGCAAATAGTGTGGGTAGCGGTCACTTCCGGTTCGTTGCACTGACCAAAGTTAGATTGCCGATTAAGCCGTCATCCCGTAGAAAAATATTTCCCATAATGGAAAACTCGGAAACCGACTGCGGTCAACTAGTATATGCTCCGTGTGCTTTACTGTAGAGAAGGAACATAATATCTTCGGTTTGTAATGGCGGAGCAAGACGATTCACCAAAATCCTAATACGAGGTAAGAGACAAGAGACGTTACGCTTTGTCAACGAAATGTACGTCGCAATTGTTCGGCGGTCAATTTGTACAGATTAGCAATAAGGAATGTTGCGTGTCCTACAAATATCATTATTTCCACAGCCTTCTGATTTCTCACTTCTGTCAAAATTCCATGTTTTTCTCGTCCCGTTTACTGTATTATGCACGGTTTCAGTAGTGCAGTTTCAACAAAGCCAAGGGCCGATTTTTCGTTCTCATTGGTTGACCTGACCTACACAACAGTCCGGGTATACCTGTGAGACACTCGTTATGGTGTCCTAAATTACACAAGGGGGCGTTGCAACTACCCCTGTCTCAGTTGAAGTGTGCACAATGAACCTTGCCAGCTTGTTCACGGAAAACCTGAGCAGCCGCCTAATATACAACGTTTACCTCAAGCAGTCGGAGCTCATTTTAGGGAGGTAACTCGGGAGCAAGTTTCTGCGGTGGTTTATTTTTGCAGAGAGGTCCTATGCACTTGAACAGCACATCTTTGTTCTTCCGAATGTGTTCTAGTTTGGTGTATTGTCTTCGTATTTTCCCTTGAGAGTTCCGCATTTTACGTAACGCCAGGCCATCGTCTGTGTCAGTTTCGTTGGCGTGATTTTTCTGAATGATAACGATCACTCTTTGCTCTGCTCACATGCTCGTCCACTAGAGTCCACACGGCGGACTTGATCGCCGCATCAGAGAGCTGGTGACCTTGTTCGCGGCCGACATTGATAGCGCTGGCCACCCTTTGAGGAAGAATGCTCATTATCGACCTACATCCAGTTCGCTAAGTCCTTCTTGTTGGTCTCCTCGAGAGCTTACGACGAACGGCCAGTTTTGCTTTGAGTATCCCGGTTAAAAGAGAACATTCACACCAGGCTTTCTGAGTCAGCACTCAGGGGAATCGGCTTCGTTTTTGCCAACTCCGTTTTTAGTTACGGAACGCATGGCACCCTTAAGTTAGAGGTAGCTAACGCAGACAAACGGTTCATGAGAGTTAGATAACTGGCTCATCTGTTGGTCCTGTATACCCGTACATTTAAAGTGCCATCAGGCCTTGCAGGCGGGACATTGCATACCACGTCTTATATTTGATGGACAGCCATTTGGCCCGCATCTTTTGTGGTTCATCGATAGATACATTGAGCAGGCTATATTGTTTTGGCTCATCATTGGAAGTTGGTGGGCCGCAGGAATTTAGTGCAAGGTGAAAGAGATTTTCAAATAAAGTTTGTGCAAGGGTGACACGCATAATGACACGCATAATTCTGGGTTACTCCGTCAGCTTTGTTTATTTTCTGATGCATGGTGTTGTACATATCCTTCTAATTTAGAAACACCAGATGTCACATTTCCCCACACCGAATAGGGCGTTGCACACCCATGAAAATGTCATGCGAATAATGGGAAATGGAAAAAAATTCCTTCGTAGCTCCACAAAGCACTCAATTACATACATATAATATTGTGGTGCACATGCGCTTTAAGTAGTAGTCCACAACAGTCAGTATCTATCGTTTGTCCATGGTGCAGGGTCTCTGAACATCTCCATTCTATTGTCATTGCCTCGAAGACATGACTTTCTCAGGGGTTCATTGCTTGTCGGAGGTGACTAAGCTGTTTTACTGGCCTGGCTTGTCTTGGTAATGCACAAGCCCTACCCATAAATGCCTGGTGACGCATTAGGTTGAATACCTGGTGTCACGAACGCAGAAATCCTCTGCTGTGGTCAGGTACTCCCTCCAGGGTATTTGCCGGTTTCGTTGTCTTTTGTAGCTGTTAGGCTAGACACCCACCGGTTTTCTCATTCATCTAAGGGGGCTATAAATTAAAAAAAATGAAAAAATAGCTTTTTTGTCCGCTGGTTTTTTTTAAAAATACATGTGCTAGTCAGAAGATACCCTGCGACGTGCAAAGCTGTACCCACCGTCTTAGTTGTGGCCGCACCGCACCATAGCCCAATTCGTTAACCAAATGCAACACATATTCCGTTCAACTGCTCATCGGAGTGGAAAGATAAAAGAAATAAATGAACAATATATGACGAAATCCCCAATCCTTCACCAGAACTCAAGACTGGCACCTGCGCGCATTTCGCTATGCCAGTCAGTCGTTACATGTATGGTGTTCATCATTAGAACACTCCTCAGCATGCTTATGCTCGTTTGTTCTATACCGCCTATAGAGCAATATCGTCATACTGACAAGTTTGCCACTGTTTGTCGCTGGGCTACTATGCACAAATCTACACCTCTTCACTCTCACTTAGCCACTCGCATTCACCATCCTAATTATAATAAGCTTTAATTTTTTTTACTGCCAGTATACTACATGCTAACTGATATCTCCTCAAACTCACCGGGTCCCACAGATCTCATCGCATTTCCTCTTCTCCCCGAGCTTTGATCTTTAACAGCGCCTGCTTCAAACGCCCCAGATTTTTGTTGTTCATTTCATCTGTGGCCCTGCGTTGGCTTCTTCTACCTCTGTGGATCCACTCATTCACTCAAACTCCTGCCACCAACAGAAGTGTACACAATCAGCTCAAAAAAGACGCCTGTTACAGGGCCGTCCACAATCCAAGGTATGTCAGTGCAGTGATGACATGGGACTACCACACAGTGCTATGACAAATCCGCAACTACTCTCTTCGCGCACCTGACTGGGCGCTGTCGCCCACCCGTCCGTTTACTTCCAATTGCAAACGTGTTCTTCACCTGGCCTCAGACGTCCCTTGGACACGTTCGTTTTAATCGGTTAGGCATTTCATTAGGATCTAGCAATCTCGATAGAGCTTCAGGTTTTGCTCCCCAAAACGTCAACTATTTTCTCTACACTTCATGTTCCTCTTGGTGTTTTATCACTGACTCACTCTACTTGGAACATTCTACAACCAAAGCGACGCCATCGAGTCTACGCAGTTTCACTGTACTCCCTGATTCTGACATTCAACCTGCCACTTATCCATGTTTCGAATTACTCCCCTCTATCATCGACATTAACGACTTTGATGAACTAGGCCATAAACCAAACTGTCGAAGGCCAGGGGCCTCAGCGATGGTCTTTGCGTTCAAGTTCAAATTGACTAGCCGGATCACCGCAACACTACTGTTTAACCAGATCTATTGTTCCGGTCTTCAATTTCACTCATTAGCACACAAAGTTGATTATGCGGAAGCCTCACGTGGAATCCAGCTGAATCGCTCCTTTATGATGTTGTTAAGCAACTGAATGTGCTGCTCGAGGTCGCCTCACGTTTCACCTCGCACGATATACGAGATATAGCAATGCATTTAGAGGCGCGCTACATAGTGCATAACGTTGCTGAAACATTTTCGACAGCCCACGATAGATTTTGTCCTTCTTGGGACTTATTTGGTGGGTGTAATTCCGTCAAATTTACGTCCCACTCGATCATACATGGCACGCAATTAGCGAAGTACACCTGGAGACTCAAAATGAAACCACATCAAGAACAGGATAAACTAGAGCCATAGCTGAATTCTACGTGAGCCGTCATTCAAAACCAAATCGGTAAGCAAGTGAGTTTAATTTGGGTTCAACCGGGACATAAGTTTGAGAGAATTTATGGGACTGCACTTACTTGATGTGCACAATGATATGCGACACTGGTCATGGGCTGCCCAACAGTTTAAGAAGTAATGGAGTAGCGCACCAAGTCTATTAAACATTGTGTGCTTCATAAAAGAAACTGCTCAAAAGTTTGCTGAAAACTCTTCGGCAGCCAAATACCGCTTTTCCTCTTCCTGAGGCTCATCAGGTGGGCGTAGTCCCCGAGTTTCCGTCAGCAGAATTATGTTCTACTTAAACCCAAATTGCACGAAATTAGCTGAGTACACTCAATCATCAATCTCTTGTTTACGGTGTTGAATGTGCAGCACGAAGGCCGCTTCCCGTTTTGGTTGTTAGGATAATCGCCATCCTCCCTATTTGGGTTCAAGTAGAACATAAGTTTGATGGAACCTCGGTTTTCGTCCTATGTCTCTGTTGTTTAAGCCTAAACCAGATAAGATTTTAGACAAAACGCATTTCTGGTAATTTTTGAGATATTCTAAAACAGTTAGAGATTTGACAGAAAACCTCCTTTACATACCATTTTGTTTTGCAAGACAGACTTACCAGTAACTGAGATGAATATCTCGCTCATGCTATTTTTCTTCAGCCGCAGCGGGCCGCTTCACGGAGAAGAGCGTCATAAGGGAGAGATTCAACTAAGTTTTGGGTGAATTAACTGTGAAAACCAACTTGTTGTGCAAATGAGTGCATTTGCCGAAATCAGTCCATTTCGGGTTCAAGTAGAACGCAGGTTTGACGTATACTTGAGCCCCAAGAAGGGGAAAACCGGTCATGGGCTGTCACAGAGTTTTCAGCCATCTTGCGAGTAGTTCCCTGTATGAAAGTATACAGTGACATCTGGAATATTGCGCCAAATGAAACATGATTTAGCCTATGTGCAGCACATTTAGTTGAAGAATATCATAGAGAGATTCAGTAGGGTATGTTGAAAGAAACAAACTGAGTTGCAACTGAATGTAATTGTCTGTTTCAATTTATCAGCCTGCTAGCTTAGAACCATTAGACTGCAGAACAGTTCGAACAACTTTTGCCACCTTTGAAGGCAATTGCTGATACTTTTATTCAAAGCGGTCAGTCAGTTCTATTGAAGCAACAGATTTGTGAAGGGAATCGTTTTTACAAGTAAATGAATTGGTCGAAGGCCATCGACTTGCTCGTTTATCTTATACTCCAGTCAGTAAGATCAAACATCGCTTTCTCGGGCAGGCGGCCGAATATTTTACAGTTTACAATAGATGATGCAAAGATGACTAAATTCTGTTCCAAAAATTTAACTCAAGGCTTTTGATGACAATATTCATGATAATAATCGTAGGTGTTAGCCGAAGCTTGTAGAAAACATGTAAATTAAGGCGCTTTTGCAGCGAATGGTTCTTCGAAAAAAACCATCAAATTGAGGGTGGATTTTTTAGGCATGTTTCTTTATACATCACCGTTTTCACGTATTAGTTATGGTTTAAGTTACCATGATTTTGCCACAATGCAGCTCGTCCCTGTTATCCAATTAAGATCGCTAAACATAATTGCGACATTCATCCCTTAAGGGGGGCTTGGACGGGAGAGAATGCTCAGGAGGTCACTTATTTAGAAAGTCCGTTGAAATGTGTATATTCGCTGGGCAAATTAATTGTTACAGTGTCGCGTATTCAACCCGCCGCAAAGTCCTTTACTGTGTGTACAGTTAGTAAGCCCGACAGGCATACTGAGGCAAAATAAATTACCGAGAAAAGATGGGAAATCTATATTGCCTAAATAGGTAATACTCAGTATTGCTGAGCAGATAGAACACAACGTTTCAGTTGGACGAGACGTTTGTGTTCAGAAAAACATACGGACTGTTTCATCCCTATTGAGAACCTTAGCAGTGTGGCCAGTGCTTCCCGGGATACACTGGTTTCGCTTGGGCGGCGTTACGTACCAAAAGCAACGAAGAGTTGTCTCATTTCCACTAATGTAGCTACGATTTTTTGCGAATAATTGTGTTGTTAGAAATTCCTACTGAAAAATCCCTCCGGGATTTCAGCTGTTCATCTTCTCAGGCTTACAACAACCCTTTGCTATGCCAATATATATTAACTGAATGTCAGTGTCGTATCCAAATATCCTTTAAAGTAGTTGAATTTGAGAAGAAAATTAGATGGCGGTATCACATTACCTTTCCTATAATTTGCATGTGCTTTCAGTAGAACGGATGGTTAAAAAAAGATTCGTTTTATTTGGCACCCGATTTGCCTGGGTTTACAACCGCGTTACGTCTACGGGATCACTAGTTTCCTCAAATAAATGGAGAGAAGATAGGCCTCCAGTTGTAGGTTTATAGCAATAAAACGGATGCTTTGAACTCACTCACCTATATAACTCCTTGAAAAACCGCACGCTATGGAGACATGTATCCCACAAACAAAGCTAAATAAAAATAGTGATTTATGGCCCAGAAAAATGGCTTGCATGATTCGCTTGTCTCAAATCTACCTTGCATTTTATCTTTCAAGTGTGCGTGGGATGACACGTGGCACAGATGTCCAGAAAGGTGAGCCAAAGGAGCGACATAAGAAGGATGTTGGTTGGACGGATTAGGTAACCCAGTCACATCGCGTCAACCTAAGTTATTTCCACTCTTCACAGTGATAATTCCAGGAAGCTTGGACTACCCCGGTGTGGTTGGGGCGGCTATCATTCGATGACAACCGCGGACCTGCAACATCCATGACTGTTGATAAAATAGTCAATCACTTTCACTAATTACCTGTCTTTTGACGCGCTCACCCGAATAATCTCCCCAAGGGTGTAAAGAGCAGTTCAAGCGAGAGTAAATTATACCCATATAAGTAACCCGTTTCTAAATATGGAGTATATAGTGCGTCTACATTATGGAAATTAGGTGGTCTGCACGCGCGTGACATTGCGTGATGTTTTCTGTTCTAATCCATTTTGCATGAGTTTGGCTATCATACGACGCCATAATGTTATTCATCGATAATCAATATGACAACTACCTGATTTTGGTCGTAAGCAATAACTACTGAAAGACGTGTTCATGTTGCTCACACACAACAGCGGTTTCCACGCATTATCAGTTCAGTGTTGCAAGAAATCAATAATTTACACGGTGCTTGCGTATTTTTCTACATTAGGCCTGAGCTTAGCCTTACACTTAGTAAAGTGCGCGTCGAATAAGCCATAGGTTGAGCCCTCCTGACCCGACGCCCTCAGCTTCTACATCGAAGCCATTATTATCCTATTTAACGGTCAAGGATCGTCCGGACTAATAGCGGCCTCACCATCATCCCTTATTTTGGCATGCGCCTTGCACCATCAAAGTTCCACGTCATGCTGCAGAACGTACAGTCTCCGAACACATACCTCAGTTTAGGGAGAATCGCTGGATATTGTGGAAAACTTTACGTGCCCTGGTTGTTTCACTAGGTTTGAGCGACATGTGCCTTACGAAGTCAGTGTGAGAGGCGCGCTTGCTCAGCTGATCACTTGTGGCGTCAAAAAGGCATACCACCATATGGGTCGCGTATACCAGGCTACATTAGGGAATATTTCGTCTTATGAGTGCGAAATGTGGCTGATCGGAGGTGTGAGGTATCTCCAGGTTTTCGACAACCGATGCCTCAGAAGCGTGGCTGGTTTTGGATGGCATCAGCGCGTTAGTAACGTGGCGATTGCAAAACGAGTATTTGGTTGTGCGACAGCTACTACAGTCGATGAAACCGTCCAGGGCCACCGCCTTCCATGGCTCGGTCATGTGGTATCCGTGCCGAGGCACCGCCTAGTGAGACAAATGCCTTCTGAAAAATAACCCAAAACGGCTCGGCAGAAGGGCATGAAAGAGATCACATTGTTGTTAATCCTGCAAGCCTTCGACGATGGAGTCTGCGTGACCAGCTTGAAATAAACAGCGGCTAATCAATGTTATTGGTATTTGTGGTGTCATTTTCTTTCCAAATTGTCTGACTGAGCATTAGGCCTCCTCACTCACCCATTTTTTCCTCTTTTTTTAACTCTGGGCTTTAAAACTGATTATATGCCTGTATATATAATTAGCTGGGTTTCATAACTGTACGGCATTGAAGCATCAGCGTCAGCACTGATGATGCCCTCTTTCATGACGATGATGATGATGTTGATGATGATATCGGTGATGATGATGATGATGATGATGATGATGATGATGATGATGAGGTAGTGAGCTTAATCTTGGACGCGGGTTCTAAGGGCGTCCATATGCTGCAGCGTTGTTTTAAAAAACAAACTTCAAAAGATGTTTAGGGTAAAATACACCTGCAAGAAGGAACGAAATGTACATTTATTGTACCTTATTTAAGTACAAATTAACTGCGCAATAAGCAACATGATGTAGATCTACAGAACCACTACTAACTCTGGAACGAAATGTATTTTAAACAGACGGGTAATTTCGCAGACGGTATATCGGGGTTGCGCAGTGAGGGGCCCCTAGAAGAAGCCTTCTGAATAAAAAGTCTTTCATTAACGAGTGTGTGCGGTTATGGGTAGCACCGAAATCAACGACACGGAACGTTAGGAAGACCAATAAGTTATATTTAGCCATTCTAAATTATACGTACTATTCATGTCATACTTGTATAAAGTAGATTAAACACTTCTGAGACCAGTGCGGAACGCTCTCATTTCTACTGTGAGTGAAAAATAGGTAAACGCGATCACCGCTTTTGCTTTAAAGTTTCATTGAACCAGAACATTGTGTGATGTGGCTATCAAGCAAGATTGGTGTTCAGAATTAGCAACCAGGAGATCACTACACCTACCTCACAGATGATTGCCGCGTCATCAGAAAATCTCAGTTGTCTTCTGTCACCCGCAAATTGCGACAATTTCCCTTTGTCGTCATAAGTAGCCACGCAACTAAAAATCTCTATATAAAATAGCTTTGTGTAGGAGTCGAAGACATCGAGAAGATGGGGTCGTATTTTCACATTTTGCTTTGCCATTTGGTCGCGTTAAGTGTGGTGTCTGGTGAGTTTGCAGTACGGTCATGTTTAGGAAGCTGAGCGTTGCTTTTTGTATTAAAGTTGTGCAATTGTTGACGTGATCATGACAGTATACTATAACATTATCATAAAGTATTTTGGTGGTTGCTAATAAATATTCCCGAATTTGTGTCACGACTGCCAAGTTGAAAGGCAACAATCTATTTGGTGAAAACATGCGCGAGCCTTGTAGTATGAAGCTAGTGAAACCTAGGGCGCGGTGTCAGACGCCTAGAAAGCAAGGATTTCTATATCAGACGTGTTGAATTTACATATCCTGAAGGAACAGTTATCCTCCACCAATGGGTAAACTACAAAATTGATTTGGCCCTGCTGCGCGTTTATCTCAAGGGTATCAAGATTATAATGTTACTCACCCCACAAACGTCTCGTCAAGCCACCATTGGCCTTACATGACAGGAAAACATTTGGTGGAAATAGATTTACCCAAATACCGTAGAGTCTCGCGATTTTCCTCGTTGCAAGAAAAAAGTGAAACGGCCAAAAATTATTGATCAGATGTTACCCATGATCGTTTCGTACAAAACTAATGCGTTTTTAACAATTGGTTCCCCTAATTTACAGAATGTACCAAGTAGACCACCCACCTCAGACGTTCACATTATCCTCGGCAGCTCTATCTGTGTCCAGTTGAAACAAAAAAGAGACTACCACTATGTAACGATATTAATTTGATGCATGTTTACAGCCTAAGGGCTTTGGAGGCATTTGCTAGAGTCAAGATGTATAGCTCAGATGGGAGCACGTGATATCTTTTGGTTTACGTAATAATGTAGCTGCTATCCCCTAATATTCGCCGAAACCCAATTTTGCACTAAAGACTGAACAATTCTTTCGAAAATGCACAAATTCCACCAAGACTATCCATGCTCGGAAATGCATCAACCCGTTTAATCATCAAGCCCCTGCGTACTGAGTAAATAATAACTCAGCCATCCGTTTGATGTATTCGAGCGTGGCTAATGTGGCAATACATGTTAATGTTTGTAAATATGATTGCCTTTCACCCAGTAACTTTTCTTTCAAATGATAGCCATGTTTTATTCGAACCGCAATGCACGATTTAAAATTTTCGTATGTGATGTAGAGGTGTTGGTGGAGGAGCAGCAAAAAGTACAGACATCTATTGCTGAGCGCTTCCTTTTGGCTTAAATTTGTCACAATGTCCCAGTAGTTGAACGACTATGCTGCAAAAAAATTTGTGAGCTACGGTTACTCGGGTTTCGACCATACCACAAATGTTTACTTGGCTTACCATAATGAAAGATGGCTGGTCTCTATAGTGCAAGAAGTCGTAGTTCGAACAAGGCAGTTGCAAATATACTAAGGCACGCTGCCCAGAAAACCCTATTTTAAGCATCATGTCAGGAAATGCCGGTTCCAAATTGTGGCTCCAAAAACTGCGCCCCGAAATGTTCATTGCTTAACCGTTACCGCGGACGCATTACAGCGTTCAGTTTAGGCACTTTTAAAACCAAACACGCTGGTAATGCTCAAAGGACGTCTTTTCTGTGCAGCTGAACAAAGCGTCACCTGGTAATCCTGTGCTCTGTGCGTCCAAGAAAAAGCACAGATTTCTGAAGACAGGTGGGTCAGTTGATTGTATTCGGTGGTTTCTGAAACCTTGCTCCAACATAGCCCTCACTGCCGACATCTTAGGGTTCAGGATTTTGACCTGGAGCAGGATAACGCAAAATGCTCAAACGTCGGTCTGGGAAAGCAGACCTATCCCCTCGCTTCTATAATCTTTCACCTACAAATCCCTCCCCGTGCATCTTACAAAGAAAGCCTTATTTGTTTAGTCATTATTCTTAAAACTGCTGCATTGTGTCTTTGTTTATGTCTAAGTAAACCAGGTGGTAATAGTATTTCAATAAGTGCAGTAGACCAGCCCCAAGATGCAGCCTTACAGATGCACAATTAGCCTAAATAGAGAACCAGCAGCCATTTACCAGAGGCTGTTTTTCAATTTGTTCAATACGAGACAAACATACGACACCCCATATCGACTATACACCCTAAAAGAGCTACTCAGGTTTCTCGCATTTTATCCCTCGTGTTTCTGGAAGTCACAACGCAAAGCATGTGTTATGCAAAGCGTGAGAATCGAGACTAGTCCCACAGCTTAGTGCGCCTTACCGGGCTCGATTAAGGTAAACGGTCCTCTTTGAACTGCTAGATTGATTGGCTCCTTGGTGATAAATTCATCATAGCGAGGGAAATTTTCGTTTCTGGGATTTTTATACGCACCGATATCTGCTGCTTTGGGTCCTAAAAAGACAGCCAAAATTGGGATTTCTCTCGGTTGATCCCTTCAGCCGAAGTTGAAGATATCATGGCTCAGGGAAGCGATATTAGTGTCAGGGGTCGCCTAATAATTCGTGAAGCTTCACACATAAGCGGTCAAAATGAGGATGACTGAGCACAGTTTATTTTGACGATTATTTCTCGGCAGCAAATAAATTCATCACAGGCGCCAGAAGGTAAACTATAATCCACCGTCTGAGTTTTGCCGTGAACTCCTCTGACCAGGTGAAACTCTGTTACACGTGAAAGGCTCTGGTGCAAAAATGTTGCTAATCTTCGGCAAACCACCGGACTTCAATCACCTAATTGTGGGAGCGCGCACCCCTATTTGTATCTTATCTGAAACACTTTGAGTATTATATTACCATGTAATTTACCACCTTCGTGGACTCTCTGTCAATCGACAATATATAGTAAGACTGACTGAGAAGCCTTTAGACCTCGACAAGTACCACGGATGAGTGGACGATTTGAATGATGATTGCGGGAAGTAAAGATAACCATGTCAACATCTCTCAAAACCACACATGGCGGTAAGCTATGAATCAAGCCAGGAACACTACATCGCAAACAAACGATACAGTTAGTGCGAGCGGGGAACTAGAACGCCAGGTAATGGTGAGCTTTAGGATTGATGATATGCACTAGTATGCTGCAATAGACCGAAGAGTGAGGAAAGATTTTGCAACACAACAACCGCACAATATTTCATGCAGCCTGATTAGCTGCCACGAGTTAGAAGGGTGTTAGACAAATTAAGTGCAAAATGATTCACAAAAACGTCCTCTGAAAAGATAGGCTGAGTACCCGCAGAATATTTAAGCTGAATTGTTTCCTGGACTTCATTGAAGCCTTGCTTTCAGCCTTCAATTCCACTAATTTGTCGCATCAAAGCCCCTCGTCAAAGTAATCTACACTCAGTAATGTTAAAATCATTGGAGCGTCCTTTTTGACCATCCGGATTCTTTCTAACCCGAAGTACTCGTAAGTTAAGAAAAGGGAAGAAACTGAGCGCGTCGGTGGTGAATCACTCATATAGAAGACCACGGGTCCGTCATAGAAGTATCCACTGCAGCATCGCCTGGTGGATGTAGCTCCTCAGATGCTCAACCATATTGTACTTATAAGGTGTTTTTACCTTTTGCTAACTGTTGAAACTCACCTTGACGATCAACAGTGGTTCGTTATCCTTTGTCTGGGATCAGCAACTGATTTCGATGACTGTACAAAACTGTGACAACCTCGGATTCCTTTATTATATTTAAGATCTCCATATGGCTCTTCCATAAATGCACACCTTCAAAACAGAATGCCCCCTTAAGTTTGCCAAATCATGTGGTGGCAAGAAGGTGTACCATCTGTCCCGCTGTTGCTAAGTCTCTAGGTTGTTTACTACACAAATAATTTTATATTTGCATCTAACGACTCTGGGACTAAAATTTTCCAGGGAATTTCACCACATAGATTGGCGAGCATGCTGTCTTTGTGTCAGAAACACTAAGAGACCGTAATTCAATGCAAAAAAGTTGCCACAGAAACACTTTTCGATATCCGACATTTGGGCATCCAAGAGGCATGATATAGACCGTGGAATGACGTAAGGCCGGCAATCACATGCTACATTTTACCAGCCTTTTGTTGGAGGTGATCGACAAAAAATTAATTCGTTACTTGCCATAGAAGCATTAAAGCCTCCATCAGTCAACTCAGTAGACATGGTAACCGCATTCTCCCCGGTTGCAGAATACAACACGAGACACGCCACTGGGTTGTGCTGCTGACATACAGTCGTCTTAAAATGCTGATGGCTTCCCTGTAACAGAACTAGGTTTTTCACAGCTCCGCCGCTTATTACTTATTATACGCGGCATGCGGACCGTTTTACCCCGTGGACTTCTATGTGCTTGTTTTTTATTTGTTCCCAGTGGATAAAGCCGGATACCGGTGTATGGTTCGTAGGCTAAGAACCTTAAAAAACTCAAGTTTTCTGTTCTGCTTCATGTGGCTTTCCCAAGTTGTCTGCTTACCACATCACCCTTGATAGCCGAATCTTTTTCTATAGGAGGTCTCTTATTTATGGAACAGACTGTCTCCCTTTGGATATTTTTCGCTTTTATGTAGAACAACTTGAAATGCTTCAACTGGAATTAGAATTATCTAGATTTTACGCTCGATGTAAATGCCTAGATATTATTAACTAGTGAAAGTCAGAAGGTTTTGGCAACTCAAGAACGAAACAGGGTTTTGCCTTCAGCAAGCAATACACATTTCGTGTTTTTATGGAAAGTCAAATGGCACTCCTAGGAATGAGCTTTGTTCTCATTTGCATACCTATTGAAATAAATCAGGAATTGCTTAGATTTCGGTTTATACTTCCTGCAAGTAATCTGTTCCATTTTAAACTACAGCAGACAAATGCGAATACGAGCTACGAGGTGCATCTGGGTCTTTCGCTTCGCCAAACTATCCTCATAACTACCCCAATAACTTAAATTGCTCGTGGAAGATCCACAAACCGAACAAGACGAGTGTACTGGTTTTTAAAGATATGGAGGTAAGTAAAACCCTTTGTGTATGCTCACAGTGTGACATAGTGATTCAATATGGCACCACGTAATGATGAATAATTTGTTGCATTTTGTAAATTTTAACATGAAAACAACCACTATTTATATACAAAAATTTTTGCATGTAACAATAAGCGATTTATTTTTCTGGGACTTCACCAGTGTAATGGGTGCATAATGCGTTATCTAGCTCTGGGCAGTAACGGGTGATCTCTGGCAAAATCGGTGGATTTAGCCATGTTCCGCAACGAGTACAAATTTCTTCTTAGAGCTTAAGGAGACAAGATAGTCAGTATACGTGGTTTCGGGCACGGAGAGAGGATCGCAAAGTTGTGTTCACTTTCCAGTGCTTAATCAGTTAGCTCACGACAAGACCGCGTGAATATTTAAATCAACAGAAAAACAACCAGTACACCGAAAAACACTCCCCAGTAATACGGCAGAATCCCTGACGACGCATGTCAAGAGTATATCGTTGTGCCTATGGTAAACTATTATTAAATCTGATTACTTTTTCTACGGTAAAGGACAGACAGGCTACCGCGAGAAATGTAATAGCCGCCTGTCGGAATAATCCAGTTCATATGACCATGGTTACACGACATAATTGGCCAGAACCTTTGGAATCGTGATGCATTCTGATTTATGTGGTTTTGCACCCTTGAATGGGGCGCTTTCCCCTTGGGTTATTTTCTTAACCTAAGTGACCCATTTTCAAAAGTCTTACCGATGTCAGTCGAGTATTGTCGCAGGTTGTGTGCCTCTGAAAGTCTCCAGTGTATTATACTGATAAGTGGTGTTGAAAACGGATGGCTACATGGCTGGTGTTTTTTTTCTAACGTTTAAGAAGTTGGCAAAAACACTAAAAATGAAATTGATATCTTTGGGGATTTTGGAATAAAAACCAGACTCGTTACATCTTAGCCGATGACCAAAATCATCTGATTAATATCTGCCATTTAGTGTGATCCGAATCGTTACTTTAGATTAATCCACTAACGAACATACTTCATTTTATAATCAGATTGAAGAATCCATACCTGGAAAAATGTGCCAATTTGATTTTGTTTACGTATACCTTCAAACCGGAAGCGGCGTTCAAACTCACGGTCCCTTCTGCGGAGGCATTCCACCCGGCCCTATCAAATTTCATGATGGAGTAACAGTCACATTCTCAACTGACCGGTCCGGGAACCACCGTGGATTCTGGGCTGTTTATCATCCAGGTTTGTTACCAAAAGTGGTCATTGGTGTGTGCTAATTCGCAATAGCCGAAAGGGTATGTGTAAATACTAAATAGAAAGGCATTTCTTCTAACTGCTCTAACACCCGATGGAAGAACGGGTGAAGAGGTGTTATCAGATTACCAAAGCCAAAATTGGACAAGCAAGATGCCTCAGTTGTTTTCAAACGACGGCCTCTGTATGCACTTAGAACGTTCCTCAACCTTTGAGCGTCAAGCCACTTGCTCGTCCGAGGTTTTATGTTAATGATTATTTGTAACTGAAAGTGTAAGTCTCTAAGAGAGGAGAGAAAATTCAAAATGCAAAACAATGTGAACGCACAAGTGGGTCGCAATGTATTGAGTTCGTAGAACGCAAAGCATTGAATCTCTTCTTCTGGACAACTAGCAAAGATATATACACCAATGGAATTCAATTCTAATTTTGTGTAATAATCAAAATTCTTGTAATGCGTTTTAGTTGGAGAAAACGATACCGCAATCTCCACGCCAGGTAAGCTCTTTGATGCTATTATTTACCCGTTAAAGCTACATGTTTTAGAAGTCCTTACTTGTGTTTTGTTAACAAATATTGAAATTATTTTACAAAATGAAGATGAATGAGAGGACATCAGTCGTCAGAGATTTTTTTGCTTCATAGCAATGTTCAAAAATCATGCGGGCATATTTTGTCCTAAGGAAGCTCACTCACTGTAGAAGCTTTAAGACGGCTGGTTGTGTATTCCATCACAGCAGAATATAAACGTTGCTTCAATATTCAATCGATTCACCGAAAGACAATGTACAACTCTTCCTTGTAGAACCAAAAACGGTACCAACCGGTAAGCTTTGAAACATGAGCTAAACACATCGCAATTTATTTCATTTTGCTGGTCTTTTTGGAATACCTTATGAATCATGCGGTGTCAATGAGTTAAATCAGTCGCATCAACGGCACAAAGCACCAAAAGTCAACTGTACAGAATGCCCACGTATTTTCAATTGCACCGGAAGTTGTCTGCCACATCACTGATACATTAACGTGGTGGTCACGGATGTTTGCCGAGTCTTACGTTCTTGATCACCCGGTTGGGTGCGCGCAACAATCCTCAGGCTAGACAATTAGGCTATATTGTCCGTGCTAGGACCTGTTACGTGACCGGTCGTTGGAAATGTTTGCTAAACACCTGGGGTAATTTGGTGGGGACTTTAATTCTGTGGCGGTCGCGGTGACATTCCACAATAGTAATAATTTCCACGCATCGTGCTTTCGAACAAAGTAAAACACACCTTAGTGATCTCGAGTTAATTTCGACTAAGATGTTAAGTCGTCCTCTAACAGCACACCGGTGTTTGAGACTTTACTGCCACTTTTTATCTGGTATGAATCGTTACGTGTCAACATGTATATTTGGAAAACTCTCACAAATGCAGCAGAAATATAAGTTAACGTCTTTCATCTAAGCATTTGTTAAACTCCGTTTTTACCCTCAGTCCCAACTAAAGCACCCGAGACAATTGGTACGTTTATAAACATTTTATATTTTCCGTAGATTTGTAAGGTTTTGTTCAAAATAATCGCAACACCGACGTCAACTCTTTAAGTTGACGTGCACAGTTATTTTCGTTAAAATGACTACACTAGAATGAGCTCGGTTTGACACACTTTTGTTCTTTTGTCCAGTGAGGAGTAAACCTCATCAGCGGTTTGTAGGCCGTATGCACATACCACCGTTTAATGACAGCTTGAAGTTAGGAAATGGCGGTCAGTCGGATATCCCCTGGATTATGTAGCAAAAACGAAGCACCCAACGAGACGCGAGTCTGGAATAACATACACATACACAAAAACCGAGAGCATCAGAATACGAAGGACGAACGTTGCCGGAAATAAACTGGCGTCACCTGAGGGTTTTATTCAAGCATTATAGCGTAGTCTTGAATTTTGTAATGAGGGTGTTGCAGATATGCTCAATAACGTTATCGCGTACATAGAAATTTTAATCTTTCAAACTAAAAGCATACCTGGAGAGTTGCCTCCTTATTCTAACTGCTGACAAGTTTGTTCGTTTCTCTTGGATTAAAATAAACCCCACAGACTGCGATTATACACTCAACGAGACGTGTGGATTCATTAATTCGTCCAACTATCCAGCCACCTATTGCAATAACCTCGTATGTTCATGGTTACTGCCCAATACCACGGAGCCAAAAAAGATTATGTTTCTCGACTTTGAAGTAAGTTATCTTAGGAACAATCCAAATTTTGTGCTTGCAAACGTGTCACTCTTCGGCGGTGAGAGAATTTGTCAGACATTCAAGGGACAAATATGATTCCATTTTCGTTACAAATGTTCATTTAACTTTCCAAAAATGTATGCTACATATGCTTCTGTGTGGCACATAATCGCATTCATATTAATATCCCATCAGTTTACAAGGTCTTGAAAAACTTCACCCTCCTTCGACGTTTGGCGCAAAGGGTACGCAAACATTCCCACGTAATGAGGAACATTATTCAGTTTTTCGGGAGAGCTACAAACTGTTTTTTCACACAGCGTTAATGCATGGTTTATTTGGCAGAAAACCTGACGGGACTATCCGCCAGATTTCCCTTGTAAAACAAACATTTCTTAACGCATCCATAAAATCTATGCATCAGATAAACCAGCTATTTATCGAAAGTCGTAAATAGACGCCAAACAAAATGTCTCCGGTCATCAACCATCCACTACCCAAATGAATGAAAGAGATGTGTAGCACGTAAGACTCACACATGCTGGTTATTTGATTGGCTCCCCGTTAAACCGTCGCCTTGTATCAGTGCCCAAATAAAATCGCCAACGCCCACAAAAGTAAGCATCATACGTGAATAAATGTGATCCTGAAATGAGTCGCTCTCAATTCCAGGTGGAGCAAAGCGGCTGGGTAAACGAGTGCCAGTACGACTATCTATACGTTTATGTTGACACTGGCAAGGACATAGAAGTTTACGGTCCATTCTGCGGGGGGAGAATTCCGGATCCTATCATATATTCTGGTGTAGCCCAGGTGATCTTCGTGACTGACACAGAGGGAACACGCAGAGGATTTTCCTTGATTTATGGACTGGGTGAGTAATGTGATATTCAAAGTACTGCAACTCTGCATTGATCATACAAGTCGCCACTGACAAGTGCAATCGTTTTAGCAAAACTGGTCTTCAAATACAGCGTTCAAATCGTGAACTATCGAAATAAGGGCGTATAGCATTATGGTTTATAGGATTGCATTGAAGCAGGTAAGAGGCATGTTTCTTCCTATGTCTTTAAGGTAGGTCTCATCATAGAAGTTTTAAATAAGATCTACGTTTCGTGAACTTGGTTTCACTTAACCTTGGTTCTTGCCGACCAGGCAACTGAAATAACACACAGCCGGTCGCCAATTTAGTATGCATAGAGCCAGAACAGCGAACTAAATAAAATTTTCCGCTTTTTGGAAGCTTAAAGAAAGTGTAGTTGGATCTCGGGAATCAGGTACCAACATTCTATGGAAATTTTGCACTGGGCTTTGGGAGAGCAGTCGATCTAGTTTCCCAGTAATCTCATTCATTGTCGCCGGAATGTGTCACATCACCACCAAGTAAAATTGCGCTGCATTCAGTTGATGAACTACTAGGCAGTATTAGCCGATGTGCACGCGCGATAGCAATTTTTTAAGTCTAAGGAAATTGCAATGCGTTGTTTTGCTCAATGCTTGTAAGAGAAGTCCAAGCTTAAACTGCATGAAACGTAGCCACGAGACCAACGGGAGGGAGCAGGTACATAGGAGTGAGAAGTATGTCCATATTTACTAAGATCCTCGTCAACGGTTTTGTGTGCATCGTTTTGCTAAAGCATTTTGATGTGGAAGATTTACCAGTTTGTCACTTTTTTCCAGAACCTAGCAAGACCAAGTGCCCAGAGTCAAAAGCAGTGAGACGTATTCCTGTGGCTACACTCTGTTATTATTTGGCGATAATGGTAAGACGCTGCCTTTTCCGTACAATTCACTCAAAGTTATCACAATCAACCATTGATGCAACGCGCATCTTTGGCTACCACTTTTTTATTTGTAATGGTGTTTTGAAAAGTCCTTCAGCTGCAATGCTCTCCAAAACGGACTTCAATCCAATGCAACTAACATGCTTGATTAAAACCGCAGTTGAAGAAACCACACTTGATTATACTGACGGACAGCATGACAGTAAAAGGAGTTCTGCTCACATTTCAAAAGCAACTAACTGACATGACAAATGCTTCGGCTAATATGCCTAAGTATCACCAATGTTTAGGTTGGACGGCTAGAATAAACTTCAACTACGTTTAGTGCTACATTCTCAACTTTAACCGCCAGCTCCCAATTAAAAAGTACCGGACAAACGATGTGGTCTGACACGCTGCAAAATCACCTACGTCAAACTTTACTCAGAAGAATGCCAAGATAATAATGTCCTTCAAAACATGGGTGTCAACCCAAGCAAGTCCATGTGGTGTTGTTGACCATTAAGATGGAAAAACCTCTTCTTAGGTAAACAAGTTTTTTTCCTCATATGGCGAAAGATGTTTGTTTACTGTCATACAGGTGCTCTTGGCAGAAAAGTAGCCAGTCGCAGATTTTACCCAAAATGAAACTAAAGAGAGGCCTATAGGCTTTAATCTCTTGGTACAAACGTTTTCATGAAAAACAAGTTAGAACTGCGCTTCCTTAATGAACGAATCAGCCTTAGTTTTTTGCGCGGTTGCGCAATGAGGACAATATTGCTCCCATACACAGGTGTGCTCACCATACTTATTCACTTTTTATGAGGCAGATATGAAAAAGCACCAAACATTCTCCACTCCAACGTTCCAACCGTAGGCCGTATAAACAATATAGACGTGAGGATAATAGTTTAAAAATGAGGAATTAACATGCATATGCTGGGTCGGATGTCAAAATAACGGGCTGATAATCTAGTTTATGGTTACCCTGATAATAAATTGGTCCATATTTTCCCTTTGCTAATGCAACTGAATAAATAACTACCAACCTCATTTCCTTTTGCCTCCATCTGACAGATGACTCTGAAACTCCTGTGAGATCGAAGCCAACGGATAATGTTCACTGACGCTCTGAAGCTTTTCTTTAGCCGTTGTTGCTGGCAGAACTTATATAAATGACTCTTGCGATGTCTCATTCTAACATGTTTTAGTCGATAAATTTATTGCGCGTATTTAACTATGTCGTTAGTATTCTGGTGTTGGTACTTTGATGGCCAATTTTTGAGAAAACCTGGCGTAGGGCGCTTAGTGTGGGAAAACTAAAATCTAATTTACTCACGAAAATAGCTGAATCTAACAGAGGTTGTAACACAAGTGTCATTTAGGAAGGCCACCGATCGCCAGTTTGACAAAGCATCAGATAAGAAAAACAACCAAGAATAACCAGTGGTTAAATATCTAGTTCAGTGTTTCCTGCCAAACACAGGATTTCTTGTACACTTCTACATACTTTCAGCTAGCCGGATGTCGAGGACTTCAAGAAAGGCATTTCTACATCACAAACATTGGCATTAGAAACACAAGAAATTTAAACATTTTTTCTCCGCGCTGTCAGCGCCCGTTTTAGATGTGCACCAATCACCATTTGATTAGAATACAAATATTTAAGCAAAAATACGCTGGACGAGAATGTGTTCACTGGCAAAATTCTCCCATTCAGGGCGAACGAGACTGCCTTTGACCTGACACAACGAAGTCAGTGTCTGCAGCATTTTTAAAGTACGCACGTAGACTTCAAACACTCGCTGCTGCTTTCTCTTGCTCACAAAAAGACCATAAACAACGTCCTTGCCTCCATGCGAACCTGAGCAGCTCGCGGACCCTTAAACGAAGTGGAAATTTTACGGTTGGTTATTCCAGTTAGTGCAGAGTCAGGCACATAGAACAAAAGCTAGAGATCCAAAGTGCTGGTCATCGCCGTTCTGTTTTGACTGCGAAATTAACCAGCCACTGGATCTCTAGTTGGATGCCTGGGGATGGGTTCCATGTGGCCTACGCTACACGTGACTCCGCACAGAATTCAATGTATTGAAGAAGTTTCAGGCTATTAGACTCAATAAATTATGCAACAGTGCAGTGTAAACTGACGGCGTCAAATTGAACGGAACATGTGAATATGGGATGCCTGTGTCATTCGAGCCCATGTTGCAACACGGGCAATATCCCTCTTCTGGCTAGGGTCAGCTTCTCCCCGCTTTGTCCAATGACGTTAATTTATTGCCCCTACTGTGTCTGTCTAGCCTAATAGCTTCTATCTGTGAAAATTACCACTATGAGTATGTTTCCAAATGGGGCACTTGCAACAATTATACCATGCTCAAGAGCGTCTGCTTTTGGCACATTGTAAAATAGCTCCTGAAGATAATACTTATTTGCCACACGTAATCTTAACCCATGGGCATCCAACGTCAGCTCAATCTATGGGTCTATATTCCGCAAAGTGTTAGAGTGACCAAATATGTAACGACGATTCACGGTGTAGCTGCTTTGTGGCTTCAATACATATTAGCTCCCTCTGATCCGGCAGTTTTTTAGCTCTGTTTGATCAACAGAGGTGATGCAGCAGGCGTGAATCTAATTTTATCCCTAGGACTACTGCACAAATGAGGACCTGAAATTTGTAGAGAGACTTGTAGTAGCCTTTCTACGCAGACTGCTGTCATACAAGGGTTTTCAGCTTCTTAATTTTTTCACCCTCGTCAATGTCATAGGTTCGAGTCACGCGTAGGCCCCCGATGATTTTGCTGCAAAGCAGCTCGTCCGTGGTATCCAATTAGAATCTTCATCCCTTAAGTGAAGCTTGGGCAGGAAAGAATGTCCACAAGGTCATTTATTTAGAAAGTCGGCCTAAATGTATGTGTTATCTGGGTAATTAAATTGGTACAGTCTCGCATGTTTAACCTGCCGCATGGTATATTCCTGTGTGTATAGTTAGTAAGCCCGATAGGCATACAAAGGCAAAACATATGACCGAGAAAAGATTGGATATCTTTAATGCCTAAATAGGCAGTATAGCAGAGCAGATTGCACACAACCTTTTAGTTGGGTGAGATGGTTGCGTTCGGAAAATTATACGGACAGTCTCATCCCTATTTACAACCATCGGCAGTGTGGACAGTGCATTTCGGGATCCTCTTCCAATCTCCAAGTACCACCGACAGGGAACAGATCTTAGTTGTTCTAGAGTTTTATCATGGGTTAACACATTTATCCCTTACAGTCGCTCCATGCAAATTTACAATTTTGTCGTTAGAGATTCACACTGAAACATCCCTCCGAAATTTCAAATGTTCACCTTGGAGGTTTTAGCAAATCTTCATGGCATGGCTCTGTGGATAAACTGAATATCAGTGGTTGAATTTGAGAGAAAATTTAGATCGCGATAACGCATACCATTCTTATTTTGCATGTGCTTTTAATAAAAAGGATAGTTGAAAATATGCGTTTTATCTGGCACCTCCCTTTAGATCGTATTACAACCGCGTTGCGTCTAAGGAAGGACTGATTTCCTTAAATTAATTGAGAGATTGTAGGCTTCTGATTGTTGTCTAAAATAATAAAAACCGATGCATGCAACACCCTCACCAATATAGCCTCTTGAGAAACGGAGGTTACCGCACGTTGTGAAAATATATACATCACACTTCAAGCTAAATCATACTTGTGAGTTAGAGGCGATAAAACTGGCATGCATGATTCACTTCTCCTAAATCTGAGTTGTATTATATCTTTCATCTGTGCATGGTAATACCGGGTATAAATGTCCATAAAGTTGAGCCAAAGGAACGACAAAAAACGGTGGCTGTAGAACGGTTCGGGTAAACCAGTTATATCGAATCGATATAAGTTACCTCAACTCTTCGTAGTGATAATTCGTGGGCGCTTGGACTACCCCGGTGTAGTTGGGGTGGTTAACATTCGATGACGGCCGTGAACCTACAACATCCATGACCATTGATAAACTAGTCGTTCCATTTTAATTCTTGTCTCCTTGTGAGTTCAGCCAAATAATCTCTCCGATTGGGGGAAAGAACGCTTCAAACGAGATTAAATTATATATACAAGTAACCCGTTTCTAAACATGGAGTATTCAGTGCGTCTATATTGTGGAAATTAGGTGATCTGCGCGCGCGTGGCATTGTGTGACGTTTACTTTTCTAATCCAATCTTACATGAGTTTGGCTATCATACGACGCCATAATGTTATTCATCGATAATCAATATGACAACTACCTGACTTTGGGCGTAAGCTATATCTACTGACAGACGTGTTCCTCTTGCTCACCAGCACCAGCGGTTTACACGCATTATCAGTTCAATGTTGTAGAAATCAATAACGTACACGGTGCTTACGTATTTTTCTACGCTAATCCGTTAGCAAAGTGTGCGCCGATCAAGTCACAGGTTGAGCCCTCCTGACCCGACGCTCTCAGCTTCTTCATCGAATTCATTATTGTTATATTGAGCAGTCAACGTGGTTCCGGTTGAATAGCGACTTCATTTAGATGTCGGTTTTTTCGAACTAAACGTATGGTTTCAGCTAAATTGTATCACAACTCAATTGGAATTTTCAGTGCTAAGTTTGTATGGACTGTGAGACGTGTGATATGAAAACCCAAAAAATCGTTCACGGTGTGCAAGCAGGTCTTCAGATCATCTGTAGCAATGGTTCTGTACCAACTATCAAGAATTTCGTTTCTCTATTGGGGATGCGCGTTTATAAGTTTTAAAAAATTCATCAGTTTAATTCATTTGAACGTTGTGGTAATCAGGGATCTTTGCGTCACCAGGAAGAAGCCGATTCCAGGATTAATTCGTGTGTTATCTATTTGTTGCAACCAGTCGTTTGCCTTGATTATTGACAACATCATTTGGTGAAGGAAGGGAAAACCAAGTCGGAAATGTCTGTGTCAGAGATAAAACACAAACCGAACTAGAGGGCATTTTGCTGAGATTAATTCATAAATTTCGCGCCACATATTGTAAACTTCGTAAGTTGACGTGAGTATTATCCATGTTGCTGTTCACCGTTTTTGGGGACACAAGTTGAATCTACTTGTGAGCCACTTGGTGACGGCCACCAAGCTGGATTGCTCATCTTCAATTTATTTTCACATAACTGGAACACCACGACTTCAAATAAATCTCAAATATGCGGCCTACATCAAACATTCCTCCAAAGATCGTCTCGGCACTTTCCCCTTGTTACTAATGAAAAACGGCTTGTCAAGGCCATTTTCCGAAGACGTGAGAAAACTTTATATACATTGGTCTATATGAGGCGGTGTTACCAACGCCGAATTGAGAACAAGACAAACAGATAATTCTGCTGAAGACCCAGCAACTTAGAATGAACTGCCAACGTGGATATCCTGAAAGGCATATCCGTAACGGAATGTCTTTGTTCGACGCATAAAGAGGAACAGCTTTTAAAACGCTACGACCTTTGTATGCAACCGATGAATATAACAAAAAAACGTAAAATCTCGTGGATTTTGAAATATTTAATTACCATTTCTTTTGCTATGAACAAGGTGTGCAAATGTGCTCTATAATAAGACAGCGAGTAGGAACAACGCGATGACGCAAAGCGAGTTCAACTACGCGCTAACGAAATTTGAGGTTTATCAGTTCAAGGCAAAAGTCGAGTCTGCTGAAATAGAGCCCCAGTCTTACTTTACAAAATGAAGCATCAAAACGTAATAATCACGTTTTTTAGGTCTACGGACAATGGGGAGATTCTAAACGGACTATCAAGGCAGCGATTTTGCTAACACGCATGCTCCTCAAATTTACGTCAACCATTCCGATCCCCTATAAAAATTTGAAAAGAATAGATGTAAAATTATGTGAAGTATATTGAGTCAACATGATTTTTGTAGCCTCATGAAGGAGAAAGACGGTACGAGAAGTGTTGCCCCCCCGTAGAAATCTGCATCCGTAAATTCAATGACATGTAAAAAGGTATATGATTTTGAAACAGTGATACGCGAAGTTCGTTCAAGAGGTTTAGATAGGTCTTTTGCGGGGTGAATTTGGAAACGGCAAGTATGCTTCCGGGCCTACTTTTGAATTATCATAATATGTCGCATATAGGTATTTCTGGGTAATAGTAAACTTCAGGTTGCAGGTACACAGCCCTCATGAAAGAATAAGTAAACATTCAAACAGCGAATTATATCATGATGGATTCATTAGGTATTCATCCAAGGATTATGACTATTTATTGCTTACAGTATACAGTGAACAACTTAGTACCGATCCTGCCGAGGCACTGACAAACTAAACTCAAATTCAAATGACACTGAGGCGACTAATCCAGAAAAATTAATCTGCAAAATTCTTTCAGGCGTTCTAAGCTAGAGCATTTCTCATTTTTCTTTTGAAACGTGACGTCACACAAGGCTGTTTATACCTTCATTAAGAATTTGGATCATGTTATATGGGGTATGCATCCCCGCTTTTCCAAAGGAAAACAATTCTTTAGAAAATTAACCTATCTCATCAAAGTCCATTTGGAATACTCCTGCTATGCAATTTTTTTTAAAATATCCTATCAATATATTGTGCATGACCTGCGTTGTATAACTTATATGACATAATATATACACTGCATGTATACGTTAACAGCTGCATTCTCCTATCCACAGTGATGCCCAGCGCATTGGTGCATTTGTCACTGGTGGAACGGGCAATCGCTGCCAATACTCGTGCGAAACCTGTTCGGTGAATGTGCACCAAAGATATTCAAACCCAATGTATTGCTCAATATAACCGTGGGGCTTCTGCAAACGTGGAATGTGTTGTCTTAACGTAAAATGGGCAAACGTTACAGTAGTTAAAATGCGGGCAAATAAAACAAGACGTTTAGCAGTTCAATATCTATTTTTCTCTGAATTCGTTGGAATTAAAAACCTGCTTCCTTTCCGGTCGAAAAAGGACATAAATTTTAACAGTGCCTCTCATGGTGACACCTTTAGTCTGGAAAAAAATTTACGCCTAAACCAAAAGACATTTCCTCATCAGTTATGTGCAACCATCATCGGTTGCTGCGAGTTTTGAGTGTTTTTTATTGGGGAAGTAAGATGTAAAGTGGCCTGTGGAATTTCACAATAATTAAAAAACCAGACGTTCTTACTATAGTTGCGTTGAAAAATGCCATATAGATTAAGAGTTGAATGGGTAGATGGTCCTCCGTATAATTTGAAACCTCTGGTCACTTCTAGGGAAAACTAGCCTTAATAATTATCCTAGGAAGAATTAAAGTTTTAACGGCCAGTACAAACGCTTAATTATTTACAGTTTCCAAAATAAATTAGAGATGATAAAACGCAAAATTACATTTGTTTTGGTGCTCAAAAACATTTCTTCACTCAGTAGCTTATTGAGGATATTTTCGTTGGACACGCCACTGGCAGCTTAATGAGTTATGTCTACTGGAGAGTTTACTTCGGAACAAATATTATCCCCCAATTGGAGATAAATTTACAGAGCCTAACAATGCATCATACTGCACTGACGACTTTAGGAGGTCCAATATCAAACCGCTCCATTGTGTTCAATTTTTGGTGCAATTTGCACGTAAACATACGAGAACACCTATATAACGTACAGCGCCGTCAAACTGGTGTAGCTTCTATTGCAATGTATATGGGAGTCTGATGAATGAAGATTTGACGCCAACTAGGCACCTCAACCAACTTGACGATGGATCTGCACAATTCTTGCAAGACCGGAACGACGAACAGTTGATAGCCTGCGAGTAATAATTGCACCTTAATGTAATGTGTCATACCGCAAAGCAATGTAGACTTTCGTACACTATATTCTTTGTAGTTGAAAGAATTGAATGACCCCAATTGTTTTTGCAACAGCGGTTCGAATGGACAGTAGCCTGTGATTCGTCCCAAGCAAGGTGTTCGTCATTTGTATCAGCCCGACGAACTTGTCGAAGCAGAATTATGGGTTGTCGGTTCCGGTCACGATACTTAGAGTAAGAGAGTGGACATGTAACTATTTATGATCGTTTTACCATCAATCTGTCAAGTAACAAAATGACTGAGTGACCTTTGTCGGCCATATTGGAGGTGCATTCGACTTTTTCAAAAATCCTCTTGCAACCCAATTATGACGAGCACATGTGGCGTCATGCGTGGTCCAGCGGAACTGCAAAATATGCACCAAACTCTCCTGTTGGCCACAGTTCCCACGACCTAAAATCGTCAGGCCACCGTGACCATTTCAAGCGCTTCGAACTCTCGTCCTGGGCAGGCTACATCGGGGCTGGATACCGCGGATGTATATTCGAGGAAACACTCTCTCTGGAAGTACAAGCCATCGATTAGAGAGAGGCGACGCGACCAGCTTTCGTAAACCGTCAACGCTGTTGTGCATGTTATCACCCCAATCAGCCAACAGATCTTCCTTGGTGTTTACGCATAAAACATGGACACGGATTGGAAGGCAGAGATCCCGAACAATCTTGCTAAATGCGGAATCGTTGACCACATTGCGTAGTACTCGGCACTGAGTAGAAAAGAGCTTTTCCATACGCACTCTCCGCTGCATCGGGATTGTTGCACTCAGACCTGGGATAACAACTCCCCCATGTTGTTTACCGGCATTGATGTAGCTGATCGGGGTATCCTTCAGTAGACGTAGCCAGCCACGAATAGATGGTCTGATGTAGTTGTCCGACCCTTTGAGGGTGTCTCTTTGAACTTGGCCGAGCACGAGCGAATATGTCAGCCTCGGTGTCAGGTAGTTCCTCGTGATTTCCATTCTTTGATGCGGCTTCAACGGGACACGCGTCACCTCGTCGAGCAGTTTGAGCAGATAATGTCAGTGGTTGCAGACTCCTTTTCCCTTGAAATTATAGGGGATGCCCAAATATTTCGCGGTGTCTGTCGGACCCAGAAGAGCGATGAGTTCCTCGGCGAGGCAAAATGGTTCGACTGAGACTGCTGTCGCCCGATATTTCATATCCCCCAAAATCACCATCGCTTTCATATTTCGAGCGTTTGTTTTCACACCGGCATTCCCAACTCAGCTGCAGCAGCTTTGAGCTTCTCTTTAAGGCGAGCCCGATCTTTTGCACACAGGATCCAGTCGTCGACGAAAGCAAAACCATCTACTAAGCGTCATGGAACTCGTATCCGAGTTGCGGCACCGACGCTACAAGAAACCCATTCATTGCCATGGTGAGCAATAATGAGGAGAATGGATCTCCTTGCCACACCTCTGTGGCAGTGAACCACGGAACTGGGTAAGACTGCTACAGCATTCTCGTAGGACTGTGCGATGTATCGAACTAGAGGTGACGGTGCTCCAAACGCCTCGGCAGATCTCACGATTGTGTCATGCGAAACCGAATCAAACGCCTTCGAGATGTCAACGAACGCCAAAATGAGGTTAAGAGCATTCGCTAAAGAGTGCTGAAGCAGGGCATGTAACAGCGATGTAGCTTCCAAGCAACCAATTCCATGTAGAAATGCCAACTGGAGTGAAGGCAGTTGCAATCTACGACTCCAGCGATCAGAAAGCACCCTGTGAGAGCATCGGACAAGAATAAGTGATACGGAGATCGGTCTCATTCGATCCGGTGAAGTCGGATTAAGACCTCCGGCACTTGGCTAATACGAGCACGACAAAGATGTGGGAGACAACCCCCGGATAGTATGTGTAAGTTAAAATACCAACAAGTACGTTAGCATTGAACCGGCGGAGCATCCTGGGCCTAAGCTTGTTCAGGCCTGGAGACGAATTGTCTATTAAAGGGATCGTACGGACGACTGCCTCTCCTTTATTGGGCTCGGTCAAGCTCCAATCGGATGGAGCCACTATGCGACTTGGCCGGCTATCCACGTGTTTTTATAAGCTGGAAACACATGTCTCCAGTACTGCGCGGCGTCTAGAGGGAGGCTACAGTTGCCTTTGTATGTATCTTTCCATGGCCCATCGAGCAGAGCAGACGCTGCATCTCTCCGTCTTTGGTGGTATAGGGCCTCGATGGTGGCGTAGTTGGCACGGCAGATCTGCTCTCCGTTGACCGGCATCCGATGGCCCAACCGAAGACGGCGTTGGGAAACAGTTTTCCGGGTGTATGGAAGTAACTGACGACGGCGTCGGGATACGGTTTTCCAGGTGTGTGGAAATGTCCTGGAGGCGTGGAGGTCTAGAAGCGAGAGGACTTGTTCCGGTGTCATGATGCCAGTCTGCAACCCTCGGGCAAATGCCAGAAGGTCAACACTAGCAAGTGAACTGTCAGCATGGGATTCTAAGAGTGACACGGCGCAATCCACGGTTTGTTTAAACCAGACGCTATAGTCATCGGCTTCTGACGAGTAGGCCGCTATTTGACCGATGGTTTGGTCAGGTCCACCAGATGATGATTCGTCCTGTTGTGCTTGCCAGTTAAGCACCCGTAACCTGGTTTTGATGCTGATAGCCGATCGACCAGGAAAATACTGCTCCAGTCTCGCGAACAGCGCGGTTTGCGTTTCACAAGATGGATATAAATTGTTAGCGAGGCGCAAGAGCGATTGTGACTCTTGTTGGGACCAGCGGGCACCGGAATACTTCACTCGACTGAGCTTATCTGCACTGTGCTGGGTGAGGTGTGCGTGCCAGCGATGTTGACTCAGGCCAATCTTCGTCGGAAAAAGGCGGGAACAATCAGCACAGGCCAATTGGGCGACCATGTTCGTACCAACACTATCATTGTCGTGAACTCGATGGTGGGCTACCAAGCCAGCTTTTGATTTACACCACTTGCCACATTCCTCACACTTGAGCCCCACGAATCTCTCCTGTGTACTGGTTGGAACTGGTGCGGAGGCGCCAGATGTTTTGTAGTGTACATTGTCGAAAGTAACCAGCACATTGAAACCAAACAGGGTGGTTAGCCCTGTCTGGAGTTGCTGAACTCTTAGCTTCTGTACGTCCGAGTTCGGTCTTCTGTCCTTGGAAAGCTTCATTGTTCGCACACTTAAGGATGCGAGTAAACAGGAAGTGAGGTCCATCGCACTTCGTCTATTGCGTCCGCTTATGCCTCAATTGACTGTAGCTCTGAATCTGCCAAGGACAGTTTCTGTGACGCTCTAGGTGGCCTTCTACACAGGCTAAAATCTCGGATTTCGTTGTAGTTGATGGTGACTTGAACAACCGTGCAGGCATAGTAAGCGTTCTTGAGACGAGATTGGGTGGTGGCCTTGGTTTGGACACGTGACGTAGTAACAGACACGTGGCAATAGACCACATTCCCGTTAGTTATCAATGGCGAGAATAGACCACCTCCTGTTGCTCCTTCTGGAACACAACCATGGAATCCGACCACGCACTTATACACTGATGCTCTTCATTGCGCTTTCCAGGTATACGCATACGCTTACACCGCGCTTATTCATTGAGAAAACGGTGGAACCAGAAGTCAAACTTCAATATCAGTCACTATTGTTGGTGCTGTACCTCATCAGAAACGGGGTCCCTGTGACCCCGCCTATACTTAGCTCTAGAATTTGCGAGAAATGGAGGCCAATCGACAGCAGTGGCGTTTGTGCTGTCATTTCATTTCAGATTGTCCGATCGAGCATTTAGAGGTCTACGCACCTCGGAAGGCTTGATATGGGCCGGCAATAAGTCCCCTCTCTCAACCCCGCTTTTCCTCCTCATTGCACTTTGTGGCTTTAAATATAATTATGATACATCGCGGATGCTTCACGCCGCACAACCAAGGGTTTTACGTTTTTATATAATTATTATATTATAATAATATAATAATATAATATAATAATATTATATTATTATTATATTATTATATTTATATAATATAATAATTATATAAAAACGTAAAACCCTTGGTTGTGCGGCGTGAAGCATCCGCGAAAACACCGATGCTGCTGTCTGATGATGATGATGATGATGATGATGATGATGATGATGGTAATAGTAAAGACGATGACGATAATGATGCTAATAATTAGGATGGTGATGATGATGGTGTTGAGGATGAGGAGGACTTGGATGATGATGAGAATGAGGATAAGGATGATGGGGTAGCCAGATCAAACTGGGACGTGGGTTTTGCGTCCCACTCTGAGAGCAGCGCGGCACGTTCTCATTTCTGCTGTGGGTAAAATATAGGTGAATGCGATCACTGCTTTTGTCTAAATATGTCATGGAACCGGAACATTGTGTGATGTCGTCATCACGCAATATCGGTATTCAAAATTAGCAACTAAGAGAACTTTATAAATGCCTCAAAGTTGATTTCGGCGTAATCAGAAAATCCTACTTGTTTTCTGTTGCCGGAAAATTGCAACATTTTCCTTTTATCGGCACAAGTAGCTACGTAACCAAGAATCCCTATATAAAAGAGCGTTGTGCTGGCGTCGAAGACGTCAACAAGATGGAGGTTAATCACACAGCTTTCATTTAATTGAAACTTGCTGCTGGCAGTACACTGTGACGCCATACTGAAATATTTTAGTGAACGACAATTAATAGTTCAAAATCTGTGTCACGTCTTCCTAGTTTAAAACTATATATGATATGCGGCTAAAATGTGGCAAATTTTTCAAAAGTGCTGCAACCCATCACGCGATGTGAAACATGCAATGGCCAGGTAAACAAAGATTTCATTATCATGTGTTAAATTTACACATCCTGAAGGACAGTTTATCCTGAGCGAATGAGTAAACCAAAAAATTCATTTGGTGGTGCTGCGCGTTTTCATCCCGAACTCAACGGCTTAAAAGCGCGTTCAAACTGCAGTAATCTGAGAAACCCCAATTTTCTGAGTCCACTGTGAAATTCCGACGGACCTGTTTTATGAATAATGTGAATCCTCGTCCATAAAGAGATTATGCAAAGGATCTAGTTTGCCGTAACGTACAACACTGTAGCGCCTGCCGGATAAATACTGCGTAATCCTTTGTTTTTGGTTTAACTTGCAGGTGGATTTCTCCTTTGGATGCCTGCAAATGGCGATTTATTACGCACAAGTATTAGTTCGTTTTAATTGTTTTACTGGCCAGCATTCCTTTTGGGCTTAAATTTGTCGCCGTGTTCCGGTGGTTGTGTTGCAGTGCTGCGAAAATTGTGCGGGCTATCCTGACTTTAACGTGGTTGCTTAGGTTTCGATAGTGCCACAAATATAGACTCGGAATGGCATAATGAAGGATAGCTGGTCTCCATGCTGCAAGAAATAGTATGGCGAGCAGGCCTGTAGAAAGTTGTATATTCCTGCTCAATGGAAGGGGAAATACAATGAGGCGCTTTGCCCAGGAAAACGGTATTAATGGATTATCAAGTCAGCGGTGCTGGCTTCTCCTTGGAAGTGCTGGTTCAAAAATGTTTTCAAAACCGCACGCCGGAAAGCACAACAGTTGACCGTTACCGGGATGCACAAATGAGCGCAGTCTAAGCACTCTTGAAACCAATCCGTTGGCACTACTCAAAGGTCTTTCTTGCGCGAAGCTGCCGGATGGTTATACTATGCTGACTGCGTCCCTCACATGGCACAGCATTCTGAAGCTAGGTGAGTCAAGCTATAATATTGGTCAGTTTCTGAATTCATGCTTCAAACCGCAGCCACCGCCTTAGGTTCAGCATTTTCAGTTGAAGTAAAATACCGCGAAGTACTCCAGCTTCATCCTGGGAAGCGGACAAATTTAGTCGCTTTTACAGAATTACACAAGCGAAGCATGATTTGTTCAGCCGGTAATCTGACGTGTACCTTGGCTCATTCGTAAGCAAGAATAGTAGCAATATGCTCTCAATAAATTCAGTAGACTCTCTCTAATTGCTGCCTTCAAAATGCTCAATTCACGCACAAAGAAAACCAAATGCTGGTAGTCATTGCGGTTTCCCACATGTTACATATCGAGTTTCTGGTAGATACAGGTCGTTTCCACGGAGTGGTACTTCAATTAGTCATAGGAGTGAAAGCGCCATACCCGACTCGATTCCTGCAAACAGTCATATCTGCGATGCTAGCTTCACTGGTTCCGTCGAGACCAGCGCATCTTATCGAGCTTAACTGGGCAACCAAAATAGCATTAACACAATAAACCTGCGGGAGCTTATTTGGACGAGTAGTTCTCACCAGCAAATAATTTCATCGTATACGCAAGGGAAAAAGTTAGAAGCCACAGAGTGGGCGTTAGCTGTGAGCCCACATGATTATGTGGCACCCAGTTGCACCCATAAATCTTTGGCCCAGGATTGTTGCGATTCTTCGCTACACCACTGGACTCCAACCATTAAATATGCCACTGCGCATCTCTATTCGTATCTCAGCTAGAACACGTTGGTTGCTGCAATACCATGTAATTCATTACTTTTGTGGATTCCCTGTAACTTGACAATACCTTCTACCGCTACCTGAGATGTTGTCAGAACTCGAAAAATTCCACGGATGTGAGAACTAAAACGACGAGAAGGAGAAGCAATAGGATTCATGCAGCATCCCTCAGAGCCGTCTGCTTGGTACGGCGCACATTTTGATAAGCTTTGAATCAAGCAAGAAACACTACATTAGAAACAAACGATAAAGCTGTAACGGTGGGTACTACTGATGAGGCATGCGGGTAGTATGTTTCCCCGTACATCCGCTTCGTGCCTCTTGATAAGTGATATCAGTTGCGGAATTTGTAGAGTCGCTTTGTAGCATTTGCTTGCATTAGAGTAACAGTCAATGAATATCCAGGACAGTTCAGGAAGACGCGTTCAAGGAGAAGATGGATATTTAGTTTTGTAAACGAGATGCATATGAGAGTTTCGCTCCCCTGTCCAATAGTCTGTAAATGTTAAGTTGGTGTTTCTCTAATAAACGACATCGCAGCGAAGGCCTTCTTCCTTTTCAGAGGTATTGCTGGCTAGTCGCTTTAGAATCAGGTAATATTCAAACTTAGGATTGATGGTATGTGTTATTATACTGCTAAAGACCGGAAAAAGGGTAAGATTTTGCAAAAACCAGCCACACAATATTTCACGCAGTCCGACTAGCTGAACAGATATAAAGAAGTTTTGGGGATTTTTAGTTGAAAATAATAAATACCGCGATTCATCCACAGGAACGTCCTATTGAAGGATATTTTTCACCTGGAAGGGTTCATGAACTTCACTGGAGCTTTGATTTCACTCCGCCATCTGGAACGAAAAACCTGACTTCAATGGAGCGGCTTTGTCACAACAAAGCAACTTGTTCAGATCATCTGAACTCAGCACTCGTTAACTTACTGAAAAGTCCATTTTGGCCATTCGGATGTTTTAATCCCAATGTATCTCTAAAAGTGAGGAACAGCGACAAATCTTGGATCGGTGAATGGGATTTTCTTATTTGGAAGAGCAAAAGGCCATCATTGGTAAACCATGTGTGGCATCAGCCTAGCGGATGTTGCTTCCCAGGTACTCAGACATACTTTTTACTGGCATCAGCCTAGCGGATGTTGCTTCCCAAGTACACAGACATACTTTTTAGTTGTGATAACTATTGGAACAGTGCAACTCTTTTTGACCCCAACAGTAGTCGCCTTCCGCGGTCTCGGGTCCGCGAATCATTTTGATGACCGTCCTAAAATGTGCCCCGCAACAGCTGGAAATAAACTAGGTGCCTTATTATCTTTAACAAAGTCTCCAGCTAGCTTCATCCTCAGATTGCTTCCCTTTGGGTATTTTTTGCTTTTATATAGAAAGGCTTGAAGTACATTCAGCTCCAACTGCAACATGAAATAGCTAAATTGCACCCGCGATGTAAATGCCGCAATATTTTCAACTGGGGAAGTAAGATTGGTTTAGAAGCTGAAGAAAAGAACGAAATTTTGCCCTTAGCAAACAACACTCATCTGAGTTTGTTCCGGAGAATCATATGGCACACCTGTGAATAGACTTTATTCTCATTTACAGAAGTCCTGTAAGTTCATGAGAAATTGACAAGATTCCGGTTTTCAGTCATAAGCACAATCCGTTTAATTCCACACTGTGGCAGATAAATGTGAATACAAGCTACAAGGTCAATCCGGGGTGTTCATGTCGCCAAACTATCCTTCCATCTACCCCAATAACGTAAATTTTTCCTGAACGATCATCCAACCGAGCAAGCCGAGTGTACCGAACTTCACATATTTTGATATATGTAAACCCCTTTTGTGGACGCTGTTAGTATGAATCATTCAGACGTCCCGTAATGATGCTTTATTGCATTTTTTAAATGTTTTTGGGTGAAAACCCCAGCACGAAACTTATTTAGGCGATCAAGTTATCTAGGACTCCATTAGTGTCATGATTGTATAATTTGATATCCAGCTCTGCGCCGTAACGGATGATTTTTGGTGGATATGCCAGACGTTGCTCTATATTTCACAGGAAATTTTGTAACGTTTACTTGGATATTACTTCAAGTACTTGATGGTAATCTGAAAACTTCATACAAATTTTCATGCCTACTTCGATCACTTAACAGCAGCGTATATAAATTACCAGTGGACGGAATCAAACAAGATGGTTAGAATATGTTGTTTTGTACAGGCAATGTTATAGTCAATTTCCAACGCATAATTCGGATTGGCCGAAACGAGCCCTCATTAATTTTCCAAAAAAAAACAGAAAAATAACGCATATACCGAAAAATTTCCCATTAATTCGACAGAAATGCTGACGATGCATGTTAAAATTATATCGTCATGTTCAGTGCACTGTAGAGGTATGCACACAGTTATGCTAAAGTTAATGAGGTCATGGAGATATATCTACCAAGAAACCAGCGAAGATGCCGTGAGAAAAGCCAAGGGAGCCTTGTGTACCTTATATACAGCCATTTCCACTGTTTTGCAATGCGTTAAGGAGTTCAAACCGGCGGTTGTTTAGGGCTTGTCGAGCTCCATTTCCAAGTCTCACATTTCTCGAAAACAGTGCGATTAAAACAATCCGCCTACACCAGATTCTCTTACCAGCAAACCGCAGAACTAATCACTTGCTCTAAATTTCATCGAGCTCCCCCCACCATTCAATATTTTTACATTATTTTTTCCTTCGAAAACAATCACGTAATGGCTGAGGATAGAAAAAGGACGCGAATAATAATTGATTGCAAACACGGAGCTCTTTAGGCCGTATATGTTTGACACCCTTAAGAAATGAAGTTCTCGGCGTATCTTCTCACTCCTAATGGCTGGGACCATAGGTATGCTTGTTTGGCATTCTTCTCTAGCTTAAAGATTTATGCGTCAAAACAACCTTCGGACAGCCAAATTGTGCTTCAAGGCCTCGGGTTCAAACCCAACGTAAACGTTTTCCTGCATTCAGCTGCATTTGAAAATCTTGGAATTGTAGGTGGTTTTATGAACATTTTTTAGATTATCTCCAGATCAATATTATTTTGCAAACTGAACGCGACACTGTCCACCGCATCCTAAACGCTTTTTGTTTAAATCAAGTGTGGTAGATCATATAAGACTGTTCGAGCTATTTACTCTCTCCCTGGTGTCTGGCTAGATAGGAAAAAGCTACATTTCATAGCGGTCCGGAAAGCCGAAATGAAATCTCCGGTGCAATAACCATACTTTACTATTCGCAAACAAACACTTGGTTTCAAGTATCATTCTGCTGCGACGAAACCTCAGTTAGTATCAGTCGACAACAAATTTATCTGTTGAACATGCCGGTGCAGTCACAGTGTTCTGGAAATACTTATTGATCAAAGTTCGTAAGAATTCAACTACAAATAAGTCTATTCGTGCATGACATGTGAGTTCTGATTTGTAGCAGCAGTTTCTGATTAGTTGCCGAGATCTCTGTCAACTGGCCTATCAAGATGTGCCTATCGGTCGTCATGCAAGCAAAAGAACTGGCGAATTCCATCGGATGGTTTAGCATTATCACAAAACTAGAGCATTTTAAATATGCTACACAAAATACTTTTAGGTATCATCAAAGCTATGACATTTTAAAACTTTTTGCTTACACCATATTGATTTTTTATAGGAACTTCCGTATTTGCCTTTATAGTATATGTCCGAGTTTTATACGTTCATGGAAGCATGAACGTAATGAATTTCGGGTAAATAAAAAAGCGTGTTTCACTACCACTTATACACGCATACACCAAACTGTAATGTCCACCTGTCAAATATGTCGCATCCGCTCTCTGCTTGTATTCTTACAGTTGATATATTGCACCACAAATACGTAATTTAAATTTAAAAACCTGTCGTTTTTGCGTGTTGTCGTAAACAAAAACATTTGTATGCTGTTGTCTACTTATAATAATAAAACTCAATGTAAACTGCATGCATTTGAAGGATTGTTAACAGACTAAGCCGAATTTCCAAGTCTATTGTTAGAGTGTCTGACAGGAAAACCATGACTTGAAATGAATAAGGCAGGCTCAATTGATTTTATTAACAAGTAAACAGCTCATGGTATATTGCCGCACGCAACTTTTGTGTAACTCGAGGCGCCAAGAAATTGTGAGCATTTCCCATGCATTCCTGGGAGCTCGCCTATTTGCTTATGTTTCTCCTTCGGAAACCACAAACCCAACACAATGGGTTGGGCACACCAATCACATCGCCCAAGTGTGAACACGTTCGCCTGTTCAGACGTGAAAATTCAGATGCGTCCAACGTGCGTTGGTGGAGTAGTGGTAACACGCTCGCCTCGCATGTCAGATATCCGGGGTTCGAATCGCGGCACGGCCACTGGATATGAACCGTTGATGAGCTCTAATAAGAGCGAAATTCGACTTCAGTGCTTCCCTTTGGTGTGGACTCACCCGAATAATTACGCCAGAACAGGAGGACGACCGTTCAAACGAGAGTGGTGTGAATATGAATAAAATACCTATCCCGCAAAACCCCAAATGCAACCAACACAATACGTTTATGAAATTAATGAAGTGTGCGGAACCATATCTTTGCCGAATTACCTAGCTTCATCTGAAGCAAACGTTGCACATTCCTGGCAATTACAAGATAGCAAAGTGCAGCTATTCAATTAAGTATGGCAGAGGCCCGTTCAAGTCGTTGACTGATATGCTGTTTGCGCACCGGAAAAGTGTTTGCATTTATCAGGCTGCAAATCCATTAATTTAATTATTACTACATTTCAGCAAATGAATGAACAGTTTTCAACTTTGGCTTTACATGCGCTTTAATTTACTTGCAATACTTCGCTCCCAGATAAAGGTGAAGAAACATGCCTGGGTCGGCCAGGGGGACCTATTATATATTCTGAAGTGGCCGAAATTATCTTCGTGATCTATGGATAGGAAAAAGACAGAGGATTGCTAAGTAAAATGAATTGCAAAGCACTTTAACTTTATATTGGTCAAATTAGCCGCTCAGAAAAAACATTTCACTCAGGAGTCGAAATTTTCCTTGCAAACACAATGAAATGCACGTGTTCCAGTCACATTAAGCTCCACTATTTGCCGCGCTGAACTACATCTTGTTTTATTTTCTTGGCTGCTCGCCTGAACAGGTTTTAAAAGCGCAGGGGAATTGTATACAGCTTGGCGCGGACAAGCATTTTCGCCTTCAAAAAGCTAGCCACTTTCTGATTACTGCCTCCGAGCAAACGCCATATAACCGTCCGTTTACTGTTGTAAAAATTTTATTTGCACCGCTGCTTTCAACGAAGTTTCATCCGCAAACAGTACGCATAAACGCTACGGAATGTGTGATGTCAAAAGCAGTGAAATGCATTCACGCACCTACATTACATTGGAATGCATTTCATCATCGATATTGCTTAACAGGTCCTCGTAACACTGCTGTCCCCTAATTCTACTCACTGCCAGATTTTCCGTTAATTTCTGCGGCTGGTGGGGCATACCCAGGTGATTGCTGTGACGTGCAGCCCCTAACGCCTTTACTACGGTTGATTTGCGCATATTTGTTCACGGTGAATACATTGTTATTTACATAAGTGTTTTGTCGCTTGACAGTAAACATACTATTAAAGAGGGTGCCTGATGTGTTTTACACTATTAACTCGGCATTAAACATGGATTTTCTGATTTAAGAAGTATTTGACCCATGAGCATTGCTACAAACTATGACGGGGGATAGCTGTAAGTTTCTTTGTAAGCGGACGCAACTGGTGACGTAAAACATTCTCATACAGATTGGTAAAACCCTCACTGAAATCCTTTTACTCCTTCGCAGTATTTTGCTTGCTCGCCAGCACTTGTATGCACAAGATGTAATTGTGTTTGACAGCGACTAACGTTTTTTACGTTGCATGGTCGATCAGTAAAAATGTTGATTTGGGTATGCTCGATGGAACGACAGATAACTGTGCATCGTCATACAGAACGCTTCTCCAGACTTACTGGTGCTCTAAAATCGGGTTTACTAAGCTTACCGAAAACGATCAAATTTCGCCTCCAAGCATTTAGCTGGGCATTTACAAACATGTGTTTTGCTGCCTTTATCTCGGTACTGAGTCTACTTGTGTGGGACTTCGATGTATCGATCGTTTACATTCCCACAGTCTATCTGGCCCTTTCCTCCATGTATTAACAGATTACAAACCTAGCTGTTGGTCGCTTGTTGCCACTGGGGTGATAGTTTTGCATTATGCAAGCTTATTCATCCCAGACTAATGTGGAGGTATCTAATGTTGGAGCTTACCCCTTAGAAAACTGACCAAATGGTGTTACTTGCCTTGAGAATGCGCGGCATCCAAAGTTTTGATAACAGGGTCCGAGGAGCTTTTCCTCAAGCAACTGGATAACCGGATTCTAGGATATCCTTCACTATAAATATCGGAAATAGCACTGTCAAGTGTGCTCCTCGCTCATTATACCCACTACAAACATATTGCTTGATCAACTTTAGCGCTTTGACTACACAACAGAGTGCCATTATGAAGCTGCGTTTTCTTGGAAGACTTCTTTCGTTACTTTTGGGTCACCTGAACGTTTAATTGCATGTCCCTCAAAAATTCCTTGAATTTTTCGTTAATTCTGCTTGGATAAACTTCGAACGTCTGCGTCGGCTCAATATATTTGAAAAAGGTGACTTGCGTGTAAGGCATCCACGCAGCTCAAGAACACTCAGAGGAACAAGGCATCAGTTTCCCGTGGACTATTTGTGGTCGGTGGAGGGGAAGGTTAAAATGCAAGCCATGCTCCTTGCTGACGCACTTTAATGGGCTGAAGGCTAACAGTGGGTCTAAACTAGAGAGAATGGTGGAAGTGAACACCAGTTTAGGATATGGAAGCCTCCAAAATTGCAGCAGCAGCCATAGACAGTAGCAGCCATAGACGCTTCATGACAGCCTACATGTGATGTGACACTTAATGTTAATTTTGCCGCACTAGAGAACAACGGAGCAACGTGAGTGGTGGTGTGAGAAGCAGCTTTTCATGTGGTTTCCATCTTCTGTTCAGGATTTGTGACGTTTAGATTGACCACGAATGCCCCCTATTCCGCACCTGCACAGTATTTCAACAGAATAAACTGTGCCTTTGATTGGCACACATTTCGTCATACCCTTTGCGTATGTCGTTCAGAAAGAATATGGATTTGAGTGTACACCAATGAAATACGTTTACTTGGTAGGGAAGAACACTGATAGTGAAGTGTAGTACGTTTTAGCAACAAGAAACACTGACTACGTCAATTATCCGTAAGTGTACTTTATACCATAGCAATCAAAACATAATTATGATTTAATGCGCATTTCATCGTGTACCACACGACGTGAATATCTCAGAGACACAAGCATGTATGGAAATATATACATGGAGGACATTTATCACGTTGCACCAACACCCCTTGAACCGGCACTGTTTTCTACAGTTTCGCAAAAATTCAAAGTTTGCTGAGTGAAATAACCTTAAAGATAAGGTTATTTCCAAGATGTTCAAAACTGGTTACTAATTTATGTGGTCATCACATCCAAACCGATAAAAAAACGTGTTTCTATATGCACAGAATAATATGCGTTTTGTTACAAATAACCCGTCATTTGTGGAACCTTGGTATCTTTGACCACACATTCTTAAGAAACCATGATAAACGAATTTTTGCCACCATACATACTTAAAGCTTTAACAAGCTGTCCATATTGAACAAAACTGGTGAGTAGGATGTGTTGCGATGCAAACTATGCTTTATATTACGCAGCCCTCAAGAGGTAGTCGGGCTTATCGATATCTGTGGCTTGACTTGTGCTCAGTGTGTTGCGCAACTTACACAGTTTTTTTTCTTGATATTACGGAATAAACCATAGATTTACATGTTTGCTTTTTCGTAATTAACTCGATCCCATTAGCCATGCACGAGGTGATTTTTGGAACCCTAAGCAATAAGTTTGCACGAGAGGCTTTCGTCGTCGCTGCCAGACTGATGTTGCAGTCGCAATTAAGCTCAGCTAGTTGTTACAGATGGTGAGCATTTGGGTCCAGCCGAATTCTCGTTCAACGCTTTCAACTCGTATTCTTTCTTCGAGCCAGGTTTGTTTCAAGCCACCCAAAAACAATTTCTGTTTCTGTCAAGCTCTTTGGAAAAAATGGGCAAATCTTAAGGCGTTTGGGTCTTGATGGATCTGGACGCTCCATTACAGTCGTTGGTGGCTGGTATTGTATAACCAGCTTTGATCTACACAATCGTCTGGCCGCAGTTCACTGGCGGTCAAGCAACAGAATATATCACGCGTCTATTGCTGCCAATGGTGATGAATGAGGATGTAGTTTGTTCAAATGTTAGCGAGGATTCTGTAACAAACCATCCAACGGTTTGCAGATTAGCGCACTGTATGACTGAATCTGTAGTTGGTTTGCATTTCTTGGCTTCTAAATCATGCAGTATTTAGCACGTATTAGTATTTAGTATTTAGTTGAAGAGGTCGTAATTGCTTATGATTGCCGTCAATATCAACTCGATCCGCAGAATAATCCAGTATGACATCCGCAGCTAGCAAAATAATATGGAACCAAAAAATGCAGAGGCAGATAAACCAAAACAAAAACTCAAGGAAAGCAATCCAAGTTTTTGGAATACCAGCGAGTTCATAAATTCAAGCAGGCCCATACAAGAAGAAAAATCGACACCAAACGTGGGATTTCAAGCTTCCGATGAAACCCAAGAAGGTGGGGCTACGATACAAACTATGAATGGACCGGTCGAACAAAAGGAAGAAAACCATCAAAAATGGAAATCTTCACTGTTAACCAAATTCAGTAATAAGAGACTACACTGAAAATCAAACCAGGAACGAACTAACTTAATAGAGACCAGAAACGCCCCAAAGTAATGAGCTCACCAACCAATGAACATGCGTGAGTCCTTAAAATGCCGTACATTGAAGATAATGAGGCGCCGTTCACCAAGCCGAGGTTCACTGATCTCGAAAAAAAAATTTCACAAAGGACAAATTTACTCCTGCGAATAGGCACAACTTCCGATTCGCTAATACCACCAGCCGTCGCATCAATATCATCAAACGTAAGAAAAGTTAAATGTGAGAAATCCGGGCTCCCACAGATTGATTAGGGATGAAGGGTCAAGTAGGCGACTTGTATGTGTATAACTCGGCTCAGTGCGCGGAAGGATTTCACTTACACAATGGTTGGCTAACATCATTCTCCTTTGGGTGCATCTTTTACAGGTGTTATCTGTAGTTCTGTCTTGCTTACATTTGGTGCGCCGAGATCGTTTGGATAGAACATGTCTATCTGTAGCATTTGTATGCATATCTTGTTTTCCACACTTTTATCACTCAAAGGAGAGGTCGCTTGGGAGTTTCGCTGACAGCGCCTCATGTATTCAGACACAGCATACAGGTTCTTTCCAAGAGTTTCAGATCATGACCCCTTTATGCCGTTTGGGGGACGTTTACTTCACTGTGCTCCCGCATCCATCAAAATGTCTGCTCATCGTGTAGTTATCCATTTGAAAGGATAGACTAGAGCTCATATCTCAAAATGCAAAGAGCTCAAGGGTAGAATCTCCTTCGCGCGAGTGCACCCTAGTTTATTTCTTTCTGATACTTCATCAGCTATACTTACTCTCCGGATAATGTTCTTCCACGTCTTTCTTACCGAGGCTTTATGTGTTTACTATGTTTTATGTTTACTAAAGAAGTTAGGATTTCTAGAACGTCCTTGCGGCAGTAAGACCTTAACTCAGTAGCAGTGTAAATTTTCTTGCCTGGCATCCAGAGGGCGCATCAACATGTTGAGTCTCACTAAGACTCTAGTTAACTCAGTAGCAGTGTAAATTTTCTTGCTTGGCATCCAGAGGGTGCATCAACATGTTGAGTCTCATTAAGACTCTATGTCTAATAAGACGTTCCACGTTATCACAGTAGAACCGTTTCCTCCAATAGAAAGCCAGGTTCTTGGCCTTGCCAGCTGAGACTCACATTACTGTATTACGACTTGTTTCAGGGTCCGAATGAAGATACACCGTCTGATCAAGAGGAACTTTTTGCTCAATCTGTAACAGAGCGTAAGCGTCAAAAGCCGCATTTTGGAATAGATCCCTTCAAATGGGGTGATGGACATCTAAATGTGTCCACAGGAATTTGATGGGGGATGAGCGGAGAGGTCAATATTGGAAACAGATGCGAAAATATTCACGTCAAGATCTTCAGCATGGGCTGTACAGAATGAACAAAGCAGACGGCAAAATTCGGCGCATCAGTCATTTTATATATTATCACAGAAGTTCTGTATATTAGTCGTGACAATGGAGCCATGTTCCAGAGGGTTTCTGGCTTCTCCTTATCGATAAATCTTTCAATCCCAATTTGGGTGTAACGAATAGGTGGCCAGAATAGCGCAACCCTCTTATATGGCTAAATTGTACATCCTATACATGCATCCTATATAAATAAATTATACATATACATATACATATATGCCTACATATATATTTACATGAATCTACATTATACATACATACATATTATATCCTTATTTACATGAATATACATTATACATACATATTATATCCTCCGAAATGGCATTCTTTATTTCCCTTAGTTATATTTTATGGTGGTTAGGTTTACAACTCGGAGAAACAACTAATCAAAATCATTATATCCAAATACAGCACGATTATGAAGTCACAATTCAAACTATTTCATAGGCTCATTCGAAAGGTGTTTTTGATGGACCAAAATATTGAAACATACTCATCGCTATCCAATGTTTACTAAAAGTTTATCTAGAATGCACTATTTCCATACAATTATCGTATTTGTAGCAGATTTTATCTAACGTTGGCATTTTGTTGCATATTGTTTTTGGACTCTCCCATAAATATTACCTAAGTATTTTACGTTCTAACTTTAACTGCATAAATGAGATAACGTTTTCTGAGTGTGATTCTGAGTTTCATTAGAGGGACTTACTTATAAACTTCCATAGCCCTTCGGCATATCAACTCACGATTGCATAATGTGACGGAAAAACGTTAACTACGCAACATGACGTCGGTTGTTTGCTCATCGTATCCCACGCATTTGAACTTAGCTATCATGGCCAATTTCAGCGGGCAGACGGAGCTTGTTTCAGCTCGTGAAACTCACCAGTTTAAACCTCCCAAATTACCGGAACTTGTAACGTGCGATGTATTGCTTAGATAATGGTAAACAATGCCGCACGTTATACATGGTCTTTTGTGTATGGTATATCCCTGCTGATTTTAAATACTTCTTAGCAGTGAAGAAATAAATGTACGTTGGGCTGCTGCCTATTAGGATGAATTTGCCTCAGCTACGAAGCAAAATCACTCAACGGCAGATTACCACATGTTTTTGTATCATCGACAAGTAAAATTTACAGTTCAGCAATACTCGGGCAAATTCGATTATTTGCTGAGCCTTAATCAATCATGGCTGGCTTATGAAGAGTAAAACTCGGTTAGAAAAGACTCTTCAATTTTTGAATAATCCAAATCTAATGGCGATATTCGGCTTCTTTATGGTTAAGGACTATGTATGTGATTACGAGTGACCGGCAATCGAGGTTAGCTACAAAGCAAACTTATCTGAAGCTCGCCCCAAATGGTAGCCTATTCTGTCATTTATTTTTTCTACTTATTTTAGATGTTGATTTGTGCGTCATTTTAACCTAAATAATAAGTGTGGGAGTCTCTTAGCAAGCCCTTTTGTGGATTCTATAAATGTTATCTCATCTCCTTACATCTGATATTTTTAAAGGGTCTGGATGCACGGGTACCTATTTGAGGCACACAGAATAGGCTTATCTTCCATCCGTGTTTCTAAATAACGCTTTAATATTGCATATTGAAAACAGATGATTCTTCCTATCTCAAGAGTCTTTCATACCCGCTGATAGAGCAAAGCCTGCTGAGTTATTTTAAATTTGTATTTTGCACCTGCAACTGGGGGGAATCAATAAACGGTTGCTGCGTGTAGATGGAAAACGACTGAGCAGCGTTTACATCCACCGGCTTGAAAATTACTCCTTAAGTAATTCAGTAAGCTGCACAAACCTTGAGGAAAATCGGGTTCCCACACTGGATGTTATTATTCATCGTGTGGTTTCATCTGCATCGTATTTACTCCCTAAGAAATCAAAAGGCAAATACCATGCTGTTGTCGACAGTTATACCAGAGAAATATCCTCTCAAATGGTCTCAGGATTTTTAACCGGATGATTTGCGAACATTTGTGCGGACGTAAGGGGATCTTGTCTTATCTTTTTTTACGAGCTTGTTGTCCAATCCATGGATGCTGACCGGCTGACAAGACTACATATCACTTGGAGTTTGTGGAATGTTATAAAATTTTATCCCCATATACTATGATGCTAGTGGGCTCAAAAATTTGCAGGCTCCGATTGCTGCCTGAAATATTACAACACGCTGCAACTGAAATTTCTAGAATTTGCACTTTACTGTCGGTTCGTTTAACTGACGATAGTATATAGAGTACGAAAATTTCAGCGGTCACTAATTTGTACACATTTTAAAATCACAACAGATAAAATATTCTTAAATACCCTTCGCGCGGCTACCCGGATTTTTTTCGTTCATTATTTACATGGACGAAAACATACTGCACAATTCATTTCTTTGCTTCTTACGTGATTACAACCAGAACTCTGGCCAACAAAAGCTAGTTGGCCGTTTGCCCCTGCAAAAGTGCAACATGACTAGAATTTGCACATTCTGACTTGCGCTTCAATACGGGAGCCGTCATCTGTTTCAGAACTATTTTGATGTTACAAGAGGCCCTGAAAAAATACGAGTGCACGGGGGACGAACCAGTGCCCAGCAGCACTTTTGATGACAATCTGACTCAGTTAAAATGAAATACTGTCCTCCAGACTACGGATTCATCGATAACTCTGAAAGCATGTCGGAATACCCTAAGACTTTGAAAACTATCAACTACCAGAACGCTTTGCGTTTAAGTAATTAAAAACAATATACCGCCTGGTGAAATTCAACAAATCGATTTGAATCAAAAAATTGCTTGCTATTGCATTATTTTATTATCTGGGATCAGCTTCAACGCATTCAACAATGTTCATAATCTGTGACATTGCACATTGTACTACCGAGCAAACTTTACTTAGTTATTTCAAAACAAAAAGTTGGACAGCTTAGTCATTATCCAATGGGATGACTGTCGCTGCTGGAATCCACGTAAAACCTCAGCTGAATAAAACTGAGGTGAAAACATCCAAGAATATAAAATGCGGATCTTCGTCTGACAGTGCACCTGCAACTCCGTGCATTCTGATTAATGATATCATTAGTCACAAATGGTTTGACAGGAACCATTTTTGACGCTCGTTTTGTTGGAAATTAATATGGCCACAGTTTTACCAAGGTAGACTCTTAAAATCGACACTCTCGGGTCGATGTGACATTCGTGAAAAAACCTTAGATTTCAGCGTCGAGCGCTAGTTGAGTGCATTTATTGACGTTAACACAGTATTCGGACACGCACTCAAGGATTGGCGCGTACAGCGCACTCCGTATGATGTTATCTGCGTTTAGGCATTTTATCTTCCTGCCCGACCACCCTTAATTTGGTGAAAAAGCCATAAATAACGTCCTTTATTAATACATGTGCGGAATAAATTTTTGATTAAAATTGCAACCCCGGTGATTGAGGACATTTAGGTGAAATTATATATTTTCTCTGCAACAAGTATCGACTGACATAAGTAGTTAGACATTTTTTCGATAGAGTCTTACGCAAGTAATGAATGATAGTTCATATGATAGTTTATACTGTTCCCAAATTTTCACGCTCTTTTGAGTTTTTCGCCAATGGGAAACCATAAGGTCCTGGGCATAAAATGAAAGAAAGTATGAACGGAAAGCAACGTTATGTGTCTTTCGCGGACAAACTGCTACTTTAATCCAGCAAATTACCAAATTATGCTTATTTAAAATGCTGTTTTCTAGCATACACTGCCAAGTGAAATCTTAAAACGCGGTCTGTGTCTCAAATACTGAAATGGATTGCAACAAAATATCAACAACTATATTCAAAGCCTAGTGTGGGAAGATTCGCTGACAAAATTTACGCAAGATGCTGCCATTGCGTTCCAGTCGGCAAAAAGCACGTTGACTGCGTAACATAGTAATGAAGCACACCGTTTCGGAAAACACCCACTGCAATTAGGCCGCTGATGCTTCAAATAGCTTTCTACAATACGCATATAAAATATTAAGATTTTATTACCCGTGAAAAAACGGAGTTGTAAAAGTTACCTGACACCAACAACCAGCAGGCCCGTAACCGTGATTGCACACAACATAGATTGTTGGACGGCCACTCCTAGATTACAAAGAGAAGACCATATACTTTCTCAAAACGCGAACAAATTTATTTACAGCTATTTTGGTTAATAAGTAAAATGGTTGAACAGCTGAATAGCTGTCATTCACTTTGTCAAAACTTTGGTAGCGCTGGTAAACTCAGTGAAAGTTGGAAAATTTTATAATGGTTAGCTTGCTAAGTTCAGACCATCCAGTATGCAGCCAGAGGTGTGCCAATAAAGGCCACGAGTTGTATACCGACGCGGTTAGAAAGCAGAACACCTGACAACACGACTCGCAAATGGACTCGTTGCATTGTGGCAAAATGAAGCACACAATGGTCTACAACTGGCCATTTGAACACAAAAGATTCATGCAGAATTGTTGATTGCAGCGAAACCAGTCAGACTCTAGTTGATATGTCAGTTGAATAACTGATTTCATTTTAAATGCAGACAATCTTCAAGACCTACACAACCTCAGGCACAAAGATGGAATTCTTGCACCCGCTTGTGTAATTCAAATTGGAAGCTCATGACAGATAAACAAGCACCCGATCAAATCTCAACTGACGTCATACCCGAAAACTGCTAATTGATGCACAAATTCTGCCAATCGACCAGCATGTTATGTATATGAATCTGTTGCTGCATAACTGACCGTAAACCCAAGTCTCACCGCAGTTCAAACGCCGCCCACTTACTACACACGTAGCCACATTTCTTCCAGAGCCACGGAAGATCGATAAAAAGCAATCACGAAAAAAGTGAAAGTGTGTCCCAATACGGGCATCGGTACTAAGAAAACGGATCGGTCAATCCAGAAACAGTAAGATCATATCTTTCAAAGTGCATTGGTTTATCTTTGAAACACTTAGGCGGGTTTAGCGCCATAATGTGGAAAATCACTTGTACGAGAATTTTCACCGCAGGTACAAGAACATTACTAACGATGACATAGAAAGTTAGTTGCCAAAATGGGTAATAATGAATTGAAACGGGGTTATCCGTACCATTTGGCGGTTTTTTAATCCGATATGCAGAGAAACCGTCTAACTGCACCATCTGAACGTCATTCCGATAAGGTAACACTAAGTGAATAAACATGACGGCCTAATTTTCAAAATCCCTTCAGATCACACAATGACGGAAAATACAGTACTTAGGTACTTCGGCATTTTTTCGAGAATAAACGAGACCAAAAGTTGCAGAGAAGCAGAGAGTGATAAACAAAACATAATATGAAACTCTTATCAATGGGGGAGAAAAACCAAAACCTAACACGAGAAAATGGGGATTTGCGTAATAAATCGCTGCAATTAGCCAGGTAGGCCTAGGACAACAAACAGTGAGTTGATAATCAGTCAAACAGAATAAGGGTAATAATAAAACATATCATAAATTAGACTGTCAACCAGGGAATTATTCGCGCTGATTGTTAAACTCGCGATGAATTTTACTAGCAGCGAATTATCGCTCATGCACAAATTACCTTTGAACAGCCAGTTACCGGGTTTCCTAGGTGCCTTTTGCCAAGTTTGAAACTGAAAACCCTTAAGCCCTACATATTTCCACATGAATAACTATAGACTGTCTGCAGTTCAGTTGTTAATTTTGGTAAGTAATCGCTAGCCGTGCTTCTACGTTTGTAGGGTTATTCGCAATCAAACGACTGTTATGAAAGAGACACTTCCAGCGTCAATGTTCAGCCACGAACAGTAAGCGGTGAACATGAGGCACAACAATTGATCGAACGCATTTCCCGAGAAAACTACTGTTTGGATGGGCGCGGTGCACACACGTTCCTGCACTGCTCACGCAATTTATTAAAACCGAAACAAGCAGCTGTGATGTTAAACCCAAATATACCTACTTCCTTACCGTTATTAGTAGTTGAAGCTAAAAGATGCACATCAGAGGAGACAAAATAAACAATTGCTAACACTGACGTCCGTAACGCGTGAATGTTGTGTTTTTCTCTCAACACACTCCGCTTTTGAAATGCAAATAATTTCGATTATGCTGAAACATTCACACAAATTACTGGACAAAATTCTTTTCTCGTCCTGCGTCCCTGCTGCTTCCCTGCAGATTTTTTTAGCCAAAATATCATCAAAGGCATTCGAGTAGGTTTCAAATATACCTCGTTGAGTATATCACGGCTAAAGGAAATTGTTATATCACTGCGAAAGTGGTTGAAACTCTGAAGGATCCCAATAGCCTTAGTCGCGATACGCAGGCGAAATTAAAAGTTCAAAATTGCTAAATCATTCAAAGACAATCGGCAATAACAAGAACACTCAAATTGTTCTATAAACTTAACCAAACGTCTCTACACGTGCGACGAAATAAATGTGTTCATCAGTACCAAATCATTGATTTCGAATTATTAATTGAACTGTTTATCACTCTCCGTAGAACAGATGGCTGTAAAATATTTTCGCCCAGAAACGACTCACCAATAGTAGCAGTAGTAGTCGCGGCTGTTTGGCAAAACAAAAATATGGATGCACGGTCCATGGTTGTAGATGTTTGCACTCGTGACTCATAACCTGGATAGCAAACTGCTTTCAAAATTACGCAGTCATTTTTTTTACTTTATTATATACACTGGCTCTCGGGCAGTAATTTGCCTATGGCTTAGAGAACCACCTTTTTTGTAAACAACGTTGAACGAAATTAGCCGAATTCGCATTCTTGGGTTGTGGTAGCGTTGAGAGGCAACATAAAAATCCCACTGACTTAGGAGATCTAATTTTAATTGGGACTTGTGCGTTGGGTTGGTCATTAATTTTAAGACAGTTTGTTGTGTGTCAAGTTGCACACCATATGTAATCCCTTATTTCACATTAAGTTAACAGCTAGACCCAGAAAGACATACCCAAATTGAGCATCTAAAAGCTATTCGTATATCGAAGTTTCATGATTAACTAACAAACGAAAATGAAATAAACGAATGAAATTTACTGAATTGGTTTGCTGAACCCTTAGTAGTCACGTTACCTGACCGCATCGCCCAATTACAGACGTCTCTGCTGGTGCAAAACAATTTGTTTTTTTCAGCCTTCCGATTTTAAAATACATTCCCATCCTATTTGGCATACAACAATACATATGGCTCCCCATCAGGTAGCGCACTTACGAAAGTCACCACAAGTCTGAGGCTGAGAATAATATTCGTTAACCGGTAAGTTGATTTTGCGGTTACTAAACCTCTGTATATGCTGACTGATTGTGGTGCGGAAATCTTATACTAAGTGATAACTAAGCAACCTAGAAGCAATATGACAACATCTCTGTCAGTAAGTTAGGTGACACGGATACTGGATGGCTCCATTTTGTTGACATACGAAAGGTATTTATCTCACTCCCATAGAAAACAAACAAATCAATCAACGAACAAAAAGCCACTCCTCTGTCATTATGTAGTTGTGGTGTAGTGAATATTTTATTGGGTTTTAAGTTTATTCCTGAGCAAATATGGCGTATTTGTTTACCTATCTGGCAGGTTCATGCAGACTGCTGCCTCCATAAACTAGATTTAAAGATAAGCTGCCACGCTTTTAATATAGTATTGTGGGCGAGATGGTGTTTGAAATAAAAGGCGCTTTGATAAGCCGTGTGCTGTGGTTAATGGGTGCTGTGTTTACAGCCAGCAATTTTGACAGGAACGCGTCCTACTTAAATAACAGTTAGTAAAATCTAGTGTGACTGCAACAATTAACTGAAAAATATTAGGGAAAGTTTCCGTCTTGCTGATACTTGAGTAACAAAAGGGAACTTTTATATGATTCCAATATCCACTGTGGCTTTTGAATGCTACGTATTCTGATGTTTTGTCAGGTAAATGTACTTTACAAAAAACAGTGCAGGTCTAAGTTTCTGATCCAATTTCTTTGATATATATGGTGCTATCTGTGTAGTGTAAAAATTTGCAGTGCAGGATTTAACTTGTGCCTTCATCCGAAAAAATCTAATTTTTAATGATCATGTCGGCGCATGATGCAAGCAATTAAATGCTGTTACCATTACAGAGCCACTGGTGCATTCTGTTATTCTGCGCACATATTAGCAGCAGCAGCTTTCTCCATACATATTGGGGATGGAGATTTCGGGGAATATTTCCTGCTAAAGTAATACTAAATGCCAAACTACAAAATAATTCCAACGCGTCTGTTTTGAAGGTGTTTTAGTGCTCCATAAAAGTGCATATTTTACATAGCTGTGGCTACGTCTTGCATACATACATGGCATAACTCACGTAAAACCTGGACACTAAGTGTTTTCTCTGCCGACACGTCTGCAGCTCCGGTCCACCGACACATCACTGAGGTTTTTCCCGTAATCTTATAGACATCAGAACCAGCCGGTGGCTTGATTTGAGCTGTGGCGTTGTCCAGGGACAGAAGACTTGGATTGTCAGGGTCCGCTGTTAAAGCGAATTTTCCCGGCGCTTCCTGTGTCGGGTTGTCAGTCACAACGCATCTGATAACATCTTTGCTGCCAACATACAGTTTACCATCCGCGGGTTCAAATGAGACAGTTGCAGTCTTTGGGGCTGAAATGGCTACATTAGTATGAAAACCGGTTAATACGTGATCATCAAGAGTAGGTTATTGCAATTTTATATACCAGCCGTATAAATAGGAGACCCTTCATCGTTGAGACCAGCAAGCATTTGGGTAGCTCCACCAGAAGTTATATGTTATCCGACAAAATTTTTACACAATTTCGCAGAGTATGCTCTTTCTGGTGTGTTCACGAACAATGTGCTTGCCATATACTATGCTTGGAAAACAAATCAAAAACCCTTCTTAAAGCTGGGCGACAAAATGCTCTAAAGCGATTGACATTTTTCCTTGATCCTCTCCAGCTAACCTTCGCTGGTCCAGTGCTCTGTGTCAAGCTGATGACTCTAAAGGTTTCTACGAGTGGCAGAAAAGGCCGTCAGCGTATTTAATTACTACACTCATTATCCTTGCTACCGAGCAGAAACTCGGCGACTCTTTATTCAGTCCATCAGCTTCAGGATAGAAACGATACCCTAAATCTTCTTCCTTCCTAAGCTTACTCGAGATAATAAGCACGTGACAACTGTCCATGTTAATTTTATGGCCAGATACATGCAGCTGGTTTTGACTGCATTGCAGTTCAGCAGCCCATCATGCCACCTCATTTTTGGCAGGAATATTATCCAGTTTGTCATATATTCAAGTGACTATCTCTGGAAAAGAACAATAAATTAAAACAAACCAAATGTTCAGCGTAATTTTATTATGTATTGACGACTCCGGGCATCCCTCAGATACAAACAGAAAATTCACACCTTCAGAAAATCTTTAATTGGGGCTGTTCTTAGAAGCTACCGAGAGCTTTGGAGCAGCAATCTCAGACACGAGTAAGCAACGGGATATCGGATTCAAACCAAGAATACTCAACCACCTAATCCTATGATGATGAACCTGCGATCCGCAAACACAGTGAGGATCTACATGGGCGCAAATGTTTGGCCCACTACACGTTGCTAACTATCACCTCAGAGTTTTGAGTTGTAAGTAGATTATAACGACCAAATCGTCAAACGTTTGTTCATCAATTTTGTACTTTTGGAACGTGCATTGTGTATAATTTATCCATCAATTATTGGAATTTATTGCGAAGAATGTGGCACTAAAAAGCAAACTGTCGGGTAGCCTAAATGTTCATTAATAACAAACTAACCTTTAATGGGTTGTAGATAGCCGTATAAGATTTTCCTACACTGTGGCCTCCAGTTTATTCACAAACACAATGGAGCGACCTCACAGGCTACTTGTCACCAAGATTGAAGCTCTTCGTACATAAGATGCATACCTGTGCCTATAAAAGTCTGGAGTCGGCAATATGTAAACCTACCACATTCTATGAACACCTATTGCGCCTTTTGAGTCTAAAACATCTCCAGGTTTAAAAGCCTACCACCGGTAATGGAAAGTAATTTTGTGCAACCTTCGATATATGTATGAGAGGAACTTCATGAAAAACCCGTTGTCTTTACAAATTTCAACTCACCACCGGCGAGGCCTTCTAGTCTGTCCAAGACACCTGGATGTATAGGACGAAAACCGGATATTGTCACCAGTGTCCGCTCATGAATCGTTCGTATTAATTATTATAAATTTTGACTCTGGGTATTATTCCAATGTTTATATCGCGTGCATAACTGAGGCATTATGAGTGGAAAAATGCACCTCGTACTCAAAGTTGATAACTATCCACTAAGCATTTCTCTATATTCTTCCACGCAGGAACGATCGATCAAGGGACGACCGAAAATAACGCATACTTAAGTCAAGTACGTAGCAATTTTCAAAATTTTTGCAATAAATCTGCCCGAAAAAAGATGGTTTCTACTATAGGCTAATGAGCATATGTCGCCTTGTTGCTTATGTATTGCAAATGTGTTTCGGGTAGCTCTGTTACTATTTCCGGGTGAACGAAATTCCGTGGAACATCAAATGGGTCCCAAACACAAGCAGATGATTTTTGATGGAGTTATAAAACTACGATTGCCAGAAAATGGACGTACCCAAGAGCAGGCAAAAGAGTTTAACGAGCGACGGCGAAGTTGAAGAGAATTTTCTCATTTTATCACCCTGACGTGTATCAACTTCAGTGGCTCATAGTTTTTATATGCCTAACACATAAACAACATCTACAGCGTGGCCGATGGAACTGGCGCCGCTGCGTTTAGCTGAGTTGTTTTTCTGATACGTTTTATAAAATGCTTTCAACATCAGAACCACATGATGATCAGCAGTGTTCACTCTGCATTGAGTGAGACGAACAACATTCCACTGGTCATACTGCTGCACAGCATGTACGCGTACAAATTTCCAGAAAAATAGTTCCCATTTGCTTGACAGGAAGTATGAGCAGCACAACCAGCTCCAACAATTGTAAGACCCACATGAGACAGTAGACGTCGCACATCACTATTCACTTGTAAGATGCATCAGTAAAACAGCAAACAACTAATCTCGTAGACTCTCAACTGAACGGCACGTCATGCGTAGGTGGGTTAAAGAAATCATACTTACTCATTGGGCGTAATATAATAGATTGGCCTAAACTAAAAAACTGCTGCACACTTTGCAATATATTCCCTTTTTCATTTGTAGTATACGTGTATGGAGATATGTTTGCTAGTAAATTAGGCACAGAAATGCACCAGTCCGATTATTGGCATTTTTTTTATGTTCACACTGTTTTTCGGTGGCTTCAGCGAGCATGACCAACATATGCATGGGTCATGTTTCATTTGCCAAAACCTCGAGTTCAACTCCTTGATACAAATGATACGACCAAAGTAATTTCTAGCATTTTAACAATGCAAACTTACGGCTATTGCACTGAGTCGGGGACATGGTTGCTTTATCCCAAATTTGTCAGCGAAAGGCTCGACCTGAAACGACAGATTCTGGATTTCGCTAGATAAAAGCGACCAGGTTTACTAGTACGTTTTCATCTGTTAGGGGAATTTCTTTGTGAAATTTGGCAAATAAAGTCCAGTAAAGGTGTAAAAACCGACGTGGCCCCAGAACAGTTGCTGAAACGCATAAGATAATCAAGTAGTCATCCGAAGGCAGATGTGGTCAAGAAAACCTGCCGTACAGGGCAAAGGAATGTGATGGCAATCGCGGATGCGTAGCAAACTAATTTAACGTAATTGATCATCTGTTCATTGTGCATAATTTCAACATCGGTCCTCAATCAACGACGGAGGCCTGGCATGCATTCTTATTCCTTTAATGCAGTAAATCATATCATAGCAGGGCTAATGCGTGCGGGATAATGCAAATATTGCTCCATAAGTACGAACTGAACGATATATATGTATATATATGTTTGGCATGTATAATTCACATATCCCGTTATATTTCTCCCGAAATAGTTATTACTAATGGTTGTTATTTTCTGGCTATTTTCTTCCCATGTTTGGATTTTAAATACGCCAAAGGGACCATAAGTTTAAACAGTTGGCAAAATTGGTTATCATTTTCTAATAGTTTCATCTGGCTTTCCAGGATGCGGACAGGATATTTGGACCACATTTCCCCTCAACTTTCATTGACACTGTTTGTAGCCTAAACGCATTTTACTTGCTGGATCATGTCTCCGAGCAAACTGTCGCAGCTACAGGGTTGCATCCTTATTCAGTGTCCAACGCACTTGGACTTCTGTGATTAAAGCAACCCAAACACATTGTTTACAAAATATAAATCAACCAGTATTATCGTAATTTTTTTCACTTCATACGTAATTTTTAACAGGAGCTTACCGCCTTTGACTTCTTGAAGTTTGATTTCTCCTCCGAGAGCCAACTACCTACGTCTGCTCATGATAAACACTACTCTTAAAACAGAAGTGCGTTTTCTTATTTTCAGTGTTCATTCCACTAATCACCTAAAGTAATTCATCATTTGTAATCCTGAAACAAAATTCATACAGTTTTTAATTTCTTATTCAATATAGCCAACGCATCTAACCGGCGACCGTTCGGTGAGATTTTTACAGAAACTGTCGTGGGCCACTTGTCTTCCAAAACATGGACGTTGATGCTTTCTGCTTGCGGTCAAGCTGGTTCACCAAATTTCCTCTGAAGACCTTAGGACCTTTGGCCTTTGGTTATATTTTTGGTAGCTAAGAACACGGCCGGCATAATCATGACGTACAATCGCGCTATTTAAATAGAAGTTTCTTCTGAGGACACGATTTCCTTCATTCGGCAGGTATTCAGCCAAGGTGTTTTGGTTTACCAAAATAGTGAAGTATTGTCACAGAGTGTGAGTGTTTACTGAAAAGTCACCTAGAGTGCAGCCTTTCTTACGATGCAACCACAACGCATGACAGTGTGCATATATCATGCACTCAGCGGATCAAATCTGCGGGTTGCATATTGTCGTCTTAAGTGGTTGCCCTCTTCTGCCTTTCCTAAAAGCTCCCTACAATTATTTCGCGTTCTGACAAACTGTATATACTGCAACAGTTTTTTTGATTTGTCAGAAAAATATACTTGGTAGTTTTTTTTACTTTTCAGTACACCAACATAGCATTTTCTAAAACGGATGAAATGAAACCGCTGTGCGACAGAGTTTCGTGGAGGAAATGGCTGATAGCAAACATTCAGTCCAGCGTTCGCTTGCATGGTTGGCGCTCAAAGCAGTTTTCAGCATTGTCGTTATCACTATTTTAGGCAATGATCGATTTTGTCGGAAGACCAGTCTTGTGAAACAAAGGCATAAAATGTCCCAACTGACTTACTAATTTCTTTGGACATTCCCATCGTGCACGATATTATTTTGAGAGCATGTGTTCATTTGTCAAGCAGCATAACTAAAAATGAGATAGCAGTTTTCTGGGAACTGTCGTGGCTGCTCCGATGTTAAATTTCTCTTCAAAATCTGTATCAAAAGGAGCCGCAAATGATCATCGGCGCCGACAGCTATTGTCTCAGGTGCGAATGCTAAAATCAGTACTTGCACCGTCCATCTCTATAAGGTTGTTATAAATCTTCTCTGTGACTTAAGTACCCATCAGGATATAGGGTGAACCTGTGAAAATAGAATTAGACGACTGCGGTGGGAGCGTAAAAAATGCACAATGCTGATCATCCAGCATATAAATTCGTGTAAAAGCAGGTTACGTAGAATAGCCCACACTTTCAAGTATTCCCCGGCAGGTTGGAAAAAAAACTTTGACACTGTGATGCAAAAAAACATTTTGTGAATTCAGGGGTTTGGGTTGTAATACCAGGCACCGGGCTTTTGTCCACGCCTTCCCTGTTAAAGTTGTTCTTTTGTTTGGCGACTTTTGTTCACCCACACTGCACAAGTGCGTCATGGGTGCAGCTGTCCACTATAAACAGTAAGCTTTTCACACATTAAGAGGCATCACAATTAGCCACATATGCAACGTGACAAAAATGTTTGTTCACGCAATAAGCATCGGAACTGACAAACCCCGGTGCACTTCAAATTTGGGCTAAAAATTCTTTAATATATTGTCATCGTGTAGTAGTTCGTCCAGGAAAAAAACCTGTGCAGAAGGATGCGTCCGGGCATCCTGAGACGCGTTTCATAATCGAAGGAGAGGAAGTCGGCAAACGTCTCTGAGCACGCTCAATAATTTTAAGCCATATCTTTTTTTACTGAATAGGCAAGTATGCTGGCATATTCAAAACTTAGTTCAAAAGAGGCGTTTAAATTCCACATAAGAAAATTAGCGCCAAATTAACGGAAAGGCGAACCTGGATAAAGCCGGTCTTTTTTCATGGACTAGGAAGAACATTTCTAGAAATGTGTCAGATTACAAGGTCATTTTGGTGTCCATCTCTGTAATCTTTTATGGCTGAAGTGAGTGCGCTGTCTCTCCTCCGGAAGACGACGTTATCAGTCCAGTGCTCACTAACGACGGGTTCGGCATCTGCTTGAAGGCCTAAAAGATTTTAGGCCGTCCGGGAAAAGTAAACGTGGACGTCGAGTCCCAGCCCAAAGATTGTTGCCCTAAAGCTGAAAAGGAGATGATTCTTAAGTAAAGCATTGTGGGACTCCTACAGAGACCGGTGCAGAGGAAGGTAAGTTGATTTGTCTTAAAACAGGAATGTTTCGTTTGTGACGAAAGCTGTATTCCAACGGCCGACTTATATTTAGTTTTGATGGGCCTGACTGTAGTAAAAAAAAAGCGATACTCGCGATGCCCAGTTGAACGCCACAGACTAAGGAGAATCATGGCGTTCTTGGTAAGCGATTTGCCTTTCTAAGCGGATATTAAATAATAGGAGCTCCGCATTTGGCCTACACTAGCATACGAATACTAAAGCAATCCGGGTGAAAATGTTCTCGATATAAGATACGTGCATATGCAACCCATGGTAATGCACACAACACCAGTGTACGAAGTCATTGCTGCAGGAACAAGTCAGCACTTGTTACTTGTTCATCTGTATGATTGCCTGAGCAGCCATGAAATTGCCGAATCGTTGATTGTTTCTTTACGATCAAGAACGTGGATGCAGTTACGAAGCGAGTGCAAGCCAAACTAGGTAAACCAGACACGCGGCTGTGTGACAATTTTCCGGGTATGGCCACACGAATACTTGCAATTTTAAACTGAGCCCAAAAGTACACTAAATCGAATTTGCATAAAGAATTTCAACCAGTTAAACGGACAGCGACTGTGCTGAAAATAGCGTCCAATTGCGAAAAGTTGTCAATTTGTCGAAATGTAGGTAGCTCGCGTGTGTGTAATGGTGGTTGATCAGATGGCAGTTGATCTGTTCGCCAAGCTTGGTAATTGGCTTTCGAACGAAAAGTTATTAGGCGATTAGGTATTAGTTATTAATTAGGTTTAGGCGGTTTGTCTTGTTGACTGTTTATAAAGTTCAACGGCATAACGCGTTCACTCAGGTATTTTATCGTGATAAAATGTACCAACGATATTTCGTAAATCAGTAGCCCAATAAAAGTTGAATATATGTGTTGTCCCCATAATTCTCCTGTCATACATTCCACTCGGTGGCAGGTCTGAATTACTCCATCGGTTGCCGAAATAATAATAACAATGAGCATTCTTAGCTAGTGTGGCATGCCGTCAGGCGTGGGCATACCGTTACAGTCAGAATAAAAGCACGACCGTTGAGATTTGCGGATACCGTAGATTGTGCGGAAAGTGGCGGAAGCGATAAACAGTGGCCATTATCCGATGTAGACGTGGTCACGCCTAAACGTGTATGGGCAGGAAAAAAACAGATACTGGGCTTTGTCCTTCTTTTGGGGAACATATCAAGCTCAAACACAATACGATCGTACGGATTTGATGGGCAAAACCAAAGCGGGAAAGAGCCAAAGGAGATGCATTCCGCCTGGCACCCGATAAGAATATTTCAAAATGCAAAAAAAATGCTGCAGGGGAATCGTCACGATCTGGCCGATCAATTTGAAAATTGAACATAAGCCAACTTTATTCATTTCATAGCGGCATAAAATAAAACACTGTTTCTACTTTCGCCGAAACTCGGACGTAAATGCAAACGTATGGTTGAGATTGCCACAATAATGAACACCTTTTTTGTGTCGAAAAAAGACCCATTGACTGCCTTTATGCACTGTATTCGCCGAGCAAGTTTGGGTATTATTGAATAAAGGCAGCAAAGTTCTTTAAGGAGGGGATAAGAAATAAAACGGCGGCCTAGATGAAGTGTGCCTTCTGAGAGACAACACCTGCACATGTATATTATGAACAATCACAGAAAACACACTCCTGTGAATTTTACCAGCTACTGTGCACATGATCAAATGGTTAAGTTCTCAAAAACTTAGATAATTTCGGGTGATTTTATCATTACGTATGCAACAAGCTCCTGCTTTCCACAGTCCTATCATTTAACAAAAATCCACCTGGGAATCTAGGACAGACCGGAGCAATTTGCTTATTCAAATTACCAACACCTCACGGTGAGGTTGTCTGTGTATCTCTGGTCCGTTAGGCAGACTTATTTCTCAGTCTTTGTGAAGTGCCCCCTTTACCTAATGGTGTTCACTTCACTAAAAAGCAAACTTTCAAAACTTGATAACTTTAGAATGACTGTAATTTTCACGTCGCTGGATGTCTCACTTGTAACGTGCAGAGGAATTTCCGAACTTCTAATTCGGGGTTATTTGTAGAATGCAAGCTTCACACATTATTGAGTTCCGCGCCGCTTCCTTGAGCCCAAGTAACAGTGAGATCGTCCAGGGGGTCGTCACAGTCTCTTAAGCGACCTACTAAATATTGTGCGCTTTCCAAAATATACCTTGCCAAACCGACCAGCTAAACTACCATCGAAAATGAAGGAAACCTTGTGACACGCTGATTTTAAGAACCCGGTGGACATGAAATGGATCTGACCTTCTATTCGGTCTTCCGTCAACTTTGTCATTTGGTCAACAAACTCTTTTAGCAAGCCGCATCCTATTTGGGTTGGGCTCGGACATGATACTGACGAAGCCATCAGTTGTGCAAACTTCATATAAAAATTACGAAACATTCGTACAGGTTTTTAATCCTTAGAAGCACCAAATCTTACTGGGCAAATTAGAAGTATCCAGAAGGTTGAGGATAGAACTGTTTGATCGCGGTTACTTGTTTGCAATGGGTTAAATTCTTTAAATTGTAAAAACATTTTCTCACATCGCAACACTTAGGTTTTGTCTGGTCGAGCAGATGAAAGTATCTTGGGCAACGTGCTTTTGAACCAATGAATAGCGCTATGTGGCTTCACCCGTAGAGGGTGACACACAATTAAATTAGCAAGGAACAATCTATTTTATATAAACAAAAACGTGGGGACAAAATCTATCCGGAAAAAGTAGAGTCTCCGTCTAAATTACTTTCTGCCAAAATTACAGCCTTAGTGTCAGAGTTTACTGAGGGATTGATTTTAATGCATTTTTCAGGTATGTTGCAATTACGCTGTAGTTGAAAATGAAGCGCCAATATTAGGAAACCTATAAGGCGTTGTCAAACCCTTTGAAATATTATTGGTGTCCGTTTCCCTTCGCGGCTAGAATTTTACATATCAGCAAGCAGGTTGTTTGCCTCAGCCCGATGGCTTGATAAGAATTATACTCAGATTTTGCGCTCTACTGTGGTAGGTGACTTCTCGTCTGTCAGAAGTTTCGGAAATATCCATTGTTGGTAGTTTGTATAATGCATATGATAGAATAAAAAAATTATATGTTTTAATGAGCATCAATCAGGTGACCTTGAACTTATCATGCTTTTATTGGGCACATACTTTTATTGCCATTTGTTCTTGCGGACATACGCCAAATCGTGTTTGCCAAGAATGTTTCACAAGGATATTCCTTCAATAGGTAATCACTTCTTGTATGAGGAAGCGCTGTTGAGTTAGAAACAACCGCCAAGCAAACCATATTAAAGTCACTGAAAATGACGCCAAATTTGATTCACTTTATCTACTTGCATGATTTAGAAAACGCTACTATATCCATGTTGCAGCCGTATTCCTAAGTGCACACATTATGTTTTGAGCTAATTTGCACCAATCAGTATGACGTCGTTAACTCCAAGTCAGTTGCAGGTAACTTTGGTGGCGTTATTGAATCCTGCGCTAGGAAGTCTGTGGCTGTTTCTCAGTTGCCAGTGTTCCAACAAAATATCGTGTTCACCTTGTTTTTATTGTGATTACATATACTGGGATGCCAGAAGTCACACCGATCTTTTGCCGTGCATACCCCGGAAATACAAACATCACACGGATTTGTTTGACGTCCGTTTGTATGTTCTTGTTACTATAGAACTATCCTAAAATTCTACGAATAAGACAACAGAGGTCGGAATGTTAATTTTGCGTTGGTTATCATTCAAGCAAGTTAGATAAACCGCAAACGAGTCTCAATAAGAAGGCAATTAGTTTTTTCGTCGACAGTGTTCAGTACGCGCAAAATATTCCGTATCGCTGAAAACACGTGCATGGAATTTACATATTTTATGTCCATTCCTGTGGAATAATGCTTTATGTCCACGTACGTGTGTCCGTTATGGGAAGCTACGATTCATTTTCTTTCAGAATACTTTATTTTTTGCTGACTGTAGAACTGCTTATAGTTGTTATTAAATGTTGGACCAGATAAGGTGGCCCACAATATTTTTCCAGCGTTTTGGTCTGGGTGAGGTGCGTTCATCATACTTTCCAGTAAGCACGCTATATTTGCAATTAAACTGACCACTTTTATAAGCGTCATTTTAATATATACGGTTACACGGCGCTGCATTTGAGTTATGACTGCTCGACTTCACAGTATTGAGTCTTCTGAAGTTTTTACATATTGTTTCCTATCCAAAGCGCACCTAACGACACATATGACGGCTATGAGGGATAATTTTGCGTGGGTTAGGGAAATGTTCGTGCATTACTTAGTTACATCTCCAGCGTTCGTTGCAAAAACATTATTTTTAATCCAAGCACACCGACGTATAATATTAGTATGTACAGCTGAAACATTTTTAGAGCAATATCAAGGTCGATTAACAACACACTACCAACACAATAAAAGTTGAATCACTTAAAATTTCAAAGTCAGTGTGCCAGCTACTCTTCCATGTACGCTGACAAAAAGTTAGAAGACTCCATCCTTCCCATACTGCACTTGAACTTTAAATCATCACGTATTATATTGTTACATTATATGCGACGAGTCGGATAACGGAAAATGTGGAGTTTTTGGTTAATTCATACCTCATATGAGGTAAGATGGCAACATCACCCTGGTTATTCGTACGCATACAAGGTGTACGGTAGTATGGCAACTGAAATGTTGCTCGCCTTGATCAACACAGCACCCACCCAACAGCGCACTGAAGATGTCTCCTCGAATGGTGACGAAACGTTTGCAAATCAATTGCCAAGCTCGGTGAACAGACCAACAGCCACCTGATCAATTAGCAAACCTTGTGTGTTTCTGGTGAGGAAAACAATCCATATATAGTGTGATGTCTCAAGGCAGCAGAAAATACTAGCGCAATTTGAGTTCAGTGACACTCTATATAATAACCTGGTGAATGTGTTGAGCAGGTTTCAACTTTACAGCTCACTGTGCAGCATGTAGTTCTAAGTTATCTTGCAGCAATGAATCCTGAATGCTGAGAACAATTTGGACCGATGTCCAGGACATACGTTTGCACACAATCTTTGAAATATTTAGTGAAGAAACGCATTGGTAACAATACATATATTTCCCCACTTTTACCTACCGAAGTCGTGCTTGTGGCACAAGATGTCGACGGTGGTGTGTGGCCTATTCCTGCTGAGGCCTCTTTCAGCTGAATACTTGAGGCTGCAAAAATCTACTCTGATTTCTGTTTGACATGTTTATCATGATTGTGGAGATAAAGTGGTCCTAATTGCAATGACACGTGCAAACATGATGCGCAGCAAACAAGGCTTACTTACACATGTACTGAGAGCTGGATAAAATAGCGCCAAACGCTTCCATCAACACCAGTCAGATCACCCACATAAAATGGGTTTAGTGGAGCGAAGGAACCAGACAACACAAATGTGAAATAAACACGGAAACTAGCAACAACCAACCAAAAGACTAATGGAGATCAATGAAAGTCTAAACGTGTGCTAGACTTATGCAGCTTACCCGGTTCGTATCAGCTGGTGAGAGTTTTAAAATTCCTTTTATTGAAAAAATCACCAGGACCGCCAAAATCGTCGAACATTTAATCAGTGAATTACGTTTGAGTCACCATTAGAAACTTAATACGCACTTTTGCACCCATGAGTCGTGATTGAATCAAATTTCTTCAAATATTTAACGCAAAAACAGCCACTCGTCGGTTTCTTTAAATAGATTCAGAGGGGCGAGACAGATTATTTTTCATAACCAGTTGCTTTTCATGGGAGGCTTGCCTGAACTCCACCTGAATCGCTCGTTTATGATGTTTCTAAACAACTGACTGCGCTGCAACTGGCGGCTTCGAATATCACACAAAATGATACATGATCCATTTATGATACCATCTTTACAGTCTATGGAGGTTTCATTTAATTCGAGATTTCTTCTGCGTGCTGGGACACCAGCGACGTAGTATAAATGCATATATATATATATATACTATATACCTTATTACTTTCGGTATTTTGGAGTGCAAGCACATATTGTTTACACAGCGTCAGTTATCACGGAGATTAGTCTGGCCAACTTTTCAATTTTGGTAAATCGCGTTGCTTTATTTGATAATGGACCGCAGAAAATTTTAACCGTAGTCTCACTGTATTGGCTGATAATTCCAAACAATACAGCTGCATTCCGCTGAGAAAATCAGTAAACTTTCGGGAGTTCCAGACGATCAAGACACTATAAACTACAGCACATTAACCGGTTAACGGTAAGTGAATATTCCTTATTTCTTCCTGAAGCACAAGTCTAAAATCGTTTCATTTGAATCTTTTAGAAGACAAAATTTTTGTCCGCAGCAAAGATATGACCACAAGCGCAGTGGCAGGCAACTTGGGTGACGCGAGAACATTTAGACTAAAAACGACACCAAACAGCGAATCGCTTCGCACTGTAGACAACAATAAAGATCAAATCAAGCCACCCATTGGTTCTAAGACATTCATTTGCTAAAAAAACTACGGCGGAGTGCGCTTGGACTGAATCTTTGGACACCATGCCGGGAAGCCACTTAAAGTCCAGATCTTAGGTAGGCTTTTATATCATATAGATGCGTGTAGCAAGCGTGCAGCATCAATGTAAATGTTGGAACGGTGTAAACTCTTTTTGTGTGTCTTTTGGCATCCCGCAACACAACCTATTTTGGTTCGGCTTTCAGCTCAACATTCAACAGCTTCGACCAAATTATTTGCTTAATTCTAGCCCGTCCAGCAAATAGTTGTTAGCGTATGCAAAAAGCCTCCCCAAGGGTGTAGGCGGAAACGCACCATTGGTTGGTTATTCTGCCGAAAGCAACCGTCAATTGCAACTACACGATTACATAATTATGAATGCCAAGGATTCAGGAAGGATGCGATCGTTACAAAAGTAAGTTGTTTCACGCACACATATACTTCTAAGCATCGCTTCGCCAGTAACCAATTCACGACTTGTCATTTGCTTATGACTGGTTTTTATGAAAACAAAAATTTTTGCAGCCTATTTGTTTGCTATTTAGATTTGCTTCACAAGTTTAATTTTCGACCGTGGCATCTCAGCGCGTACTTGAAATATAATCTGTAAAATCAAATTTACCAAAACGAGTTCTGACCTGCAAAAGGTTGCGCGCCGTCTGATAATTCCGAAATAGTATGCAAAGTGATGAGTAGGCTGAATGTCTAAAAACCAAGCACAGCCGTTCAACCCAGCTGAATCAGCTTCGCTTAGAGGGCCAAAATACTGCGCTTTCTTAGATTGTGGACCACTCATCTGTAGTTGTCATCTGAAAGTCCAGATCTTAGGTAAGCTTTTGTGCCATAACCATGTGTGTAACAAGCGTGCAGCATCAGCGTAAACTTTGGAAAGGTGTAAACTCCTTTTCGTCCTTGGTTCCGCATCCTTCAACACAGACTCCTTTGGATCGTTCATTGTTTGATAGCTTTGACCAAATTACTTGCTTAATCCTAGCCCGCCCAGCAGATATTTGTTAGCGTATGAAAAGGTACCCCAAAGTGTGTAGGCGGAAACGCACCGCTGGCTGGCTTTTGTGCCGAAAGCAGCCATTAATTGCAACTAAAAGATTATACGACTATGAATGCCAAGGATGCAGGAAGGATGCGACGTTGTGTGGAACACTTGATCGTTACACAAGTAAGTTGCCTCAAGCACACATATACTTCTAAGCATCGCTTCGCCGGGAAACAATTCACAACTTGCCATTTGCTTATGACTGGTTTTTATGCAAACAAAAATTGTTGCAGCCCACTTGTTTGCCACTTAGATTGGCTTTGCATGTGTATTTTTCAACCGTACTTGGCATATAATCTGTAGAATCAAATTTATTAAAACGAGTTCCGACCTGCAAAGGGTTGTTTCATGTTAAAAGCGCGCCGTCTGATAATTCTGAGATAGGATGCGAAGTGATGAGTAGGCTGAATGTCTAAAAACCAAACGCTATGGAGCTATCAACAACTGTTCAACCAAGCTGAATCAACTTCGCTTAGAGGGCCAAAATACTGCGCTTTCTTAGATTGTGGACCACTCATCTGTAGTTGTTTTATTAGTAAATTCCTAGACAGGAGGGTTTCTATATTGTGTAAGCATTAGGCTTTCTTTTCTAAGCATTGGTATAGAGTAAATAACCCGAAATCCGAAAACGTGCTTTTCAAGAAGACGCGCTCCCTTAAAACGCAATGAATAAACCAAAACACGGGCATCTGGTGAGAATGAATTACCATCCAATGCACGTTTGATTTTGTAGGGACCCTGGAATCGACTTCGGTATCAGTATCCATGAAAAGCCTTTGCCTCTTCGACAATTGCCCAAACAAAAAGATTCTCTTCATGTGGGCCCGCACTTGTACTGCGTTTGCTCAACTCTAATTTCCAATACTATGACATAGACGCAACTATCAGTGGAGAGGTTTTCTCTGGCAACATTTGCAACCCAAAAACAAGATAGTCGAATGGTAGATTCAGTCTTCGCGATATACGATAGACGTATGCTGCTATATGTTGCGGGACTGTGACAAGAAATATGGCATTCCGAATAAAGCTTCACTGAACACTTGGTTCACCAAAGCTGTTTCGGATTTGAAGCTTAAAGAATGGTGGCACGTGTGACTTCCAAATTATGTTAAATTAGGATATCATGATTTTAAAATGATTGTTATAAACGCAGTTCGCCTGACTATCATAAATTAGAACGCTAAGGAAAATAGGAAATGCCATTTTTGAAGGATGCTATAGAACATTTGTCGGGAGGGTTTACCACAAACTTAGAACGACACCTATTTGGTGATTGGAGAGTGCATTACACAGGGCGCTGTAAAACGTCCCATGGTGCCGTCGCATAGTCGTTTAACCGGACCGGGATGCACGTATATAGAATTCATAGCCTGACCTTTTTGAAAGTATAACTTACACAGTTAGAGGTTTGCTTTGATGTTCAAATTAGTTAACTAATTTAGGTGATCAGATGAAATCGTTGGAAACTAAAAAAACGTTCTGCTTTGTTCAAGCATAGAGACTTTCACAAGCAGACGTGGGTGGCTGAAATGTGTGGAATAAAACTTTCTGACTGAATTCAGATGCAAAACGCTGGGATAAAAAAACTCGTGTCATAAATAGCACTTCTTCTTGTTTTCAGACTGATGTCAATTTTACACGAGATGAAAATCCTGTGTGTTGTATAAAATGGTGCTTCTCACGGTACTTTGCCATTTGGTTAGGCGTCATGATCCAATAAAAAAGTGCGTTTACAATAAAAATCAAGTTGATGAACGTGAAACCAAAAGCCTAGAATGTCCCGCTTCCACGATGGAAATTTGTCATAAAACAAGCACGAACGCATTGTTAAGAAACACACTACACGATAATTAAAGCCATACATTAGTCACCATATTCAAAGTTATAACATGGACAGAAAAGCGTTCCTAGCTCCACAAACTACCTCATCAGAGTTTTTTTCGAGATCATGAAAGCCATTTAGATGATTTAGTAGACTAGTTATTCACGTTCGGTTAACGTGATGACACATGTATTGTTCTGCAGCGCTCGTCAGTTTGCCGCAGCCTCATCAGCTTGAGTGGCATGTCCGTCAAAGTTTTTCCTCAGAATCGTGCTGTATGCTCCTAATCATTATTCCACTGCCTCGATCCAAACCACCACACCGAAATACACGTTTGTCAAACTGACTGACTTACTTTGGGATTGCTAAAGCGAACATGATATTCTCTGAACCTCAACTCTTGAAGATGACGCGACGTACGACTTTTTTAAAAGGACCTATGTTTGTGTGTAGGGTTAGGCAACGTTCATAAACCGCTTCGAAAGCTGGTAATCCAATATGGATAGTGTGCAACAGTTGCCGGCGTTTAACCACTACTGTCCGCGATACCTTTCGCATGTTTGGTGACAGCCACGTAATGCCGAAGTACGACCTAACACCAAAGATTCTGCACTGTTTCGTTCGATTTCTTGCAGTCAGCTTCACTGAGTTGGCCGTATCTCCGGACTTCCACCTCTTCGACCGCCCAGACTTGTTCCTTTCACCTTACCCGGTCTCGGTCGGAATAAACTACTGGAGGTCAACTACCAACTGGTTGCGTAAGGTGATAAGGTAACAGTCAGGCTATCCAGCGCCAGGCCTCTTCCCAGCGTAGGTCCAAACGACTGCGAAGTGCTTCTGGTTGATGTGGCTGAAATTACTCCAAATCGCACCCAGTGATGCGCTTAGTGTTCTTTCTCAGAATCATAGGCTTCCTTTTCTTCAGTTTCTTAGTTTTCCCACAACTGATGTTGTATGTGTTTTGGGCACAGTGAACTTTTTGAATCAAGCCTACGTTATGTTGTAATTCCTTGGATAAGTTCCAACGGCTTCGCACTATTTGAGGTCGCCTGCATTATATATATATATATATATATCAATACCAGGGAACTTGGTCGGGCATCCTTGCACTGTTTATCCGAACGAATGTTGTATTATTTGGGAAAGCAATCTTGCCATTTTAACAAGCCAGAGGAAAACGAAACGTTATTCGGTTGTTTCCAGTTTTTCTTAACTGAACTTTATTTTGACCTCATTGAGTGGCACACTAAAATCATTCTGAACTTTTACTGTTAGTTGGGTGAGAATTATTGGTTGTTGATCAGGTGGATGTTGATCTGGATGAGAATTTTTGTTACCAATACGGAGACCAGGTCGCTTACTTAGGGTTTACCGGGGTATTCATACACGCTCCAGCCACCCACGTCTACGTTTCAATAGCTTTCTGATGTCCTGGGAGACCAGCTGCCAAACCAGACTATTTCATGTGTCTACCGATTTTCTCGCTCCCGTGGTGCTTGTCGTTTCGATCAGACAACGAGCATGATGTCTTACCCGAACACCGTGTCCGTTTTTTGCCAGACTTCGCTGCAAAAGACCGAACTACTCAAGCACGGATATTTCAGTAGCCTGTGTATTACAGCCAAACGAACCAACAGCAAATATGATGCGCGGAATTTCGGCCTGTGTAGGTCTGACTCCTTTAAACTTTGCAGCGCATTAGTCCAGTTCCCATGTGCAATCAATTATTTCCTTCGCTAAAAGGTAGTATCGCATACGCCTTGCAAACGCTCATGAGACTGATTCCGCCTCAGCCTCAATGCCTATGCTAGGATGGACATTTGGACACTCGGAAAACACCAAATCCTAGAGACTGATAAGGTATATATCTTGAACATAAGTTGGCTGGTAGGATGCCTGACGGAAGTCAGTACTTCGGTGACCAGATTCATTTTCCCCATCAGCGTTGTATAATAAATAGACTTGCATTGGCAAGAGCAAGCCGAAGGTATCAAGAAACGCCATCAATACGTCCATCATGGCGCATGCATAAAGAAATATTTATTGTCAAACCGCATAGCTCCTCTTAGTTGGAGCTTGCCACTTCCAGTTTAAATATACCTGCTATTGCGTAGCAAATTCTGAGCTGCTGGATATAGCGCGCACTCGCGCATTTTGGGGTATTCCATCTGGGAGTAGTTCCATATCCTCGTAGTAGAAATTTGGTCACAATGTATCAGTTAAGTTTACCTAGTGGATTGAAATACCTTAACATAGCTGTTTGTTTCTTATTCTCGGTCCAGGCCACACGTGGAAAAGTTTTCAGTTTTTCCGATCTTCAAAAGCGAGAGAAAATTAAACTAAACCGCGTTCATCAAGGGCAGAATGTACTTCTTTCAAGTCAGAGGACTCTCGTCGCAATCGCTCCTCTACGAGTTGCGCCTATTACAACAATTATTCGGCAGCTTGGATCTTTTTCGTGACTTTAACAATCCTTCTTTAAGTGGGCTCCTCGGCGCCGTTGTTACAACATTCCTGCAGTAGGTTATGGGACAGCTGTTTGACTTCATCTTGCCGCGAGTCGATGGTCAACGTTCCCGAAAACCGAAATCCACAATCATTCTGCCCAGATAACAAATACAGTGAAATGACATGTACGCTTTTTTTACCGTAAAAAACCGTTTCTCCGCTTAAAAACTATCCAGAGGGTTTTTAAAATAATGATCCCAGAATTCGCCACGGTGGGTTTTGAGTGGAATTGATAAAGTAGTTAGTATGCGTGACTCAGTTTGTCAGAACTTGACGCATCTTTTTGTATTCCGCGCGATTTGATGATGGGAAACACTGTTTCGGTATCAATCTGTAAATTTTGACTTGTATCTACGAATGAGATAGAATTATAATTTGCATTACGCCCTCCAGAGTGCATCCCGAAATACTCGCACCATTCCGCTAACGTTTAATTTGTTTGCGATGGAATTATCGAATCCAGGTAAATTATGTGGTACAAGTTGCCCCATTTGTGACTACGGCCTTTGAATGGTGATCCGTCCAATATTTGCAGCCAACTAGAAGTCGTAGAAATCTCAGCCAATTTGAGGGTTATTAACGAGCAAATCGACCTCAAATCAAATTACTATCGCACCAATTGAGGAAGTTCTGGTTTAAATGTTTTATTCATTGGCAACGAAAAATTTTCATTTACATAACGGGTTAAATATTTTCTAACAGGTTTCCGTAAGAAGTGAATGAGAACGGTTGCAGTTCAAACAATGAATGCGTCCAAATTGTCATCCTCTTTTGGGATAATACTCCGTTGGAAGCCAGGTGGTCCTAGGCATAAAACGGAAAGCAGTATGAACGTCAACAGATTTCGAAGTTTTCCTCAGAAAAATAAAATTTTGCCACATTAAAACAGATTTTTATTTGTTATCTAATTGATATTCCGTGTGCCCGAAAAATCAACGAAATTCCTCTCAGGTACGAAGATAAAATGTAAAACCTACGATACAAAATATTTAGGTAAACCGCTGTACGAGATTTATTGCAACAGTGGATCCCATAAGTGAATATGATCACTAACCAGTCCAAAGACCCACCCTTCTAATAAACACACATTTGATTTAGTTTGGAAGCAGTCTTGACAAACTGTATGTATGCGCAAATGGTAATAATCTCCTTGTGTTGAATACTGTTCAGGTGGCCCAGCAAAGTTTCAGTGCACAGCAGAATGCTCATGAACAATTGCTCTCTGTACAACATCTGCCGCGATCTCGCTGGTGGTGTAACGTATAACGTAACACAGTGACCATAAAAAAATGATATATTATCCTTGCAAAATGGAGTTATTAGGGTTACCTGATATACATAATCAGCAGTCCTGCAACCGCAACAGCCCAAAGCAATGACTGTCGGACCGTCACTCCTAGATTGCAAAGGGAAGATTATATATATATATTCACAATATGTGGGCAAATCAGTCGAATTTCTAATAGAAGATGCTGTCGAAAACCTGTATATCTACAAACACTGATATCTAATTGCAAACATCCAAAGTGCTCAAGTCACAGAGACTCCAAGACCTTTCCATCCTTTTCTGGCGCCCTGGTCCAAAAGTGGTAAACACTATGTAATTGTAGCCAGTCAAAAATACTATCCTCATTCTGTTCGACTGCCGCACAAATTACTGAAAAACCAAGTCCTCCTGGCTGCCACATTTCGGAGATTACTTGTTCATTACTCGCTGGTTTGCGCGAGTAATTGGGTAATTGAACTCACAGAAAATGAGGCATGGGTCAGGAAGCAAAAAAGGATTATGTTAGAAACGGCGGGACCAGTCCGTTTGGTGAATACCGGTTCGTTTTTTGGTTGTGGTGGCGGCCGCGCTGGTGTAAAGGAGTAAGCCATTTTAAATCAGGTTTTTAACTTTGTAAATAACGACAAGATTATTGGTAATCCGTTTTTTTATTGGACAATCGATGAAGCACTGCCGGGATATCCCTATCATTATACGGCAGTTTAATCTCAGTGTGCAACAAAAAAGCATTTTTGTTTGAGTGAAACCACTTCGGAGTCCACTGAACTACGTAAGAAGGATGAACCCCAAATCCTCAAAATAAACTTAGCAACCTCACCAGCGCAACTTACTTCTGACGAATCAGTCCACAGCGAAAAAATAAAAATTTTGCACAGGGGAGCATTTACGTCTTGTCGTCCAGGGTACTCAAAGATCAACTATTGCGAGTGAATGGCAAACGCCCGCTTAAGCGGAATATAAAACTCTAACGGTCAGCAGAAAACGCAAAAAGTAAACAGACCAGGAAATAGGGCTCTGTAGGAAAATTCACGCAATTGGGTCGGCCGGGTCTGTGAAAACAGACGACGAGCTAGCAATCAACTAAACAGAATGAAGGTCACTAATTTGCAGATCAATGTGGTTTTGCGAGAGACTCACCTGGAACCCAGCTGAATCTCCCGTTTTTGATGTTTCCAGGCAAATGAATGTGCTGCACCAGACCGCCTCGTGTTCCAGTTGCTACGATATTCGAGATATCGCGATACATGTATATACGTAATGCACTACTCATAATGAACGTCATATCACATTTCGACGCGAGCAAAACAATCAGCAAGTAAAGCGATCGCACGAGTGCACCCAGCTCAACACCTATTATCAGCAGGGTAACCTTACTCCAGCATGAATAACCCGTAAACAATCAATCACTCCGGAGTTTCAAAGTAATCTCTTCAAACCAAATCAGCCCAGGTTTTAAAAAAATCAGCAAATACTATAGATGCCAGCCAGGAATTACCTGCATTTTACTTGCCAGGTTCAGTAAATAATCGCTGCTCTTTATGTAACTAGTCTCGTAAAGAAATGCGTAAGAATTGTTCGTCCACCAACAGAAAGGAGTTCAGTACGCCGCAGCAAAGCGCCAGTTACTGCTGGATGCGTGCTACAGGAAACTGAGGTTATGTAAGACCTTTCTATCTACTTTTGTGCGTTGGAGAAGCACTTTTAAGGAATAAGAAAAGCGGCTCTAACCGACGATTTGAAAGACGAAATCACTTACCCCCATCAGTGGTTTGCGACGCTAAATGAACATACAGCGGAAATCGGTGTTAATAAGCGTGCAGGATGGCAAAATGCAGACTTGCCAGCACAGACGTGCAGAGTGTTCCAATACTGAACTGTTTCCTCAATCTGTCCCGTTTATCGGGGACAAGACACTGATAAACTCATTGCAATACGCCAGCACAAGTAAACACTCAAAATTTCTGAACCATTCAAAACAGTTCAATGTACCATTAGTGTTTAAGTTATTTTATAAATTAAAACAAACATCTGTCAACGTGTATTCATGTTTACATATTTGATAAATCGCAGGTTTCGCAAAAAGATTATGTATAGACCCCTTACAGTCCTGGATTAGTTGTGTTTTCTCCCAAAAATGACTCACCAGTAGTAGTCTCAGCTAGTTGAAAAAATTGAAAACGAATGCGGGGTGTGTAGTTTTGACTGATGATCTGGGACGCAAACGTCCCACAAAGACATGCATTTACTAGACTTCATTTTATTGTAAAACCCAATCTTCGGTCAGTTTCTCGTTCTTATGTAAACGAATCAGGGTTTTTACCAACAAACGCTTAACAAAATCAATTTGCCGCCTGTCCATCATTGTAATACTTGACAGCTTTCCGGGACATTCGAAGAAGCACCAATGAATTAGATGAAAGTCAATTGCTACTGCAGGCTCGTCCTTCAGACATGCCAGTACATTCAAGGTAGTTCTTTCGGCGGTACTCTGCACATCCGATGTGTTTGGGCTGCTTCCGATACTATGTTTAGATTGATACAACTTAATTAGCCACTTTACAAACGCGTTTCTATTTCGGGGTTTACCGTCGAATTAAATAAATTTGGAGGAAATCTAACAAAGGAAAATTACTGAATTTGGAAGCTGTACATCACAAGACAGGGTAACCAAACACTTTCAATAAAACTACGCCACTCCGTTAGGAGCGTCTCTTCTAATGTACTAAACTTGGTGATTTGCCAGCATTCCGAGTACGAAAGACATTTCCATAACACTTGATATAAAGCACAGTCAATGCTGTCCCATTAGATGACATGCTCACGGATGCCGGCAACAATCTTGTCAGGATGAGGGTATTTTGCGTTAACTAAAAATTCAATTCTACGATTTACCCACCACGTGTTTATACTGACTGACCATGGTTTAACAATTAAAGCTTAAGCAGTAACCAAGGAACCAGAGAGGAGTACAACGACATCTGTGTGTAACTTAGAGGACGAGGATAGTTTACGCTCCAACTTGTTCAAATATGAGAGATATGCGTAGGCCAAGGCAGTAAAATTCTATGCAAAACGAACAAAATACTCAAAGAACAATGTGTTACTCGCTCGTCACCGCATAGTATTTGTGCTCAATTCCCCAATGCAAATACAACACGTATTCTTCTAATTTTCTGTCAGGTTCACGTAGACTTCTGCTGGCATGAGCACGACTTAGATGTAAGCTGTCGTGTCTTTGGTATTCAAAACAAAACATCTCAGAATGAATGCCATTTGTCAAATGGATGTTGTCGACTTTCATCCACCCATCCTAACAGAATTTTACTCGAATAAACCTCCGATGAATAAAGTACAACAATTAACCAAAAGACAAAGAGCATTGTTTTCTTATTGATACTTGATTAACAAACTAGACTTTCATCATTTTGAGATATTTGTTCCTTGCTTCTGTATCTTCCCGAGTACCTGCCACATTTTCTCTTCCTTTTGTCAGGTGGTGTGCATTGCGGTAACCAGAACCGTTGAAACATTTTCATGTCTGCTTTCCTTAATAGTTTCTTTTCGGAAAAACGTATAGGGCGATACGAAGTGGCAATGCCTATTTCAACTTATGCGCTAGCTCGGAGCAGTTTATTTCCCAATGCCATTATGTGCATCCGAGTCACATCAGAGAGATTAAATGCGTTGAAAATTATCGGCCTACGCATGAGCACATTCGATGCTTCCGAACTCGGAGGAAGACATATGGTGTTGCCACTACAGAGTCACTGTTCCGGGCCCCTTCCTGAGCAAAAAGTAGCGTTTGAAGCTTTCAGCGCAAAATAACGGGTGTTGTTTTCTACCTGCATATTGGAGGATAGTCCTTCTGTATTTCGAATATAATGATAACAAATGTTGGACTGTAATATAACGCCAACAAGTCCGTTTTGCCAGTGTTTCAACACTTCTTAGAAGTGCATAGTCACAAACAACTTTAGCCAAATGTTACATTTATGCATAGCGTAACTCACCTAGAACCTGGACCAGCAGCGTGCCCTCAGCTGAGCCCTGTGAAGTTCCCTGCCACCTGCACGTCACTTTGGTTTCTCCGTAATCGTATAGACCTCAGAACCAGTGGGTGGCTTAATTTGCGCTTTGGTGTTGTCCAGGGACAGAAGGAGTTTATTGTCAGGGTCCGCTGTTGAATTGAATGTTCCTTTATCTCCCGGTGTCGGAGCGCCCGCCAAAACGCATGTGATCACGTCTTTCCTGCCGACATATAGCTTACCTTCCGGGGTTCAAATGAGACGGACGCGGCCTTCGGAGCTGAAAGGCGTGCAGTATTTTGACAAACCGGTAAGTATAACCATCGACAGAATGTCAACGCAATTTTAGACATCGGCTGCCAGTTGATCTACCGTGGTTTATACAAGGTTCTAAGTACATCGTGTAAGCAGAAAAAGATAGAGTTCTATCGAATATTACACTGGCACTGTGGAATTATTTATTTATTTGATTTGGTATTCAGGATTTAAAATTCAGAATTCTAGAAGTTTCAAGTCGGACAATGAACCTGAGCAAGTCTAATGACACCAGCCAGATTGTTTAAAGTTTCACCAAAATACAACTAATAAATTTTGCTTTCTCATCCGACAAATTTGTTCTGGATAGACACCCCTTTATTCAATAAGACTTAGGAAGTTAGCCAAGTGTTTGTCCACAGTGTATTTTTACTTTGGAACCAAGAGCGGTTTGTTCACAGACTGCCTAAAGTTACACCCCTAATCAGAACAATACATCCTCGGCATATCTGCACAATAAAAAACAATGCAGTGGCCTCTGCCCATTGCTTTTTGTCATAATATGTTAACCAGGTGAGTGAACGAGATGTCAGGTTGATTTGAATACGAACCCGTCAACAGCCTGAGAGTATGCTTCAAAAATCTTGCGCAAGTGCCATGCTAGAAGGATTGACCCAATATATTCAATCCTAATCAGCGGAAGTTAACATTCCTTTGTGATATTTCTCTAAAAATGGATAAAAATGAGGGGAAGAATTGCCCCGGGGTTGAACCAGGCAGGAGAATTCACAGGCTTAACAAAGCTACCTTCAAAAGCTTCATAGAATCCTTGCCAACTGCGACCTTGGTTTACCATCGGCCCAGGCCATGTGCTAAAAGTACATCTTCCCTTATTGAAAAAAGTAGAAACTTGTATATATTCATAAAGATATTCAAGGAAATAAAAATAACCTATAAATTAGATTAGTCTGTAAAAACGTGAAACGGAGAACGAATTGCAGGGAAAGCGGCTCATTAAAGGAAACAATTAGATATGACCTTACCGACTATCAGGCATGACCGAGGAAAACGGTATGCGCGTCATAGCGAATGAGAACAAATTAGACTGGAGTATTCTGCTGCGTTGGGGAACAGTGTGCTGGCCATGTACCGCCCTCGGAGAACAAAACCCTCTGTAAAGTTGGAGGATTAAATCGCCGAAAGCATACTTCATACCCGTTAACATTTTGAGGATAGAGTTGCACCCACAAATCGGCAGCCTGACCGTCTCAAGCCCAGTGCTCTCTGTCAAGCAGAAGTCTTTTGTCTGTTCTGTATGAAAATCGCAGTAGAAACGGCCATCAACAAAAGTTTGTGGTTACTAATTTATCAAGCTTCGCTGTGGATAACTACTTAATTAGTCCACTAGATCTGGGTTGCAAATATGACTCTGAGCCTACTACTTTATTGAGTGAATCTATTTGTTAGCACTCCGGAATAATGATTGCATGAATGAATTTTTTGAAGCGATCAACTATTGCTAGATAGCTTTGAGTGCGCCGTAGTTCAGCTGCTTGTCTTTTCACATTGGCCAGTGTTTAGCTTTTGCAGCAATATCTTTTGATTTGTGATGTATTCGTATGCGTATGTTTAGGAAAGCACCACAACTAACACAAATCACACGTTCAGCTGGGTGAACAAGAAGAATTTTATCACACATGGGTGCTTATGGGTATTTCTATGATATTTTAAATAATTGCAACATTTTAAACTCTTATTTAAGGGCTGTCCTTAGAAACTGGCCAGCTATTTGTAGCAGCAATACAAGACTGATGATGGGAGAGGAAATTCCGAGCTATCGGATTCGAACGAGGAATGGTCAGCCGAAGTTATCTCAAGATAATGCGCCTAGAAGCGTACAGGAAATCCGTTTTTTCAGGAACAAATACTGAATTGAGAAGCCTAACACTGGGTTACTGCAGTTAATTTTGTAAAATCGTATCAATATTATTCTATGAGGTGTGGTTATCTTTGGAAATGTTAACTCACCAGCACTGAGGTCTTCTAGTCCTTGCAAGACCGCCGCATGTAAAAGTAAATGAAGGTATATCGTCCTTTCTCTTTGTTTATTATTTTTTGCAGCAATGAACATAAATGTTCATTGTTAATTTTTGATTACAATTGCACGAACTTTCAAAGGTTTTCCGAAAATACAAAGATCACTCTTCTAAGATTATCATGAATACGGTACATAGAAAATGGACTTACCCAGAACCACACAACAGTTTATGAGGAAGGGCGCTAAGGTTGAAAAAAGAGATTTCTCATTCTAACAACACAATCCGTATCCACTTCAGTAACCAACAGACTTTAAACGCCTTTTTGGCAACGCCGTCGTGTTTTCTTCGTGACAGGTGGTACAAGATTTGTTTTGTTCATCAGAACCACATGATAGTTGGCAAAATTCACTCTGTTTTGAGGGAGACAAACAAAATTCCAGTTGCCATACTACTGCACACCATGCACGTATAAAGCTGTCAGACGAATGGTGCCAACTTGCCTCAGACGGAGTTTGAGTAGTTCAACCAGCTTCACGTTTTGTAACCCTGTTTGATAGGAAAACAACCCAGTAGACTTCAGGCATCACCTTGTAGTTGTAAGATATATCAGTAAGAGCAGAACATATACGACGTCATTATATGCCATGTCTAGGCTAAACGACAACAAAGTGCTTCTCCGGTGCATTTGATACTGCTGTAGTTCGAGAGATAAAGTCCTAATGGATCTGAAATCGAACAAAAATGCACAACAATTTCAACAAAAAACCATCAGCCAAAACAGCTTGATACCCGTTTGAATTTGTAGTCAAGACTGGCAAGATGACATTTTCAAACTACTTCGAGCGTGCGTGGACATGTGTATAAGTGTCATGCCTTGTAGATGCCACGTAAAACGGTTCGAGGCGTTGCAAATAATCGTGTTTGTTCGATCCTTAATCCTCCAGTGTGCCCCATGGCCTCATTTGACATGGAAATTCGTACCTTGAAAATAAATAAAGTTTTATAACATCCGCATGTCCTAGGCACTAACTTGTAACTGAAAAATTCACGCAGAAAATCGTCCCGTTCTAACACCATTCTGCTGCCTGGCTGCCATGCCATCCGAAGGGAGCACAAAGGCTGGGATACTGCCAGGTTGCCCAAACCTACACAGGAGACAGAGGTGGGGTTCGAGCCACGGACCTTCTGGTCAGCCATCCCCACCCCCAACTTGCTTTTCAGATAGATATGCTTGTCTCGTCACTCCTATCCCTAGAGTGATAAAAATGCAAGCTCTTCCGAAACCATTCTGATGACAGCCGAACAAACATACGACGTCATCTCAAATATAGTGTTCACTGGAAAAGTCAACACTGTCTTTGTGCTGCACATTCAGCTGAACCATTACCAAACATTACCAAACGCTGAATTGCGCCCCTGATTGGCAAATAACTGTTGCTTGTCAAATACGTTACACATGTTGTTCGGATTGATTATGGGTTTAAGAGTACCTCGCAGGAACAATTACACTTGAAGAAAACCGCAGGAAAGATGAACGCTGAGAGTGAGGTGTAGTAAGTGATAAAGTGAAAAACGCTGGGTACGTTCACCATCCGTAAGTCTTTGCTTTACACTAGTCGGAACAATGCAGAGTTACAACTTTACTTGCAACAGTTTAAACAACAGTTTCAACAAGTAGATAAAATTCGGAAACAAAACGCAATGATATCAGGCTATCACTGTACAAAGATGTTTAAATTTAGAACGCTAACTTTGGAGTTCATCTGAATTGCTAGTGTTTGACTTGGTCCAGGCTGTCAAGTCATCAGCTATAATTCGGAATTGACTGTGAACTCCCTAACCAGAAAATGAGCTCTACTTTGAACTTACAACCCCGAAACATGATATTCAATAATCCATCTTAGCAGCTGGTTACGGCTACTTATTCTGTGGTGTAATTGAACTCCAAACGCAAATAGACTATAGGCCTTAACTCTGAAAACCGTTCTTGCTAAAGCTTCTCGCATGGATATGAAAGTCATCTCGACAATTCGTTAATTAGCCCATTCCTAGGTGCTAACCGCTAGTGCACATGCAGAATTGTTCCGCGTTTGTCGTTTCACTGCAGGGTTATCAACTTCAGTGACATTTTTTAAATCGCTCATCACAACAAACTCACCAAATAGTTGTTCATTTCTGGAACCATGTTATGACCGGAGCAAATTGCTGAACAAGTGCAAACAAGATGGAGAAGATTGATTGTTGGCCTGTTCGCCGAGCTTGGCAGTTGGATTGCAAACGTTTCATCACCAATCGAGGTGACATCATCAGTGCGGGGTTGAGTGGGTTGAGTGAGTGAAACGTTTGCAATCCAACTGCCAAGCTCGGCAAACAGACCAACAATCAACCAGCGCACCCGAACTACCTATATTCCACAACACTGCCAAGATGGAGAAGAACATGCGTGTGACACCACATATATTCTAACAAATAACATGTTCTGCCCCTAGTAAAGGAAACTCGTGGACACGATGTATACCAATCCTCACCATGTAATACATTATGTAGCACTGTGGTTGCAGTTGGGCTAATCGATATCGGCTGACTGAACAATGATCAGAATGTCATGCGGCCCATCAGCAATTTATGGGGCATTTTTACCGTGACGGCCACGCATTATAAGGTATATTCTTGTAGAATTGAACATACAAAAGCGGTGAGCTTGAACGGTTTAGCTACACAGTGTAACACATCAGGTTTATTACCTGGATTCAATACAGTATAGACAAATTTATGACTGAAGACTCTGGTATTTGCAGACAAATGTGCTTAACTACATGTTTCCTTGGACAATGCCAGTCTGCCTCAGTCGACTGAGGCAGATAACTAGGTCATTGGATCCGGGAGGCGTCCCTGAATAAACCCTTAACAAACACTGCCTTGTATTTCAGAATTTCTAGTCTAAGGCAAAGGGAAGGAACCCGAAAAAATGCCCTAAATTCTCCCTCTTCTCTGCAGATTGGAATTTCTATTCAATGTTTCTTGACGGAGCGTGGTCGTTAGAGAAATGAAATCTGGAGATGCTTGGTCTCCAATTCACTCATAGAACCGTTGCATCGTAAAATGGGTCGGAAGCAATGGAAGACAGTTGGGCTGGACTCAATAACTCACCTTCTAGAACTGCCAACATCAGCTTGCCATCAATGACAGAAACCTGGAGTTGAATCACATTCATTCAGTGCAGCAATTCACCTCTTGGCGAAGCTAACAGGATCAATCTAATGCAAACTCTGCCTTGATAGTGCGCAATAAACATTATATTGGCGCTGCATAATTGACTCAAACGCGCTGCTAAAATATCCACTTAGGGTAGACCATACTTCCGTAGCTCGCTCACAAAAACAACATATCGTGGGCGATTCCTGTAGGAATAAGGACCTTAGCACAGACCATTGTAAAGTCCACACGTCTAAAACTCCTTGCAATTTTATCAAGGTCCTGTTTCCTTAGACAATAGTAAAAAACAGTGCAATTTATGTGTCGTGATTTAGCATACAGCCTATGTTGGTTGTAAATGCCGATTGTAAATAGTTTCAACTACACGCGAAAAAGGCTACTACGCGTTAAGAATGTATTATCTTCTTCGCATTGCGGGAAAAAATATGTTCTAAACCCAGCTGTGAAGGGGATGGTTAACACATGAGAAAATTCGTATCAGGTGTCACTTGCTGACTGACCCCTCGACTGACAGTTTCCCAAGTGGTGGGATTACTTGTTCTGTGGCTTAGTTGTCCTTCTGAGCTGCACCAAGATTACTATCAATGCAAGGGTTGAGGTTTGTGCAAAAATCGTTTCTCTGCCAAAAAATGTTAGGAACCTCATACAGGATATACATTTTGTGACGAATGGACTTTCCATCCCCAAAGCCGTCCCTCCAAGAGCTTGTCGACAAGCGACCGCATGATGCGGTGTTTTCTGAGTGGATGGTGCTATATTTTTCCTAAGTGAAAATTTGCCTCGGTCACACATGGCGAAATGATTGAGCGTTCAACCGACTAGCGGGCGTTGTAGGATCCCGCTGCTAGCAGAGGTATTACAAAACAGCGTTAGCTCAACGAATTTTTTTAGTTCAGTTTTGCCAACGTCAGATGCGGTGAACTCGATGTGACATAATCGGGGTACACGTGATTTTACCTGTGGACTCACCTATCTTGGTTTCCCAATTCCCAAATAGAGGGAACATAGCGGTTTTTTTCAACGGTGCCTAATTTACTCAAATAATACGTTCTCGTCTTCTGAGAGTTCTGAATGTTGTGGCCAGTCGTATGACGCTAAATTGGTGCATTTTTGATTTGCGGTGGCTCAGGAAGCTATGAAGTGTCAGCCTGTTAAGTGAATCTATTGGAGCGGTCAATATATGAAATAGTTTGGACCTCACATCGGAAAGATGGTAACAACTTGGGGGACCTGTGTAATTGCACACCGGTTTCCCATCAGAACCGTTAAACTCGCGAATGATGTTTAGGGTTGCTTGTCCAGCAACTGCACTCAGTGCTCCGTGGGGCGTGTACTTCTTTAGTGATTTGACATCCAATAACTAAATCTGCGGGAAATTTGGAGCGGTAACTTCACCGGGTAATCAACGATTCGTGGAGTGGAAGCATAAGTGGAGAGATTACGTATAAGAAGAAAACCACAGGAGCCCGTTTACTACATCGGAATTTCCGTCCACAGTGCATTATTGAATAACGCGGGCAAAATAACGGAGAGGAAAATACGACGAAAATACGAGCACTGGCTCTCTCAGGTTTTGAGGCAACCGGGTGAAAATGATAAACTTCTGACGTGTTCTCAGCACCAAAGCGATGTGACCTAAGAGCTCCTTTGGTAACTTCAATTATGGATGGTTATTCTTGGAGCAAACCGAGAGCTGACTATCTGGAAGCCCGTCGAAAAAACTAATCGAGTTTTTAGACATGCAATTTAACATTAGGTCTGCGCATCCGAAGATAAAGAGCGAGAAAATTTTGCGCCACCCATTTGGCTAGCGAATTTAGTTGTTCTACGCTAGCTTTAGTCTCAACGCTTGGAATAAACCTGTGTGGCGTTTTGTTTTGTACAATAAAACACGCGTACTGAAGCGGATGCCCTGTCGATACTTGATAAGCGAACAACGATGTAATAAACAGCTAACCAAACCGCCACCGGTACTTCCGGTCACATCCAAACACATGGTTTAGTTTGCGTTATCAGGCGCAGGAAGGATAGCATCCCAATATCGCAAACTGCTTATGCCAAATCTTACGTTTGTGGTGTCTTGTATCTTTCTTTTTCTTTCATTATAACATTACGTATTTTTTCACTTGCATAAAGAGTTTTGTTTGAATACGAAGAACTACAAAATCGCGCACTAGTACAATTTCACGCAATACAAACGTGGTCACGTGCTTCGTCTCCCTCTTCTGGTTTCGCTCGCGCTAAGGCGGTCATTCGCGAGCTTCGTATGCTATCTGTGGTATCAAAACAGTTCAGCCTATTTTCGGATCTTATTATGTGTGAAAACTGTTCACCAGAAGACCCTTGGACAACCATGATTGGATCATTAGCTATTCCCTGACCTGGGTTAACGACCAAGCATTTTAAAGAGAACAATTGTTAGTGAGTCTGTTCCATCTGACCTCATTATTACTGTATACTCAATCTAACGTTACTATTTTTATTTCTTTACCACACACTCATGGTAAAATAGCTTCTGAGTAGCCAGACCGCTACACGTTACACCTTCCCCATCAACCTACAGTGCTAAAATCTGTTTCTTCGCCCCATACGGGCGGAAATAACGAAATATTTTTTTCTTTGGAAGGAAGTGTCGTATTCACCCTCGCGGTTGCCGAAACTTTAGGTTTTCCGTAGGAATATTTGGCTTTTGTTTACGCAAAAAAGATTCCTGTAGAGCAATTAAAATTGGTTATCGTTGTATTAGTTCGAAATGAAGCCAAATGTATTACCAGATTTCGGTCCCCTTTTGTGATAAGCAGACCAAAAGAAATATAACTTGTGTCTGAGGCATGTAACCGCGGATTTTGTTTTGGGCTAAAGCCCATGTAAACAAAGTTTTACTGAATCAGTGCTAAGTTTCCCAGGATAATATGAAGATATCTTTTCACCGGCCCAATTTGGGTTCTTTTTTGCCGGACATCTTTGCTTTAATTGGTCGATGAACGTGACGTATATGCAGGCCGCTGGGTACATTTTATAGCATTCAGCAGACTAGTTCGAAGCTGCTTAATCTAATCCACTGAGATTGTTCTTGGACTACGTGCAATCCACCAGGAGCATTTTAAACATCCTAAGAATTCGTCGTACCCCAGTGCCGCGGCTAAAGTAATACGGTGGCGATAGCAAACGCTTGGCAAACAGAAGCACTTGGTAAATGTGGCAGACCGCGAACACCCTGTGTATATTAGCCTGATTCTGGACCAATTAGCCGTAAATAGTGCGGGAACTTTAACGGTTTCGCACGGTTCGCTGCGGAATTATTTACAGTCGCATTTTAGTGATTCCGAACTATTGACTATTGTATGTTTCTGATCGAATAAATGGAATCAGACTTTTCTACGCAAACAGTGTCATGTAGGAGAAAAGCCCGGAGAAGTGCGTCTCTCAACACTGTCTCAGAAAATATTAGTCAGCCAAATACCTTGTGTTATATTTTGCAAGGCAGAATCATGGAATAATTAATCCAAAATAATCGGCTTGCTTAGGAGCTGACTACGGTCCTGACCGCTCATTTTGAGCTGTCGTGTTTGAGTAGAACATAAACATCTTCTTTTGGATAAATTTTGACTTATATTTGCTTCGGTGGAGCGTGAGGAATCCTCCCAAAATGCACAACAAGTACAGTGAATAACATATTCCTGTTACCGTCACACAGACCCTGTGGCTTGCTCCTCAATACCTCTATGAGCAAAGACGTATTGCATAGGTCAGTTTTGCTTCTTATGAGCGCACAATTCTAGTCCAGACAGGCTTCATTCATATAAAGAAGTTTTGTGTTTTACTAGTTAACTTTGCAAATTGTGCCGATACAAAAAGGCAGTATGACCAAAATTCCCAAACCTAACGCAAATGTGTTACAATATTCAAGTATTTGGTAAATCGGTGTAATAAAATAACAAACATCAAAGCCTGTGTGTTCTAATGTGCTACGTTAAAAGATTTTTGGTTGCCAAACGCCGTGAGACAATTAAAAATGTAGCGAGCTTCCGAGGAAGGACCAACTGACCGGTCACCTAAACGTACAATCAGCCTCTCAGTCCTCCTCATGATATCTCACAGCCATGGTATCGATGCAGTAAAATCAATAAAAGTGACTTTTATTCCATGCTGCTATGCAATCATCTCAAAGATCTTTCCAGCCAGTCTTGAGGATTTTCACCCTCTTTGACACCCATGCGCTATCGACGCGGGTACAAAAGCTAACCGTCTTAACTTCCACTGTGAATAATGTTCTGCAGTTTCAAAGCAAACTTGTCAAAGCTTGCAATAAATCAGTCTTTCAAATTCTTACTACTAGTGTTTGGCAGTACTTATTTAAAACTGATTTTGATGCACAGATACAATGGTTTTATCTTTAACATGCGATGTAAATGTCGGTTCACGGAGAAAATTTATCTTCTTCCTGGAGATTCGTCAGATGAGCACTGATGATGAATCCCAAGCAGCATAAAACAGCTGTACAATGCGTCTCGACTTTCAGCCTAGATTACCTTCACTTAAAGACGAAATCCAAAATCTCCTCACATTACCAACACTCCGTTAGTTTATCTGAGTACAACCTTCCAGTGGAAGCTCTGCGCCCGTTCCGATTGTCATGCCTCTACCAGCAAATTGCACTGCCCGCCTATGAGGCACAAACACAATACAAATAGAACACCAAAACTCGCTGGCACATATCCTTCCAACATGCAAATTAGCTTGATCATCGACAAAAATGCGTGGAAACGGTGTACTTAACAGAAACCCATCAGGTGTTTGGATGGTTACCAGATTCACTAACTGTACTGCCTTGGCTACCTCCTGGCAAGCCATTTTTGTTCGGCTGCCGCTCTGGGAGAACAAGTCAGTCTATTGGTGATAAGTCATAGTGCGTATTAATGAGTGCAGCCAAACTACAGGGCTCTTTGACTTTTGTGTTCCACGATTAAACTAATAATCCGCACAAAACTTGTATCAGTTAATAAAATGGGTATAATTTACGCATGCTTAATGATAATAGATTTGTTACAGCCTAATTTTAAAGCTCAATGAGGACGCTGGAAGTCCACGCCAAACAGTGGAAAGGATTGTTTAGGTTATTTAGACTAGGCCGCAGTTTTGAAAGATCCGAACCAAAGTGAGCAACATCTTCCGTGAGCGGGCACTCCGGAGGAATTTCGGTCCCCGATGTCCCAGAGGCAACCAGAGGAATTTCACGCAGTACACAATGCAAAGCACTATTAGACACTTTTCATGCGAGTCTCCGTGCTGGCAAGGTTACTGCCCCGCGCTGAGAATTTGATGATCGGTGCTACACCTGGGTGTAGCGAAAAAAGCCTTTTTTTGCTTGTGCGTTTCAAGTGAACGACAGCTGTCGAACTACAGGAAAAAATTCCCACGGGAAAATTGGGGGAAAGCCTGAAGCGTGTGTATCAATCCGTGAATCCGTGAAGGCTGGAGAGCACCAGCTGGATGAAAGCGACAACAAAATTTTCGTGGGACACACGCAGGTTAGTCTTGTATTTCTTGAGGCCTAATAATCAGTAATCACCAAGCTACAAGAAGTAAAGTAATGCGAATCCGCCTTTGAAGTTGGTGACTTGCGAAAAAGCTATAAATTATTATCGCTGCCCGTATCATTGTGATATTTCGTCGACCCAGCATATATCCCCTCCTCATTTAAGGACGTCAGTAACTCAACGAATTTCGCACCTCAAGAAGGCCGTAGGCTTTCCCGGCAGGACATATGTACTACTTGAAATGTCCAATAAATTTCAACTTTTCTCCTCACCATAGCTGGACTCTTGACTTTTACCATGAGGGATGAATGAGCGCGTGATTTTGGCAATGCATCGTGGACATTCAGGCGCATGTCACTCGTGCGCTTCAGCTAGATCCATTCAACTGCCCACTTGATCGACATTCCACGTAGCTAGTTGATTAGGCATCGTGGAGAACTAGTCGCATGTTAGCCGTGTGCCTCAGCTAGGCCCTCATTGCAATACTGTGCAAGCAACGACAACTTCATTCACTTAGTTTTGGACGCATTGGTTGGTCTTGGGATGAGCAGCTCACCAAGTAACTACCTGCCAACTGTTCGGAGCCGGCGATGGGGAACATAGTTTGTTTCGCGCTCCGCAATGGAGAGTTAGCCTACCAGCACCTGAATGCTAACACGACGAAATGAAGCGGTGAACCAGAAAACTCGACGTGCGTGCAGGGGTTATTATCATCTACAGCCCACCGTTCTTGATACCTGGCACAAATTTTCCTAACAGAATAAACGCGTCTAGAGCGCCGATTATCTGGAATTGCTATTCTCGACGTCCGAAGACACAGGATTTGGCATCCTTCTGGTCGAGTGGTAGGTGCAAGGCTACAATTAATTACGAGAGTGACACTCCGTCATATTTCGCGCCCACGAGTACATTACGGGTACTAGCATGTTCCATAAATTATAGCTGCAGAACTACCTGAAACCTTTGCTTATTGTAAGCGACTGACATCCTGCAGAAATTCGCGATATCTTAAAAATTACACACCATTTCTCCATTTCGAGGTAACTGATGGCCTTGAAGACACCTCACTTAAACAAATCAGCCAGGCAACAAAATTCATTTAACACGCACACTTCTAAATGCGAGGTGGCAATCCTGAAAGCATCGTAATTATCGCAAACTATCAAGGACAGCTTGTAAGTGTAATATGTGCTCTTGGGTTGTTCTGCTTTTCAACAACACATCGTCAGTTTACACGAGCACGTAGTCTAAGCGACATGGATAGATCAAATGTTGCGGTAGTGGCTGAGTTGAAAAGGTCGTATGGAGCAACCGGCATATAGTAATACGCGCGGACAATGTCGCTTTCGTGAGAAACGGTTTTATCCTGCAATGCCAGCGCAAAATCGTGAATATATGGTATGAAGTAACGGTCAGGGATGGCACCACAGTTGCGTGTCCTGTAGTGGCTTCACGGCCACCGGTCACCAGTCAAGGGGCTAAGTGTACGGAAGATGCACAACATGAATTTGAAGGGTGGATTATCTCCATTTGCAGCATGCGGCCAAATTCAGATTTGGCGACACACGGCTTCTCGACGTGTAGTCGACCAGGGCGTACATGAATCTGAAGACCAGTGGTTTTTATATGACGCACAGATGAATGTATCCTACTTGAAGCCGAATAAGACAGCCCAAGCAAAACATTGGCGCTTTTCGAGTTAATTCTCGAAAACCAAAACATTTGAACTTCTGGCGACGTCTATACCGAGTGTGTATGATGAGATGCTCACGGATTCACGGATTGATACACAGGATCGAGGCTTTCGCCCAAGCTTCCCGGGTCGGTTTTATTCTTGTCGTTCAGCGGCTGTCATTCGCCCGAAAGGCACAAGTGGAAAATGGTGTAGCACCGCTTTTTAAGTTCTCAGCGCGGGGCATTATGCTTTGGCAGCTCGAGAAATCGCATAAATAAGTGTCCACTAGTGCTCTGAACTGGGTACTAGATGTCGCGTGGACAACTAGCGGGGGAAGGTTATTCCAAGCAGCTACTACTCTAAATGATTAGAAAAAATCGCTTAATGCACATGGGCGCTCTAAGCTTGAACATCTTCTTATAATGTCCCCGTCGTGTGTCAGCTGGGTCTATAGTGAAAAAACTGTCGACCACAAAGTGCTCAAGTAAGAATTAGGTTCCTTCGGTCGAGCCTACTTTCACTCGGAATGATCTGTCTGATAGGAATGCCTTGATCCAGTGTAGGATTTTCCCTTGAATCCCACAAGACTCGAGTTTGTGGAGCAGAGGGACGTGTGGGACTCGATCAAATGCTTTTGAAAAGTCGAAAAATATGGCATCCGATATGAGTCCCTCGTCCTTGGCTTGTCAGCCCCATGGGGTATTCGGAAGTCCATGCGAATAACGCGGGAGAAGGTGCCCTGAATAATGCGTAGAACGGCGAATACCTTTTGGGAAGATTTCTCATGGTACAGTGAGAAGGACGGGTCTGGAGGAGCCAGATACCCAAATCCATTTTGGCATCTATCCTCGCGATGTCTTCTGACAAAGGAGTTCGCTGAGTCTCCTCCAAATGACATATGGACGCACTTTTCGTCATTCAGAGGAAGGTGCCAGTCCAACGACCACTGCTTTGCGGCGTCTACATCCATTTGGAGGGCACTGGCATTGGAACTCCACGATTTCAAGTCGTCCGCAAAAAGTAGACATGGACTTGAAAGAACATCTGGAAGGTCATTGACGTATATCAGAAACAGCAAAGGTCCCAAAACGGAGCCCTGAGGAACTCCAATGGAGACCGGCGCCGCAGAAGAGTAGGTCGAGCCTACTTTCACTGGAATGATCTGTCTGATAGGAATGCCTTGATCCAGTGTAGGATTTTCCCTTGAATCCCGTAAGACTCGAGTTTGTGGAGCAGAGGGACGTGTGGGACTCGATCAAATTTGAGGAGTCGAAAAATATGGCATCCATTATGAGTCCCTCGTCCCTGGCTTGGGTTAAGGTGTCCATAAATACAGGCATGTTCGTCACGCAGGAGCGGTTTGGGAGAAATCCGTGTTGAGTTTGAGAAATCAAGTTGTTTGAAGTAAGGTGATCTAGAATGGCTCGATGCGGAATGCGTTCCATCACCTTGCATGGCACGCTAGTGAGGCTTATATGCCTGTAGCTGCCAGGCGATAGTCGGTCACCAGTTTTGTAGATTGGCGTGACAATCGCTTCCTTCCAAACAGAGGGAAGGTGGCCTTCGTCAAGCGACTGACGAAACAGCAGATGGAAATGCGTTGCAAGTGTATACGTTTCCTTCGGTATCCTTGGGTGGGCTTCGTCAGGCTCCAATGCGCAGAATGGGTTGATCTTGTGCAGGAGTTGACGAATGTCCTCCACCGTGAATACCAAGTCGGTTAGAGGCCGTTCGTAGGTACGCCTTGACAAGGTTGGATGTGACGAGGACGCTGGGACTGAATACAGACCTGCATAGTGATCTCTGTAGAACTCAGATACCACTATTGGGTCACTCGTGGGTTCCCCGTTCCTGTCCCTCAGGGAGAACGCGGATGGTTTGTTTCTTCGGCGATGCCGCATGTATTTGAACAGCACATTTCTGTTCTTCCGGGCGAGGTCTAGAATGGTGGCTTGTTTTCGTATGTTCCATTGGCGGATTTCCGATTTACAGCGGTTCCGCATTTTACGAAATGCCAGCTCATCTTCTGTGTCTCCTGTAGTCAACTTTTTGAAAAATAGTTGTGACCTCTTTTCCAGAAGACGCCGGATCCGTTTGAGTAGCATACGGTTCATCCGACTGGTGTTGGTGTTTTTGGGACGAACATCGCGTCAGCCTCGTGAACTTTCTGGGCAATAGCATTATATAAGCCTTCCACTGAGGCTGGTCCCAGTTTAACTTGTTCAAGAAAGATGCGCATTCCCGAAAAGTCTGCACGGCAGAAGTTTCGAACCCACGTTTGGGGTTCGGGATTTCTAGCCCAATAGCAGGTGAAATCGAAGGCCAGCGCACAGTGATCGCTATGTCCCAGTGGAGCGTTAATTGTCACCTGATCAACGAAATGTCTTTCGTTGGTGATGACCAAATCCAGGAGAGACGGTTGTTGGACCGCGGAACATCTGGTGGGTGCAATGACATGTTGAGTCCAAGCACTCTGTTGAACGACTTCGGTCAACGCCGCTGCAAAAGGTCCACTTGATCCGATGCACTGGAGCTCCGTCCAGGGGGCCTTTGGAAAGTTGAAATCACCTACCAGCGGGAGATGAGTGAAGTGGTAGCTGGAGGAGAGTTGCCCAAGGGTTCGTATGAGGAAGTGGTCATCTTCCGGAGGACTCGAAGGGCTACGGTAGACCACACTGAGAAGGAGAGAATCGGACCCGCACAGCGGGACTTGAAGCCACAGTGCATCGCAAAAAGGTGAAAGAGTGGTATCAGAGAGGTTAATCCTGTAAGTACAAAGCAACCCCACCAGCCCTCTCTCGTTTTGAGTCAGCTCGAAAAACAGAGTAGCCGTCTATCGAGATCTCCGCGTCAGAGACATCTGGTGTGAGCTAAATCATTGTGAGTGCGATAATGAACGACTTTCAGGACAAACTGTTTAATATCGTAAAGTTTTTTGAAAAGGCTAAAGCAGTTTGTGTACAAGCATTTCAACACTGTCTCTGCTGCCTCCGAAGGTGAGGAGCCGAGAGGTTAGCAGACTTAATAGCTGTCGTCTGGCTAGAGTCGAAGACTCCAAATTGGGCCTCTGAGGCATACTTGTCTGCTTCATTCATTGGTGGTTTTAAGGGCTCCTTTTCATTTGCAGGGTTTTTCTCACCCCGTGGGAGGCCGGTTTTTGCGGGCCTTTTGCCTTCGGTGAACGTAGTTTGTCCCTTGGTGAGCGACAATTTTGACCGCCGCTACTCTTTCACTATCAACCTTCGGACGACTAAGTCTGATGTTGTTCAAGGATTTGAGATAAACATGCGTCTGTTTGTTTTTTGGGCATTTTGGCGCAGTTGGATGGATAAGGTGTATGTGTGATGTCCTGAGCATCGGGTGGCAGAACCAAGAAGTGTAACTTTTGGTGGCGCTCCCATGAGACTGGTCCCCGCAGAGAACTTTGCCTTGTAGGTAACCAAAAGCTTTCCTATTTGGCGAAGTTCATGCTGTTTGTTTGGCTGTCCTCGCCTTTTTTCGTGCTTGTGTAGACATCCGAGTCGCCCGCGATAAGCGTGGCCAACTAGGTGTACGAAGGATTTTGCAGTTAATTGCTGTTTGGTTCGCGGCTTTGGTCACGGGCGACGACTGTGTCCACAGTCGGAAGGACCACCTTTGACGGAGTTGACCTGGAGTCTGGAAGTTACACATTCTCAGTGACTGTAGGGCTCTCGCAGCATTCCCCGATGTCGAGGTCAACGCCTGTGGTTGATTCGTCCACGCTGCTTCTAATACCTAGTTCGGAGCACTTTTAGACGCCTATTAGTTGATTCCTCGCGCTGACAGGGTTACCCCCTCCCACGCTGGGAACTTAAGGAGCAGTGCTGCGCCCTTGTTTCGCTTTTGCTTTACAGGTGAACGGCAGCCATTGAACAACAAGAACAAAGCCGACCCGAGGAACTTGGGTGAATGCCTCGATCCTGTGTATCAATACGTAAAAAAACGTATGCCAACGCCCAAACACAGGTTAAAAAACTCGTAGAGTGAATTGTATAGAGAACTTCTGCCGCGACAACACTGGAGCTTTTGGCGCCTTCTGAATGCTGCATTGGCAACCGGCATTCGGCGAATACTGAACCATGATTACCTGCTGGGTCCAGGCTCCTGACCAATCAGAGCTCGCCTTGCCGCCAGGCCGTCACGCGGCCCGACTTTTGGCCAATTTCTTGAGAGTTAGGCTTCTCGGCCGTAGCAGCGCCTATCTGCGAGCGGTAAAACGGTATCCGAGCTCCGCCTGACCCTTGGACAGGGAAGGTTGAGATGCAAAGGTCGGGTTCGAACCATGGACTTGTCTGTCAGTAAATACGGGTCTTACCCGTAAGACCCGAATGGCCACTGAGCCATCCTCCCCACTGGACTGGTAACAATTTTTATGTTCTGGTTCACTTGAATTCCATGTCTCGGGACGTTTCAGGATCGAGGCCTTCGCCCAAGTGTCCCGGGTCGGATTTTTATCCTGTCGTTTAACGGCTGCCGTTCACCTGAAAGGAACAAGCGAAAAAAGGCTTTTTTCGCTACATCCAGGTGTAGCACAGAGCATCAAATTCCCAGCGCGGGGCAGTAAACTTGCCAGCGCGAGGACTCGCATAAAAAACGCTTACTAGTGTTTTGAATTGAGTACTGTGTGAAATCCCGCTGGCTGCCTCTGAGACCTCGGAGACCGAAATTTATCCGGAGTGCCGGACGATTTTGCTCACTTTGGTTCAGGTCCTTCAAAAGTGCAGCCCAATCTAAATAACCTATATAATCCTTCCCACTGTTTGGAATGGGCTTCCAACGTTATCACACTCAGCGTTCAACATTGATACTTCGCTGCCCTACAATCGTGCTCCATTCGAAAGCCTTATTGTCACGAAAAGAATAAAGGTGGACGGGGAACGGACTTAGTGCTTGTCAGCCACAATCATTCCTAGGTGTCTGCACCTCCACACATTCATTCAGGTTATCTGGATAGAAACTGACTACAAGAACTCCATTGACATCGATTGGTAGTCCGTGGTTCGAACCCGACCTCTGACTCTCGACCTCCCCTGTCTAGGCTTGGGCAACCTGAGAGTATCCCAGCCCTCGTGCTTCCTTTGGGTGGCATGGCAGCTAGACACCGAAAGGGTGCTACAGCTGAACGATTTTTTAGGCGCACTGGAGATCACGTCGTTCTCATCCTGGAAGGCAGGCCACACCGACAGTATCCGAACTTTTAGTGATATCTTCCATACCCCTCTGCCAGGCCAAGGGTTGGCTACGTCTGTGCTTTTGCCACTCCGAATATAGCACTTGAAACAGCACTCTCTTTGGAAAATGATAATTCTTCCTGCGCAATGCGTGGCCTAACCAACGCAGCTTCTAGTGCTGAACATATTCATGGATGGAAATCTCCGTTGCGCAACCGAAAACTCGCTTTCTAATCGCCTCGTTACGGATTCTCCGCCACCAACCCATATGAGCTCTGGTTTCGAGACAACGATTGTCGAACACCTGAAGACGTCTGTTCCGCTGATCGAACAGCCCAAGTCCCAGCCGTGCAACAAAACAGTCCGTACTGTAGCACGATACACACGTTCGTTGAAACCATAGGGTTTTCAAATTAGCAAACACGACCCGGGCCTTGCAGATTCGCGCATTGACCTTCCGATTAGGCACCGGGTGTTACAGCGGGGCCATTTTATAGTGTCATGAGCATGCCTCCTGAAGCCGAGTAGGTCAGACCTCGGCTCTGGGCTGGGTTCCCAGTGGAAACCCTACGACCCCCGTCTTTACTATCGGACGCATGTAGCGACAGGGACCCCGCACAAAATTCCCGATTTTCTCAGACTTGTGGATCAGACTTTTTAGTCAAAATCGGAAGGTGGAACACCTCACTGGCACACAGCATCCAAGTCAGATGCCTCGTGGTGCTTGCTTTCTATTGCTGATGGGATTCTTTTGGATTGGATTCTGAAGGTTGCGTTGACGAAGGTCGGTTGAACTGTTCTTTGGAACGTTCCGTTCGTTTTCAATATGAGTTTTCTGCGAATGATCTATTGCCCTGTCTTTTCCATATACCGTTTCGCTGACATACAATGGTGACTCGGCCATCATCCGCTCATGCCGAATCCTCGTCTGCCGTGAGCAGGCTGTGACGTCCCAGAATGGTACGATGAAGTTTGGTCGCTTTTGATGCAGGACGCTCCCAATGATATGGTCTATATTTACCTTCTGTATGTCTGGATGAAGACAGCGCAGGTGGTGACGATGCATCGATATTACTGTCTCTTTAGGTTGGCAGAGCGAACGCTTGGGATGTGGCTAGCATCAAACGACCTTCCGATCTGGCGCTTCCGGCCCAAGAATGACTAATTAAGCCTTCCATCGTTGTTGAACAGCGAAGCACCGCTGTCATCGCTACTAATGATGTTGATACACTGTCCGCTGCAATGAGTGAAAAACAGATATCTTTGGGTCATCTGTTATTGGCTATGGTGGACAGCTGCTTATTTAACTGTGTTGCTCTTACCTTTAGATTGGGTCACGGCGCCTACTTTTCATATGATCCGGCACTTTCGGACTTCGCCATTTGGATAAGATCACTGAATTTCAAAAGGCAATTCCTTATCCCCTGCTGCAGCTTGAGGTCACAGGTGCATTTGTTTACTCCTGCTGTCTTTCAATCTCGATTCAACAGGTAAGCTACCGGTGCGCTTCGCGGCATACTTTTTCCATCCGTCTGTGTCTCCTTGTTACATCATCCGCGTTGTTTCTATAGCAGAATAGCCGTATCACGCTTTGTCTACTCGTTCATTGTCTATAAATAACCACTGTGACGTATTCAGCTAGTCGAGGTTGTTGGCCCTGAGCCTCGTTGGCGACATCAACAGTCATGTCGTGTTGGGGGGACCTCAGCGGTGCTACCTATGTGCGAACTACGGTAAGGTTTTCCTGGCGAAATTCACCAGTTTATGTCATCAATCCAATTAGCACCGAGTTCCATTACAGTTTCAGAATCTATCTCATTCTTCAGAGGGGCTAAATTTGCTCCACCTTTCCACCTGGAATTTGTTCTATCGGAAAGTGCTCTCTTAGGAACTAGTCTCCCTTCAAAAGACAGTTTTACATTAGCGCTTTCTCGATAGACCATCTCAAAGGACCTTTAGCCCCTGAAGGTCGAATATAATACCTGATTTTGTTTGATGGTGACACGATGTACATCACTGTCATCACGCGTCGGACATTTTACATAATTGCAGTAAATTAAAAGCTCTAAAGAGCCTCGATACGAAAGTGTCTTCTCTCACCAAACACGATGCCCACAATATAGTGAGAGTAATAGCGACGAATCCAAACGGGGGTAGTTGGTGTAATTCTAGCTGGCGTTTGCAAAACGTTGGCTTCCTAGCGGACTTTTCCTGACGTTTACGATGGTAACGGTTTCCATGGCGGGTAAAGCTAATCTTTGTGAAGCGTCAGACCTACCAGTCATTAGGTGTTTTTATGTTGCAGTCCAATATTCCTCGCGCAGAGAATTTGGTTCCAGATCATCAGCACTGAGCTCATGAACCATGATTGAAATTCGAACCCGCAGCAGTTTTTCAGGTCTTGACATTAACTTAAAGCCGTGGGTTGCTGCACCCATACGCATCCTCTCCCGCAGCTCGGACATTTGTAACATGTCTCGACAACGATTCCATGACTAACGGTGATGTGAGTTGCGGCCTGAATCATTGCACTCCGTAGTCACAGACTGCTGCTGCGTGTCGTGGATAGTCCCTTACTGCTGCTAGTGATTAAACGTGATGACAGGAAGTCCCTGCCAATGCCTCTTGAATTTGTTCATCTTCTGCTGACCATACCACCACAATAGTTTAATAACCCTCTTCTACGTTTTTGTTACACGTTCACAGGCGTTACTTCTATGGCCGAGAGCGCGGAAGAGCGCCAGAGTGAACTGGGAACTCTGAGTTCCATCTACGAGCATAATTTACACCTCATAAGAGACAATGGACTCCAAAAATTCGAGGTTCACCTCACCGGTCATGGTGGCGGTTCTGATGTTAGCACCGAATGCACCATCACTTTCGAATACACAGAAGGATATCCGTCACAGGCACCCTTGTATAAAATTTCCAAACGCGTTAACCTCTCCGAACATGAATGTGGACAAATCGAGGAACTGATGGAGTCGGCAATCCAGCGCTGCTTAGGCTATATTATGATTTTTGATGTTCTTTCAGAAGTTCAAGAGAAAATCAACTCCATCTGTGAAAATAGACTGGCAATGCGCGTAAAAGCCGAAGAGGCAAGAGAGAAAGCTCGCGAATTGGAAGAGGAAGCCAAATTTCGTGGCGATCGCGTTACAGTGGAATCATTCCTGGAATGGAACGCCAAATTTTTGGCTGAAATGGCCGCGTTAAAAGAAAAGAACAAAGCAGCAGAAGAAACCGGACAAAAGCGGCTTACTGGCCGTGAACTGTTTCTACGAGATAACCGATACGACGATTCTGACCTTAAATTTCTGGCTGAAAATGGGGAACAAGTTGCTATCGATGAAAGTTTATTCGCCGATATTGACTTAACAGATGACTTAGTGCTGGAGGATCCCACAGTCGTGACTTGACCTATTTTGTCAATATTTCGTCATTCTTTAAAGATGGTGATTGTTTATGTGACCAGTCCACCTTGTTTAATCGTTTCTGACCAGGAGGAAGGGCGATCACAATGCGCCTGTCCTGCTCATTTTCCTAGGTCACACTGCTACATGCTGTGGGCATAACCTAACTTCACTTCCGGACCTGTTGTGAGTAAGCGAGACGGATTTACTAGCCGAAAGCGGTTGAACCGCAAGATCTCTGTGCGTTGGTCATTTCACACGAAAGACATTTAGACTGGGAGCTCGACGCTGCTCATGAGTTAAAGCGGAAGCTTACTGACCGGAAGGTTCGTATTTCGAACCCATTCCGCTATCTCGATTGCTTTTGTCTATACTTGGGTAACCTGTTAGCATCCCACCCTTTGTGCTTTCTTCAGATAGCATGTCAACTAGGCACCGAAAGGGTGCTACAGATGAACGATTATTATTACTATGTTTTTAGACAGGTAGAGTTAGAGTATTCATGGGCACATGTCTGGTTCGAACCCACAGCTGGACTTTCCGTTGATTGGTTAATATGGCACCTACTCGTCCTCTACATGCCGAATGGTGCGGCTGATAATTGAATTTGATTATGATGTTCACCCAACAGTACCACACTTGGATTGGCCGGCGATGGATGTCCACGGATCGGTTGCATCCACTTATGCGACACAAGAAGTTCGAAATTTCCTCGGATATCCCGGTCCTAACGGTGATTCCATTTGGCGTGCTGATAACCGACTTCATCGCTGCATTAAGAATGTATTAGGTTTTGCAGTGGGACTGCGATGTTCCAAGATTTGGTGTATAACATCGAAGTTTATGAACCAACCCGAACGAAAACAGTCAGTTTTCCGACAAATACCATGGTCTCTATCACTAATAACTGGTATATCTCTTGGGCATTCGTTTAGTCCACAAGCGTTTGATAACCTAAGTTTCGGGGCAATGCATCTATTCCCAGTGTGCGAAACCACTCATCCTTGAGGGTGACTACCCAAAGTCATCATCATGGCATGACACGTATTCTTCTAAGGTTAAGCTCATAGACACCATTGTTTGCTTGTCCTTGTTTTTCGGACCCATGCTTAACTAAACCACAACCCGTATTAGGACTGTCTGATGAACGAGACTGGGTGGTGGAAATCTCAGAAGCTCGGATTGCTCCAGGTGTTGATTTAGTTCCACTTAATGGACGGGCTGAACTTGGGCGCTTTACGGTGAAGTCGATCATTTCAGTTCGTCTTTCGATCCAGTGATTGGGGTGGCAGAAATGCCAGTAGACGTTCCGGGAGAACTAATTATTGCGCCAGATCTAATTAGGGGAGTTCCATGGCAGAAGTTGTCTAGTCCTAGCTTCAATTTACACCGATTTGAAACACGTGCAAGGCGGGATACCTCTTAGGATTGTCCTTTTATTGTGTTAACAATCAATATGCCTATGTCTCAGTCTAGTTTTTGGACGACCGACAAGCGCCAGACTGAGTGGGCTTTTGGACCAAATGCTAAGTCAATAGACACTTAAATATCCGGTAAAATTCATGTCTACAAATGCGGCCTGTAAATCGAAACATGTTCCCCGCAGTTTCGCGGGAAATGAAGGTTGATGAGGATAATCATAGGTTGGATTTTCGGAGGAGTAAAACGCGGGTTTTCGAATAATTTCAGGAAAACAGATTTGAACCAAGCTTGGAGGATAAGCGATACTCTAGGGTTGACACTCAATAAGTGTATTAAACAAATCACAAAAATCAACTAAACCTGGCGTGAATGAAAAAAAACCCATTGCAACCAAAGTCCTAATGATTTTCGAAATTGGCGGGTATCAGAGGGCGTGGAAAAAACCTGTTGTGTCCTATGGTCGGTCGATGATGACCAAGTGTAATTTCGTTTGCTGAAGGAATGGTAAGAACCGTGGCGACGACGACAAATAAAAAATGAATGCGGCGTGCACAATTGTATGGCAGCTGGTTGAAATAGTTGATTAGCATTTGGTACTGTGCATCGACCCCGCTTCTCTCACACCCCTTGTCACATAGCTCAGGTGTTTCCGAATGACCGCTTTCGACTAAACTGCCGTGTACTGTAATGATTCCTCTCGAAAAATGAACCACTTGTTTCGGGAATCACAGGATCTCTTCTCCCCGGTTCGTGGATGTTATTTACTGTAGAAATACTTTTTTCTAACGGTGGGAAACCGTGTTAACGCCCTATATTTTGGGGGCCATTCAAACGGGATGACCTGTGTTAATCGCCAAAAGTGCATGTAGACCACTCACTATTCACATACATGGAAGCTGACCACCGTTTCTTACAGCTGGTCCCTTGTATGGCATCCAAGATATTCTCCGGTACCATCTTGCGCAATTTGATCAATACCCGAAAGGATACTCGTACGGATCAAGCAGAATTCATTCTTGACCGAAGATACATTGACGTATCTTTAGTTCGTGCCGAGTTCTAGGTCGGCGCCACTTTCTGAAGTCCAATGATGGTAATTTCTCTTGATCCTAAATTTGTTAATTGTATGGACCATCAGAACCTATGGCAGTCTGTCGATCAAATGCGTTCATCCTAAAGGCGCTGCTTGAAGTTCCCGCAGCCGCTTCTAAAATCGCAAAGGTCGAGGTGCTCACTGAATACACCGAGAATATTGTTCTCGTTGATTCAGACCTTTCGGATAGACAAAATCTCAAAGAGTATCATTAATGCTGTTGTATGGTTTGGTAAATGCTTTCCACCTACGAAATGTAAAACTCTGCTACCAGGCTGGGTGCAATCACACCTAAACCCCCATGCTTATAAACGAACCATTCGGAATGGTAGGTTGAGCTGTCATATGGACCACGGCGGACTGGCGGCAGACAACACCTCTAATCGGAAAAGTCGGAGCGGGCTTTACCACCGACACCTATGGTGCCTGCATGACGTCAATTCGTTTGTGGACAATGTACATTTCGGCAGTACTATCCATACTGATTCAAGGACCAGAACCGCGAAAGGCAAAGAGAAAACCTCCGGTCCCTTAACACTGGTGTTTCCGAATCACTGGCGAATTAGCAATAACGCACCACGAGTTTTCAAGGGAAACGCGCGACGGACAGCATAATCGTACTTCGTAAGCTACACCGCTCAGGACGCGTGCTTCACGAGTGAGAGAAATACCTACCTTGAAGTGTTTCTTTTTGTCCACCCCTATGCTGATTACACACGATCGAGGAGTGGACAGTCAGTCTATGACCGAAGTATGAAAGCACAAATCTATAAACTCAGTCGGGTTGACACCTACCGTTTCTTTGGTTTGGGATCCCGGCACACGACTTATTGATACGTAATGAACTGACCGTTATGGCTCAATCGGGCAGCTCGTGGAGCACTTGCATCAAAGCTGTCTCCTTCGCTGTGTGGCTGTAACATTGCTCACTTCATCAGACAACCCGAATCAATCAGCATCGAACAGTTGATTGGGTCATCACCTTCAATGTCTCACTAAACTTTTCTTGGACGATTTTTCAGGCACCGAATTCGCAACAACTATAACCAAAGTACCTCGGGTCAATGGCGCACAGTTGACAGACTGATTTACATGATAGAGCCGCCTCAGTGAGGATTGCTGCGGTTGTTTCACTCTAGACAACTTGCACTTTCAAGCGATGGGCCTTGAAGCATACAAGCACGTCCGCCGTAAGCTCTAGTCCATTTCTCCACTCCAGGTAGTGCGATTTCGCGCCGCGCCGCCTAGCTAAGCTTGTCTGGTTAGGGTCACATCACAACAAGACAGGTAAGAGATACTACGTAAAGCACGTTTGACGATGTGCTTTTCCGAGCATGAAACTCATTCATTGAAATTGCAAGCACTAGCGCGAACTGCGTTCATCTGTCTGAGGATCTTGGACAGCGCCATCTTCTAATTGGGTTTTAAAAAGGCTTAGAAGATCCAATAAAATACAAATCTCGAGTGCTACTCTACTAAGACCTTATTGTTCTCGGTTGTCCTGGGTGAGCATTTTCACAGAAAAGTGCGTGCCTATCGACCCACTTTATGCGGAACATAAAGTTGGTGCACAGTGCTCACCAGGTTGCTTCAGTACTTGCATAAAAAGCCTCCGCGTTGGTGACTGGGCCTCATCTAACTGTAAGGTGACGTAAATGACAAAGTTCATTTGGACGACATGAAGAGGAAACGCAAGGTAACCTAGTTATGGAACAATAGACCTGAGCCTATTATCGTGTGTGTATTTTTTTCAGCTCACAAACGGTGCATAGAAATGCAGTGACTCCAGTGGCTATAGTTTCGTTCACCGAGAATAAGGGCATTGGAGGTGACGGCTGGTTCTGTTTGTCCGGTGTGGCAGGGCCACAGCTACGCGGTGAACACGGTGAATTTGATGCAAGACTCCCCTCGGCAGTCTCAGCATTGTACACTCTACCCTTGACAGTTAATCTGGTGTCACGTCGGCACCACAAGTACTGAAGGTTAGAATACGCTGCTCTGGCCTTCCCAATTCAGGAAATGACTTCGTCTTTCGTCAGATCGTTGAGACTTATGCAGTCGCCCATGAACTCCTCTACTACATCAATAGGTTCGTCTGTAAGCATGTTTGGGTCTAATCCCACCCAATCTTGCAGCAGTACTTCACAAGTGCGAAGAGGATATCGAACTTTGCAACAGAATTATTCAGGCTATTTAAAAAAGTTTGTGCTGATGCCCACTATTTAAAAGCAAAGGTTATCTCGATTGTCCAAATGACAAGCCCCCAATGTAACTGACACATGGAAGTCCACATCCCCAGGAAATGTTCAGCCTTCAAGCACGCACACAATCGGTGAGTGGCGCGTGCAGTTTTACAACACCCTCACATCGTACAGTCACAAGTACCTCTGGGTGTTCACGTTAGTAAGTGCCAATTGATGAACACGACTGGAAAGTGGGGCTAGCTCGTACCAGCAACCCAAATTGGCACTCGATGAACGAATCGACGTTAGAGGGAATAATGCCTCGTGGAGTCAAGCTCTAATTCCAAACTACGATTAAGTTAACGTGCTACCCTAGGTTATGATAGTCGTCAACCGAACGTGCTGCTCATTGGCTATTCAAGAGGACGGCTTTTCTTGATATGCAACCATATACAGGGTAAAAAAAACTCCCACAGCCCACCACCGATTGGTTCATTTGAGGCTTCTGTTATTAAGAGACAAGAAAAGACTGAAAACTGTATTTCTCCAAGAGTTGGCTGAAGTGGCGCGATTATGTTCAATTCAAGATCAAGACTGAGAAGTCGAAATTGCAATATGTACAAGAAACGGAAGCTGAAGCTCATCATTTCTTCGGTCTGCGGCGTTTTACATGTTTAGGAATTTTCGTTTTGCGCTTCTCTGCTTGTTGTTCCTTCACTAGCTTTTTCCGCAACTTCCGACTAGCAGGCGACTCGTTACGCGGTCTTACATTTGGAGGTCTGGGGCTATTGAGTTCTGTTGAGGACACTGAGTAATACTCACTGGAATCCTCGTCAGACGACTGATCGATGTCCTCTGAGTCGCAGGCTACTTCATCCACCTGTTGAGCTCCAGTGAGATCCTGCTTCATTCCGCTAACCGATGCATAATATACATCTTCCGGAGAAAGCAGGCCGCGCTGCATCTTTAGAAAGTCACGAACAAAAGGATAAACTGCCGAAAGGTTCCGAGGTATATGAACAAAACGAAATGCGTTGTCCTCTGCCTCGACAGTCTGGTTGAAGCCGCGCTCCTCCGCGGTTTCCAATAGTCTAGTCAGATGCACTTGTGATGCAGGGTCGTCCGGCTGCGGTAGACTGGGGTTGACAACCCAATCGAAGAATTCCCTCAGAGTAAGTGTCGATACGCCTTGTCTGCGAAAGAAATTATTCACATTGTGACAGTCTGCCCTTAGGTAGTCCAACGCCTGCGGTGATTCGTGTTCTACAGCCTGTAGAATAGCGGAAACACAGGTGAAGTTAGCGGTGCATGTGAGAAAAAAACTGTCTGCACGAGGGAAATGCGCAAGTTGCTGGGTCTACCATTTGCCACTTACCAGCCGCCGTCGACAGTATCAAAACACGACCAAAAACGACTGGTAACAGTAGACACGGTGAAAAAAAAAATCGTCCAGCTGTAGCACCCTTTCGGCGCCTAACTGCCATGCCACCCGAAGGAGGCACGAGGGCTGGGATACTGTCAGGTTGCCCAAGCCTAGACAGGGGAAGTCGAGAGGCAGAGGTCGGATTCGAACCACGGACCTTTCGGTCAGTAAATTCGCGCTCTAACCACTTTGGCCATCTCGCCCCGGGACGGGAACTTCGAAAATCCCTTGAAGTCTTTTACAGGTGGTCGTTTACGCAACTATGTTTTCATACTTCGTATCCGTGTTCCAGCGGATGTTTGGTGGGACGACCTTGGAGGTGGTTTCATAGGAGACACCAATTTACGCAATCAGAGCGATTGCTCACGCCCGGCTGTTCACGCGGCTGTAAGACAAGCGGTCTTTTCTGAGAGGTGGTCTCTTCAAGGGCCGACAGCTCAACCTGAGCTCAAAGGGCGTTATTTTGAGGAAACAACCTTCTTTGACAATATTTTCCATCATCATCAAAGACAGCAACATCAGTGTTGACACTGATGCTTCACTGCCGTACAACCATGAAGTTCATCTAGTTTCATATATATATATATATATATAATTATATATAAAAAGCCCTAGAGTGAAAAGAAGAGAAAAAGAGTGGATGAGGGAGGGGACCTAGTGCTGGCCTATGTCAAGCATTCTGAGGTGCCTACACCTCCAACCGCTCAATCAGACAATCTGGAAAGAAACTGACAGCATGAACGCCACTGACATCGATTAGCCGCCATTTCTTGCAACGTCTCCAGCCAAGCACAGGCGGGGTCACGGGGACCCCATCCTGGAAGGCGTACAGCACCAACAACACCCAAACTCTTCGTGATCTCTTTCACGCCTTTCTGCCAAGTCATGCGCTGTCCACCTCGCGGTTTGCGCCATGCTGAAGGAGGCACGGAGAACAACACTCGTCTCGGTAGACGGTGTTTCGGCATGCGTAGCACATGACCGAGCCATCGTAGTCGGTGGTGCTGGATGATTTCCCCAATTGATGTACCTGCAGCACAACCAAATACCCGTTTTCTAATCACCTCGTGACTAACACGCTGACGCCATCCAAAACCAGCCACGCTTCTGAGGCATCGGTGGTCGAAAACCTGGAGACGCCTCACATCATCTGTCCGTAGAGGCCATGTCTCGCACCCATACAACAATACAGCCCTTACTGTAGCCTGGTACACACGACCCTTAAGATCTAGTGAGATGCCTTTTTGACGCCACAAGTGACGCAAATTAGCAAACGTGATTCGAGCCTTTGAGATTCTTGCACTGACTTCATCAGACACACTTCCGTCAGAGCTAATACAACTACCGAGGTATGTAAAGTTTTCCACAATCTCCAGTGATTCTCCTTGAATTTTAAGGGATATGTCCGGAGACTGCACGTTCTGAAGCATGACTTTGCACTTTGAAGGTGCAAGGCGCATGCCAAAAGATGGTATGATGGTGGTCAGTCTGTTCAACAGGGCTTGTGCTTCACTTTCGTCTTCAAAGATGAGGGCGATATCATCTGCGTACTCCAGATCGACAAGGCTCTCACCAGCAACGATTTGAACACCGGGGTTTTGAAGACCTTCCAGCGTTCGCCTCATTATTTCATCAATGACGAAGTTGAACAAGAATGGAGAGAGTGGACATCCTTGTCTGACACCACTTTTTGTAGGGAAGCTTTTGGAGAGCTCGCCATACACTCTCACCCGCCCAGCAGTATGTGAATATAGGAATCGGGTTATGTTTACAAACTTCTGAGGCATGCCCTGTTGAGCAAGTATTTTTAACAGCACTGACCGATCGACAGAATCAAACGCCCCCTTGAAGTCAAGGAACACCAAGATTGTGGGTCGTCTGTACATGTGGCGTTGCTCTAACACCTGACGGAGTGTGAAGATGTGGTCAATGCAGCCTCTACCCGGTCGAAATCCCGCTTGATTCTCACGAGTCAAGGTTTCGCGTGCCATCGTAAGACGACGAAGAATCAATGACGCCAGAAGCCTTGTCACAACAAGTGGGTTGTCAATAGCCATCATCTCGCCTCCTCAGAATGGCGTTATAAATAGATGAAAACTCCAGTCGACAACACATTAGAAGTGAGTGCCCCTTAAGAGCAACAAATACCAACACTGTCCAGAACCTGGGTGGTAATTGATACCGCAGTAGGAGACATCTGAACTTTATGCGAGAGCTAGCACAGGCAATCTAACAGGATTCCTCAGTAAAGGTTTCAAATCACAGTATTCGTGACCCGTAAACCTATATGCATGGGATACCTGATATTCAACCGATACAGAACGAACATGGCATTCATGTAACAATCGACTGTTCCAATGTGACAACTCACTTGCGAAACATCAATCATCCAGGCTTTTCCATCCATGTACAGCATGTTGTATTCACTCAGGTCAGCGTGAATAAGCCGACATTTCTGAAATAGTGTGCGCACATCATTCACTACCTGTGCGTACAGAGAGGGCCAATCAGGCGGAGTCTCGCCATCAACACCATCGGTGATATTCTCGGCATCTTTCAGCTTTGGAGCTGGAAACCCATTTTTTCCTATAAAACTCATCAACAGTACAACACCTTTCAGTCTGAGCGGTGTTGGGCAAGGAATTAGTCCGGATAGTTTTATGCGGATCAAATTACGATATTCCTTCTCGGCCCATTTGGATACGAGTTTCCAAGATGTTGCCTTAGAATAGCCATGCCTCATCCTGAAGTCACCCTTTACGTATTTGTCGCGTGACTTGAACGGCATAATGGACGTCATATACACTTTGATAGCGAGGTCAGTGTTCGACTTGTCCAAAACGTGGTAGATGTTGGCTTCTTTACCTGGCGAAACGATAATGTATGTTAAACCAAAGGAACACACGTACCGGTACTGATACAACCATTGATCTCCGTAAAAATCTCCTGGTTCATCATCTTAAACAAGATTGCACGAGATCGTCTATCCAGGGCGTGATCTGTTGTGGCCCGATCACTTTTATCCCTCATCTGACGAGTGGTTTTCATGGAGAAGTCCACCTTATTCTGAAATTTCTGCATGTAAAGCTTCGTAGTGTTAACGTCGTCCTGGTCAGAGTCTGAAAACTCCACATCGTCATATTTGTCAATCAGTAAATCAAAGCCCGGCTCGAGCTGCATAAGTTGACCGAACATCGTCGCAGTATTGGCTGAAATGAAAAGACAGTGATCATAAGAGGTATTATGATACAGCTTTAGACGGATGATTTGGTGGTGGCTACAGCACCAACATCGTTGTTAACAATAGTGAATCAGTAATTAAAGCTGCTGTGAATTATCATCATTGAAGGCTACACACCAGCGATATATACTGGTAGTGTGAAACGAGGGAGGAATAAAGATAAAAAGGTGTCCATCAGTCACAAAACCGCGGACGTAATAGCACGGGGAGGGAGCTGTAATTTCAAACGCATAGAAATGTATCCAGCTGAGTAAGATGCCGGAGTAACCGATATCTGACGGAAGATCCCCGACTATCTTAACCTGGGAAACTTATTTATTTACCCCCCACCAGTTTCAGTCTTCACATACTCGGATGATACTTATGATTGAAGTCAGAATCCGTATAGGTGTTCCATAAGGAGCGACAATCAGTAATTGGTCCAAGCGAGATGGCTCAGTGACTAGAGTGCGAATGTCCGTGGTTCAAACCCGACCTCTGCATCTCAACTTCTCCTGTCTAGGCACCGAAAGGGTGAACGAATATCTTTTTTATTATCTTTAATTGATCCACGATATATGGTGGCGATGTGGTGATTTGGAATAAGCTAGAATACTTTCATCTCTTGTATTTCTTGAAATCTGAGGTCCCGGTTGCTTTCCTGGGGTGGCGCGCATCAAGTAGAATAGTTCCTTAAGGTCTTTAGCGTTGATAGCATTCTTCAAGTCTCCAGCCAACTCTGTCCAGGTTTTCGACCACCGTTGCCTCAGAAGCGTGGCTGGTTTTGGATGACGTCAGCGTGTTAGTAACGAGGTGATTACCCAAACGGGTATTTGGTTGTGCTGCAGGTACATCAATTGGGGAAATCATCCAGCACCACCGACTGCGGTGGCTCGGTCATGTGCTACGCATGCCGAAACACCGTCTACCGAGACGAGTGTTGTTCTCCGTGCCCTCTTCAGCATGGCGCAAACCGCGAGGTGGACAGCGCATGACTTGGCAGAAAGGCGTGAAAGAGATCACGAAGAGTTTGGGTGTTGTTGGTGTTGTACGCCTTCCAGGATGGGGTCGCATTGCGGACGAATCTAACAGGGGATTGCTAAGCATCATCAGAAATGGGGTGGATAACGTGAGATAAGACCGATTCATACGTTGCATTTACATCCAGTGTTAAACGGAAACGTGCACTGCTAGTCCGAATAAATGCAAATTCAAATGAAGCTGGTTAGGACACTATGGTTGTGTACATGATACTGATGGCAACAAATTCAAGGCTGTGAGTCAAACAAGTGCGGAACAAATTGTCGATGAAAATTTCGCGACAAAATACCTTCCAATTTGGACTATTAGGTGGACTCAGTCCCTAAGTTGCCGTCAACCTTCTATTCCACTAGAACCCGAATTTCATAAAATTTGACAAATACATTCACTTACATGCCAATCTCTTTTTCACAAAAGACTCAGCGTGATACTGACTGAATCTACGAATCATGCGTTATTGGCAGCAAAGCCAGATGAGAACCCTGTTGCTCCACTGCCGTAGTAAAAATGTAACTCATGGTTATAGGTGGACTGAGATATTGCCAGGGCGCCCGGACTTGGACAAAAGGACGATCAAGGTCCTCAACTCAGAAACCTAATCGCAAGACAGTGGCGGTTGGCATGAGACCGTCAGAGCAGTCTACACTAAGGGCAAGTCGCCACACATGTTCCAACCCCCAAACCTGGAAAACCAGGAGACTTTATTAGTCAAACCTCTACCCATTGATCAACCGGGCATGAGAGGCTCTGTGAGTGTCATACCTACAACTCGCCATTTTAGCCTAACAGGTTATAGAGGTGCACAAACTGTCAAACCATGATAAGTTCCGGTCACTTTGCGACGGAGCTGAATCGAACGTCAGTAACAAACCGGAGGTAGTGGGCTTGTCTTGGTTGTCTCATTCATCATATCAGAAGGCATGGATCAGTTAGCAGTCCTCCTACCAGTGGCACCCTTTAGCTTTTCTCTCGGTTGTAAGTAATTTCGCTGGAGCCGAAAGACAACTAGCTCAAACAACAGGGAAAGGGGTCTCCTATAGCGTATAAGGCCTATCGGAAAGGATTTCTTGAGTTCTGAGGCTTCTTATTTAATAGGGGTATTCAACAATCGAAGCATTAAGCTTTCGAAATTGCGCTTGGAGGTAAATTTTGAAATGACCAATATACATCGGAATTTTGATGATAGACTCAGGAAATTTATATACTGGCACCGACATAAAGAAGGATCTCAGGGTGTATAAAACCCATGTTTTTATCCTCCAGAAACCTAAGACTTCCAAAAAATGCAGTGCATCCTTCACATAGGGCCATTACTCAAGGTGCATTTCCTATGATTACGTGAATGTGTAAAGCCTCAAAGTGAACAACTCTAAATCCGCGGTGAAGATAGGTTTTTTGTCGTTTTTATCTAACTTGTGTCCAAATTCACACGTGAAAGGTAGTCCCGCATCTAACATTTAGGCGGGAAGTTGTCATGCGCAGAACCAACAGCGACCCGTCTGGTGCTCAGTGCCAAATACCCCAAAGGGCCCTGGTGACAAGGTAGCTCATATTCCTTAGTGCTGAGCGTAAACTGACAAGAAAGGTTTGAGCAGGCTGATGAAATTGTGCTCCAAAAAAAATTGTCTCAGATTTTAGAGACCAAGCTGATAAGACTTTCAAAGTCACTTTTTGGATTTCAAGGTTGGTAATAGGACAGTTGAAAACAGGACACACAGATGGCCCGAAATGATCTGAACAGCTACTCAGTAGAGGTGTTCGACGGTGGCTGCATTTCCAAGACATGTTTCCAACTCTGTCATCCTTGCACTCTATAAGGAACTCCATTGCTATTGTGTTTTTCTCTGATTACTTGAGGTTACGTAGGGGTTGATGGGAGGCCGTTCTACATGGAATTATCGCATCCAGACAAGGTCGTGTAATGACTGAACAGACTACCGCACCGACATTACCAGATTTAAGGTATTCAGTGGACATAAGGCAGTTTGAAAAACCAGTTGAGCTGTCACCTCATACGCCTGTGTTAACTGGTTGTCAACATTGAGACCATTGCTACATGCGTTTCAGAAGTTCATCAGTTTTCAGTGAAAATGTTGCCTGGAACTTATTCTACCATTACAGCAGGCAGCGAGTTTCAGTTGTTACTAACCTTGCATGACAAGATGAGAGCCCACAAGCGCCCCGATTCCGAAGGGAATGGCGTCTCCATCTACAACCGGTACGCAGCAATAGGTTGGATAATAGTTGTGGCAAAAGTGTTGGGTTCTCCAGCACATTAATCAACCGACTCAGTGCGTCCCTAAGCAGTAGGAATCATCCGGAAGTCTATGACAACCCGTATCATCCGAACTAGCGGGAATCGTAGACAACTGAAGCGGCCAGCTGGAAGCTCCGGAAGAGTAGGCACCCTGATATCCAGTGATTCGCAAACCAAATCTCCGGAGGTGCTGAGCGGTGCCCAAAATATGTCACGAGACAGAAGGGGACACTGACGTACTTCGGGATCACTTCCAGACAAATCTACAAGCTTTCGAAGACTTACCGCAGGGGTTCAGCAGTCACGAATACCGGTGAACCCTGGGTGGAATGTAAATGAGCGGCTTCCAGTGAGACTCCGAGCATGGGTCGTGCACCCGAACAAGGTGCACCGGGTGGGTAGGGCAAACACATGAGAACTGGGGACCATGGCAATCAGCTGAAGGAAGCTCAGCCTTCGTTCACCTGAGGGGTGTAAGTGAAAAAGGGTGTACCACCGCCCTTTAAGTTCTCAGCGCTTGTTAAGCTTGCCAGTACGAGAGAACATCCAAAAATGATTTAAAATGGGTCCTAGATGCAGTGTGAACAACTGTCGTAGGAGGGTCAGTCCAAGCACCAACTACCCGGAATGATAAAAACTAGGATCTAAAAAGTGCGCATCCTGATCTTGGAAATCTTCTCACCGTCCATCAGTTGTGGATTAGTTTGGGCATTAGTCAAAAACCTATCGGCCAAATCTTGTCCGAAAGTTTGCTGACGTAGATCAGAAAGAGGAGTGGTCCCGAGGGGACCTTCAGGAACTCCATGGGAGACCGTGCAGAAAGAGGCTGAACTATTTAAGAGCAGAGCCCTAATCCGGTGTAGAATTACCCCTTTAGTACCACAAGACTCGAGTTTCTGTGACAGTGGAATGTGTGGGACTCGATAAGAAGTCGAAAAATACAGGTCGACGGTCCTTCATATTTGGCTTGGGTTAAGTTGCTTATGTTAGACAGGAACGATTTGGAAGGAACCCGTGCTGCGCTGGGAATATCAAGTTGTTGGCAGTGAGATGATTTTAAATGGACCGCTTCCAAATGCGTTCCATCACCCTGCACGGACATCCTTTTCTAGAAAGACCAATTTGTTTGTAGTAGAATCCAGATGCCACTGCTGGATCACTCATTAGTTTCCCGTTTTCGTCTCCCAAGGAGAATGACTGTTGGTCTGTTTTTTCGGTGGTGTCTCAGGTAATTAAATAGCACCTCTTTGTTGTCCGGGAGGGGTCTAATAGCGTAGCCCGATATAGCATGTTTCGTTGGTGGATTTAATTTACAGCGGTTTCGCATCCTGAGAAATGCAAGCTCGCCTTCTAGACCCCATGCAGTTATCTTTTTGGAAGGCAGTTTGAACACCATCTCCAGAAGACACCAAAGAAAAATTTCCGGGCATAAGATCCTCGAGCCGCTCTGTTGGGTGGGGATTTGAAGCATTGTGTGAGTAGTTCATACGGACGATCGCCACCGCCCGTACGCTTTATCCCTAAGCCTCACCGTATTTCAGGTCCAAACAGGCCTCGAATAACATGTACCGAGCAAGCGGCAAGTCATTCCCAACCGTACAATTGGGCCTGGCTTCGGACCCAACGGAAATCTGATCGCTGATTGGTCAGCATTCCAAACTGGTCCAGTCTCGCTCCGAGGCTGGAGAAGATTCAGGCCCATCGGCTTCACCACTGTATACTCAGGAGATACCCCGAGTTTATTGTGTTATTCCGCATGTTCGATGGTTGTTCTTCCAATATACCTCATAGTTGGTGAGCCTTCAGTAACTTTGCAAGATGGATAGACAATTCGTCAGGACGTCATAGTGACAGAAGCCGTGGCCGGTAACATATGGATGAACGAAGCCACAATAAGTTTTACCGGCATGCACAGCCGTTGAGATTGAAGAGTCCGGGGTAAATGAACTTCAGCATATAAAAGATTATGGAAAAATCATTTCTATATTTTCTATGGGTGAACGCACGACTGTTAGACCGGGCTCGAAGACTCGCGTCGGGAAAAGTTCGATACTGCTCTTAAATCCGGAATGAGCGGCTGAAGGTGGGTGAACCGGTTGTCTTTTACCAGTGACTATAGTGGATAATGCGGTGGTATCAGTATCTAACGTGGTATGATATGAAGGATAAATACTTCAATATGTTAATAACGGCCACACTCATAACAAATATGGAGCAAGCGTTAAGTGGAGGACGTAATTTAGGCCAGCTCTAGATGAGTTTTGATGGCTGAGTTCCTGGAAGTCGTGGATAATATAGAAGGGAGAAAAGTGGACCAGTGAACATCTGGGAGTTTCTGAATGAGGGTGTGTAACCGAGTGAAGATGCCTTAGAGAATGACGAACTTATTGCGTATCCACAACAGTATCCTGGTAGGCAGAAACTATGGCAATTTGGAAGGGCTGGGAAGATCCTGGATGAACGGGTGTATAGCCCAGGAAGAAAGTTAGCGAGGACAACCATGAAGACCGGAACTTCAGCAGAGACTAGATTTTACTCTTTTGAGAAGAACCGCTTTAGCAATATTCAAGAGTTCGTTTAGAGGCCGTTCCAGAACGGAGACGAAATTGACAACAGGGAATTTCAACGGATGCGGCTTTGGACGACTTTCTGGTAGACTTTTCGTCTATGGTTTCGGAGATGGACGTCGCAAGTGAAGGGCAGAAGGTTGGGGGATGGGCCATTTTGGAAAACGCGGAAGTTTGGAATTAAACTGTTACAGGGACGTCTGCATTTGATGAGGGAGGATTAGTCCGGCAGCCTATTCGGGCAGCACAAGTGACCCACGGATAAACATTTTCTGAATTGCTCCATTGCATTTGAGCCAACGTTTTCATGCAGGACTAATGTTCTGGGAGGGGTTAAAAGCACAGAATTTTGATAAAATGCCCAGAACTCTTGATTATCAATGGATGCGAAATTTTGACCTATGAGATGGACTACTCACGTAGCCTTCGAGGACGCGTGGGCGCACATGGAACCGGGAGAGACAAAAGGAAATACGGACACTTCTATCCCTGTTCGTTTGCATGGAAGGGATCAGAATCGCAACTCTTTGATTCGGAAGTGTATCATAGGAAGCTGCAGAAAGCTATGTAAACGCTTTTGCCGTCGTTTATGGAGAAGGCGTGCTGGCGAGCCTAAGTAAATGGTCATCGACAACTTTCTGTAAGGTGGGTTGATGACGTCGAACAGCCCACATACCATGGTGGTGAATGCTCGGGCGGTGAGAGGGAGTGGAAAATTATGAGGTGGAACAAGAAGTGACCCTTCTTTATGTTTTGTAAGGAATCGAATCGGAAGTAGAACAACCGACTTTAAACCCTGATCTCCATTCACCAGCAGAGGAGCGGTAAGAGAGGGAGCCAATGATGCCAATCTCTTCTCAATCCCGGATGAAGGTGTCTAGGATGTGGCAGACGTGATAGGCTGGGGCAACCTGTTTATTTTGGCTGCGTTTCTTTGCTTTTTGATGGGCAAAGTAAACCAGACTTCGATCAGCCAGACTAGTGAGGGACGGGATACAGCCAAGTTGAACGGGTCGCATACTACTTATAATGATACTGTTTATTCTCAACTGGTGGGGTACATACCATCAGGGTACGATCATAAGTTTGTTGGTAAGAAGAAGTATCAGGAAACCGTTTGATAATTTCCTTCAACAAACTGCAGGGATCCTAGTAGTAAGAAGGAACAAAGGGGTAAGTGCACCAGCACGTCCTTTTTGGAGCTCGGGTGTATGCGGTCAGGGCCAGAGGAAGTTAGTAATGCGCTGGAATATTGGTAGCTCGGGTGAGTTTATTGGTTGTTGATCAGGTGGCTGTTGATCTGTTCGCCGAGCTTGGCAATTGGCTTGCAAACGTTTCGTCACCATACGAGGAGACATCATCAATGCGCAGTTGGGTGGGAGGAAGCTTTAGCGCCTAACCTGTCTAGATAGCCGTTTCCGGAACTTCGGAAATTAAGTTGTGATACTAAGGGACCCTGGGTGCTTCAACCACAGGGGGAAATAGGGTGGCCGGATCTAAAGCGCATGTATCGGTACGAGTTTCTTCGAGCATTCGGGCCGCCGAGCAGATGATGATAGTCTGCCCGAACAGGCAACAAGCGACAACTGCGGGGGTTTCGCACTCTTGGGGATGAGCTGCATGACTTCGCTTACCTCCCATAGGGCCCGCTGGATAGAGCCAATTTTGGTGACGTGAAATTTAGAAGCCGTAGTTCTATCTGGCAGTGTATTCGGGCGTAACTAGCACACATCTCATGCTTTCGTCTAAACTAACTAAATTGTTTGAGCCGTTGAGTCACTGACGGGGTAAGTAGAGGACCAAACCAGGCAGGTGTGCCGGATATCGTTGCTGTCATAGGCGATATTGCTCATACCCGAACTAGAGCAAGAACAGTGTCGACTGATTCATTTTTGGGTATTTTTCGAGGTGAAGAGAAAGATGCGAGACACTGGACCTTAACGGATATTTTTAATAGCAAACGCGGTCCCAGCTGTGGCCACTGCGTTTGCGAGGAGATGATTTCAGTGATGGAGACACGGACGTCTACGGACGGCGACGAGTTCCAGTATGTGGTTGGTATTAGCGGGGCACGAAACACGTCCAGGTTGATGAAGCATTCATGTGTCTGTCAGAATTAACTGTATGTAGAAAAACGTTTAAGCCTATTTGTGGAAAAATCAGTATCACCTGGTCAAACGTGGCCCATTGAAATCCTCTGGGATAAAATAATGTCAAAACCCAAGGGATGAGAGCATGAAGAAGTACATCGTATTTTGTGGACGTGAGGAATCGTAGGCTAGTCCTGTATGCGCAATCCAAGCTTTGGTAAATAGGGGAGGGGAAGGGATAAGCAACTGTAAGATAGCACGCCTGCACTCCCAGAGTGCAGTGCAGTGCGTCAAAGTGGTGAGTTAAAGGGAATGCGTGCTACAGCGTGTGTGGGCGAACTCCGATTCTAGTGAGTCTGAGGTAATCCAAGAATCAGTGAAGTCAGACGAAGGGACAGCAGCTATATCAAGTCGTTTGGCTCCGAGGGCTTACGATACATGGAGGAAATAGTGAACTCTTCGAGGTAGACTGGTGAATTGAAGCGGCGGCGGTAGGACAAATAGCTGAAGAGTGCAGTTCAAAAAGAACCTTGTAGTACGTGTGTTTGGTGAAGATAGCGTCTTGTGGGTGGATACACTGAGTTTTATAGTCGAGCATCAGGGGTAAGAAAGAGAATGATGGGTGGGCAGGGGATTAAGAAACACCGACCGAGTTACGACCGAGGCAATTCGGAAAGCGGAGTGACACGGGGAGGTTGTTAGCGGCTTCTTGTGCTAAGGTGAATCTAAGGTTTCTCAAATTTTTGGGCCAAGGAGCTAGGATTCCGGTCCGTTCAGCTTATCACAGAGTTTGTTTATGTGCTCGTTGGTGGGGTCCCGCTTATTGCTGAGCTAAAAACTACCGTCATGTAATCGCCTGTCGTACTTAGTCCAACTGCTAGCCTCCCCGCCTCGGTGGCTGAGTCCTTACCTTCCCAAAATTAGGAACCCACTCTGGCCCAGCTAGTACTTGGTTTCTAGGTCAGTCATCAATATCCGCCTCTTCCTGGGCTCATTTAGCTTTCTGTCATCCCCTTTTAAATTTTTTTCTATTTAGTGCCTCCTGGCACTCACCAGGTGCTACTGCTCTTATCCCATCACTTCCTCATTCCCCCTATTCCCAAGCTTCAACGTTCGACTGAAGTTGCGCAAACGCCCGTGCAACCGTTATTCAATCACTCTGGCTTGTCTCCGGTCTACACTCACGAGGTCCTCCTATTGATTAGAAATTTTCCGTGGCTCTGCATCGGCCTGACTCTACCTGTGTCAATCTTTTCGTCCAACCCTGATCCGGCTGCCATGGAAATGCGCATACTCCGTCCGATTGTGGCAACACCAGAGACCGTTACGGGTCTATCCAGAAACCGAAGTATGTCGGGGTAATAATAGCGTGGCACTGCCATACCCAGTCCGATGGCACTCCCGTAACTATTTTCTTCGGAATCCCGACTGCAACCTCTCGCCCATTTGAGCCTGTAATCGCAACCACAAACAATTTTTCACCTGGCCCCAACCGCTTCGTTCGAAACCGCCAAACCTATCGTTCGGAGTTAACCAACCTATTCCGCTGCCGTAATTTCCGGTTTCCTCTTCCACAAGTTCAATTCCCTTTACGGTATTCGTTTGGTCCTACTAATTGGCGCTATCTCTCCATCAAAGCTATCCCTTACACCTGAATTCCCTACAACAGTGACACCAGTGAGTCGACTCGATTTCAATTTAACCCATACCCTTGAGACAAAACTTGTCATTTGTCTCCAGGTCAAATTCTTCAATCTCCATTTCCATTTTCGTTTTTTTGTGACCCAGGCCATTTACTCGACCGCCCAAGGTCACTCATGGCCAACAATGGTTTTCATCTTTTGTTCATGTCAGCCAGCTTCAACTTTGGACTATTCGTACCCCATGCTCATTATCCTCGTTTTTTCGGTTCCCATGACTGCGGTGACTCTTCACGTGATAAGTATGCCTCTTTGGTTGTAACTTCCTTTCCTTTATGTATTTGCCTGCCGCGTTCACGCTGTGACGACCCTATCCCGCCTCAATCGGCATGCTCCCTACAGGTTGGGAAATAAACCTGGTATTATTGTAAATTCTGGGTAATGCGTTTCATTTCCCATGCCAGTTTAGGCGTGCCAAGTCTATTGCTCGCTGTTTGTGACTGCCCTCTTTTCGCGCAATCCCCAGTACCCGCTTATCCCATCCAGTCCTGGTTTATTCTGACTTTAATCGCGTGATCATGCCTCGCGGTATGCCACCAACTAGTGTAGAATAAGCGTTGTTATTACACAGTATTATATCATCATTATTATGGATTTAAAATCGTCTAAGGAGCGTGCTGCTACGCCGGGTGCCTGAGTAAGGATCGTTCAGGGAGCAGAAGGCGAGCGGAATCAGATTTTGAGGTGTGACATTAGAGAAGGTGGAGGGGGACATGGATCAGCGGGGTTAAAACAACTTCAAATGCTACTAAGGCTTCCGACAGTGCAGCGTTCAGTTTTGGATTCTTACATCATGCGAGATCCAATAATATACAAACCCCATTGTAATGATCTGTGGTGGTTGGATGGAATAAGAATGGGGTTCGAGTCAATATTAGGGAGCAAGAACACGAGCGGACACAAGGACTGGCAGAGTGGTATAGGCCAGAAGATAGAACAGTGGGATGTTTATGGAAGAAGCAAGATCATTTTTGGTACCAGTTTGGCCATCTGTCACCCCGCATATCCGTGGACGCGTAACTGTCACGCTCGTGTTAGGTAGAGTAATCAGGCCTCATATTCATGACGCCGGAGTAATAATAATAATGTTTATTCCCAAATTGTGGGTGACATGATCATACGTTTACAGTCAGAATGAAGCATGACTGGGGGATTTGCGGGTAGTGCGGATTACGCGAAAAGACGACAATATCACAAACAGTGGGAAATATCCGATGAAATAATAATAATAGGTTGCTTTCCCAACTTGTAGGGAACAATGGCATGAGGTCCGACTAGTTTAAAAACATGAACATGGCATGAACTAAAAAAGTGAAAACCATTGCTGGCCATGAGTGACCTTGGGCGGTTGGGCAAATGGCCGGAGTCACAACGAGCAAAAGTGGAGATGGAGGTAGAATAATTCGAATTAGGGAGCACATGGCGTGTTTTTGTCTCAAAAATGTGGCTTAATCTGAAACTAAGCAAACTCACCGATGTAGGGAAGTCAGTAGTCAGGTGCAGCAGATAGGTTGGATGGGGACGTGGTGTTAATACTAGGGTGAATCCAGACATCGTATACAGATTTGAACTTGTGGAAGAATGAAGCCGAAATTGTGGCAGAAAACCAGGCTAGCCAAATTTGAGCGAAAATTCATCGGGTACGAAGAACTCGTCCCAGGGACGGGACCGGATGAAAAATTTGCTCGTAGTTGCGACTACAGGCCCGATTGGGAGAGGGGTTGCGGTCGAGATTTTGAAGAGAATAGTTGCGGGCGTGCCATCACACTGTTATGACAGTGCCATGCCATCATTTCACTGACATGCTTCGGCTTATGCACAGAAACACCACAGCTGAAGTGTGGAAGCAGAATTTCAGGCGATGAACCCAGGGACAAGCTTTAATGGAAGCTGCTCAAGCCCAAATTGTTAAGCCATTGAAAAGGAGCCTATGGACCGTGAGTCGTCTATCCCGCGCTCGTTTGCAAAAGCGTAACAAATGGCTAGGTGTGTATGGGACAATGGCAAGGAATCAAAGAGCGACCATCGGGTATTTCGCTACAGGCGAAATTGAGGCCAGACTGCCGCAAAGCGTCGGAGTCCTTAAACAGACCGACTAAAATGCAAAACTGTTTGTGCTACACGCAGTCCACAGGTTGGTAACTAACAATGCCAAGGAAAGGAGTATCCTCCTGGAAGTTTACTTCTTAGTTCACACATATGGCACGCTGATAGTGACTTGGTGCTCCCGTATCATCAGGAGCTTTCTGGTAGACTGAGCTGTAGTGGATTTGTTGCACTGAGCCCTTGCCACTCATCAGGTTTAACAGGTTCATCAGGAGCGCTCACCGGTGGGAAACTGAGAGTGCGTAGACTCGATCGGTTGGCAGAGCCGAAATAGAATGCTTAAACCCCGAAACAGTTAGGTTCAACCTGTAATTAGGAGCTCATGGATGGGCAAGTGTAAATGCACAGAAAATGAAAAGCGGGGAGGAAGTGGAGGCGGAGGTTTGAAATCGTCCAGATCCAGGATCGTGATGCAGCAGCCATATATTGCAGCGTCTCCAACCAGGCGCAGTTGGGATCACGCGGTCCCCCGTACATTCAGTAGAGGTTGACCTGGTTCAAGGCGTCAGAAAACTCACACCCAACTGATGCTTCAAACCCCTCCTACAACAGATTGTTATTTATCCGGAAGATTATTTGACATTCGGCCAATTCACAAGCACCAGGCCGCCTGATATTTCAGTTGCTACGATCTTCGAGATATCGCGATGCATGTGTATTCGTAATGCACTACTCATAAGGTTTCTGAACATGTGTTTGCAACTGAGTGTAATCCGCCAATTTTGTGCCATTTGGGTTCAAGTAGGACATAGAGTTGATGAAAACCAGGGGACAGCGCCTACCTGATGAGCTCCAAGAGGGGCGAAACTGGTCGTGGGCTATCGAAGAATTTTCAGCAACGCTATGAGTAGTGCATTACGAGTAAGCATTAAAGCAGCTCCTTCGGGATTTAAAGAGGGACTGAAAGTGAAACCACTGGAAGCCTCAGCTGGGAAGATAAACAGCACAAACACTGCTTACTTCCCACCCTGGGCCCCTTTCGATTCAAAACCTTCATGCTCCGTGCCGACACCGTTGCTGCACAGTTACTTGATCAAACATAACGACCACATATTTAGTGGATAAGCTCAAATGCTTCAATCAAGATGTCCACGTACGGTGCCAACCTCCAAACAAGGTACGACTTGGTGCCAACGGTGCCATGACTGCCGTACCGATCTGATGGACTGTCCACATTTCAACACACACCTGCTACTTACCAACCGTGCGTATTGCGTGCGCACACAAGACCGCTCCCATTAAATGAAGTTATGCCTAAACCCCCATTCTACTTTACTGTTTTTTCTGGTTTTCTGGTTTTGCCCATAAGCCCACGCATTCTCCCTAAGACAACCATCGGGTCCTGTGCGATGCTCACACTTTACGTGCAATAGTAAATCTGACCAACGATTGTCTGCCTTCGTCAGAACCAGTGTGTTCACTTGATTTTGATTTAATCCTATTCCTGCGTTGGAAACCACATTTTCCACTTGTTCTAGGGAAACCTCTTTCTGACCCTGATGATGTCATGGTATTCCTAAACCCTTGCTTCGCCAGCTGCTTTGCTGCATCAACCATTTTTAATCATTGGTTCCCATCTTGTTCCGTAATCAGCACATATGTTTAGGAGACACCTCACCCTCTGCACTCTCTCAATTACTTCTTATGCACAGAAACACCACAGCTGAAGTGTGGAAGCAGAATTTCAGGCGATGAACCCAGGGACAAGCTTTAATGGAAGCTGCTCAAGCCCAAATTGTTAAGCCGTTGAAAGGAGCCTATGGACCGTGAGTCGTCTATCCCGCGCTCGTTTGCAAAAGCGTAACAAATGGCTAGGTGTGTATGGGACAATGGCAAGGAATCAAAGAGCGACCATCGGGTATTTCGCTACAGGCGAAATTGAGGCCGAACTGCCGCAAAGCGTCGGAGTCCTTAAACGAACCGACTAAAATGCGAAACTGTTTGTGCTACACGCAGTCCACAGGTTGGTAACTAACAATGCCAAGGAAAGGGTATCCTCCTGGAAGTTTACTTCTTAGTTCACACATATGGCACGCTGATAATTGACTTGGTGCTCCCGTATCATCCAGACTTTCTGGTAGACTGAGCTGTAGTGGATTTGTTGCACTGAGCCCTTGCCACTCATCAGGTTTAACAGGTTCATCAGGAGCGCTCACCGGTGGGAAACTGAGAGTGCGTAGACTCTGATCGGTTGGCAAACCGAAATAGAATGCTTAAACCCCGAAACAGTTAGGTTCAACCTGTAATTAGGAGCTCATGGATGGGCAAGTGTAAATGCACAGAAAATGAAAAGCGGGGAGGAAGTGGAGGCGGAGGTTTGAAATCGTCCAGAATCCAGGATCGTGATGCCGTTCTACCCTGAGACTATGTAGGATCTAGAAGGAGTGGGTACAATAAACCGGGAGCTATTTGAAAAAACACTGAAGCAAGCGAAATAAGCTCATTTGCAAACAAAGTTGGTTTTGCGAGAGACTCACCTGGAACACAATTGAATATCTCGTTTGTGATGTTTCCAGGCAACTGAGTGTGCAGCACCAGGCCGCCTGATATTTCAGTTGCTACGATCTTCGAGATATCGCGATGCATGTGTATTCGTAATGCACTACTCATAAGGTTTCTGAACATGTGTTTGCAACTGAGTGTAATCCGCCAATTTTGTGCCATTTGGGTTCAAGTAGGACATAGAGTTGATGAAAACCAGGGGACAGCGCCTACCTGATGAGCTCCAAGAGGGGCGAAACTGGTCGTGGGCTATCGAAGAATTTTCAGCAACGCTATGAGTAGTGCATTACGAGTAAGCATTAAAGCAGCTCCTTCGGGATTTAAAGAGGGACTGAAAGTGAAACCACTGGAAGCCTCAGCTGGGAAGATAAACAGCACAAACACTGCTTACTTCCCACCCTGGGCCCCTTTCGATTCAAAACCTTCATGCTCCGTGCCGACACCGTTGCTGCACAGTTACTTGATCAAACATAACGACCACATATTTAGTGGATAAGCTCAAATGCTTCAATCAAGATGTCCACGTACGGTGCCAACCTCCAAACAAGGTACGACTTGGTGCCAACGGTGCCATGACTGCCGTACCGATCTGATGGACTGTCCACATTTCAACACACACCTGCTACTTACCAACCGTGCGTATTGCGTGCGCACACAAGACCGCTCCCATTAAATGAAGTTATGCCTAAACCCCCATTCTACTTTACTGTTTTTTCTGGTTTTCTGGTTTTGCCCATAAGCCCACGCATTCTCCCTAAGACAACCATCGGGTCCTGTGCGATGCTCACACTTTACGTGCAATAGTAAATCTGACCAACGATTGTCTGCCTTCGTCAGAACCAGTGTGTTCACTTGATTTTGATTTAATCCTATTCCTGCGTTGGAAACCACATTTTCCACTTGTTCTAGGGAAACCTCTTTCTGACCCTGATGATGTCATGGTATTCCTAAACCCTTGCTTCGCCAGCTGCTTTGCTGCATCAACCATTTTTAATCATTGGTTCCCATCTTGTTCCGTAATCAGCACATATGTTTAGGAGACACCTCACCCTCTGCACTCTCTCAATTACTTTGTCTAACTTAACTTCCTCATTTGTCCGCCCTAGAGACTCCAATTTCCGAGGAGCTGACGGTATCTCTCATTACCTAGCCCCTCAGCACTCGATAGTACTGGTTTACGGCATGGCTGCCGGCCAACACACCCCGGATTGGTTGCTTTCACGGATTCACGGATTGATAAACAGGATCGAGGCTTTCACCCAAGTTCCCCGGGTCGGTTTTGTTCTTGTCGTTCAGCAGCTGTCGTTCACCTGAAAGTCACAAGTGAAAAAAGGGTGTAGCACTGCTCTTTAAGTTCTCAGCGAGGGGCAGTATGTTTGCCAGCACGAGGACTCGCGTAAATAAGTGTCTAGTAGTGTTTTGAACTGAGTTCTAGAGGGAGCGTGGACAACCGTCTCAGGAAGGTTATTCCACGCAGCAACTACCCGAAATGAGAAAAAAGATTGCCTAATGAAGGTGTGCGCTCTGAGCTTAAAAATCTTCTTACCATGTCCCCGCCGTGTGTTTGCTGGGTCAACGGTGAAAAACCTGTTGGCCAAGCCTTGTTCAAACAGGGCGTAAGTAAGAATTAAGTCCCCTCAGTATGACCTGCTCAGCTGCAGGGGACTAGATTAATTCGGGGGCGTAAGAAAAAAAACAAAGATGTCTCAATCCTGATTCCCCGAGCACGGCAAAGGCATCGAGCTCATGGCAAGGTTTATTTGTTTTTCGACCATATTAGGCCACTCATCGGTAGGCGACCATTGAGGGACCGAAGTGGGCAGTTTTTAGGGGCAACCTTTTCTAACCCGTCCTTCCTCTGGGGAAAACAGTACCACTTTTTTCATGAATATAGGTATGTTGATCCCCTCGGGAAATCGCCTTACTGTCTTCAACCTCCCATTACAGAGAACAGCACAACTTTACCCCCAGACTGTCTGGTAATACGATCACTTGTATTACCTGGTCCCGCTCCCGTTAGTCTGACCGCCCTCCTTTAGCCTTCAGGGCATGGTTGCGCCTTGTGACACGACGTTTCAGTTAGTACAGCTTGCGGAATCATTGCGGGCACCCAATTCCTGCCACCACGCCAAGGTGTCAGCTTTAGATTTAGACGTAGCTTAGATGCTACCAATGACAGGTTCTACGACGCCCAGTTACGATAAGCTAAGAGCCCGTAAATAGCAGTTATTGTCTGGAATATGATTAAGACGATAGGTAAACTTTGCGCCGCTGGTCATCCTGGAGTTGAATCAAGACACACAAATAGCGGCAAACGGCCGTCTTGAGGGTGTGCTGACCACAAATTTGACTGTGCAGCACTAAGTCCTGAAATAACATAAATCACCTAGCCACACGACAGCCTCCAGATACGAACCAACATCCAAAACAATTAGCTATAGGTGGCGAGGAACATCTACTGATGACCGCACGTTCTGCATGAATTGCGAGCAACTAGGTCTGAGCACAAGGTACCTAGTAAAACTATAAACTTACTCGAAACTCGGACACATTTTTCCTGGTCGGGAGTACAGCACCACTCGACGAGCTGCCAGATATCAGGTGGAAAACAGCATCTGCGCGCATCGCAAAGATTGGCTCGTCGCTCAACACTGAATGGCGTCAGAATCGTTGGACCGAAGAATTTCACCAACCATTCCAATAGCCACATGCAGCCTCTTAACCAAAGTTCCTGGCCTGTAACGGAGCCCTAGGCGGTAAACTTAGAACTTCCGATACCTTTCCTCCCTCAAGCGTCATCGAGCTATTGGTGCTGAATAACTCCCACTCGCTCCGTTTAAGGGTGGAAATAAAATCCTCAGTCAGTGCCGGAACAACTTATTTGCCTCCATCTGAGCGAGAGAAATCATCCCAACCAACTGGGTTGAGTAGATTAGAGTGCCCTTTTTCAAGGAATGTACTTGTAGACAGTGAAACGAATTAGCTTGATCCCCTTTGCAACAGGATTCTTAAAAGCGCTTATTTTACGCCCTACGAAGGCGCGTCAGGACCGGAGAACAACAGGCGGAATTCAGGCTGTATGGATCACATCTTCATAGGTCGTCAAGTGTTAGAGTAACGGTTTGCGTGTAGGAGCCCTACAATCTTGGTCATCATCACAGACAGCAACATCAGTGTTGACACTGATGCTTCACTGCCGTACACACAATCTTAGTGTTCCTTGACTTCAAGAGTGCGTTCAGTTTAGTCAACCGTCCGGTCCTTTCGAGACACTTGTGCAACCGGGTATGCCCAGGAATTCGCGATTACCGTGCGTTATTTGTAATCACATACTTGTGGGCGTGCGGAGTGTACGGTGAGCTCTCCAAAAGCTTTCCCTAATTTCTGGCCACAATAGTTGCCATCGGCTGGCTGCTCCAAAACACAGAAGGGCTCTGTCACGTCTATCTTTGTTGGCCCAAAAGATATACTGATCTACCCCAAAGAACATTTTATTGGCTCCATGTTGCCATAGCCTTACAAGCGGCCGAACTCGACAGTGGCGTTTCATAAGCTGCTGCGCATTAAATCATCACGCCTAGTGAAAAACAAGGTTTTATCTTTTTCAGAGGGGCGTTTTGTACATAGGAAGTTAGAAAGGCGAACACCAGTCAATGCATGGAGCTGCGTTGGCGATCACGTCTGACATTAGTTGCACGGCTGTTGGACAATTCCCTGACTCGATGATAGGGTTCAGGAGATTCTTGTTTTATTCGGTGAGTCGACGGAGAACAGCGCGTTCTCCTACGCGGTGGTGATGGCTGCGAGTCGTGTTGTTTGTGTGCGGGTGACACTGATGAACTCTGTTTGCGTGGTGGCGATAGAGAACTTCGCTTACGTGGGGGCGACAGAGAGGATTCTTTTTTGGTTCGAGAAAGGCTGATCGAATCATCAGTTTTGTACCTTTGAGAGTTAGAGGAACCCAAAGTTCGTGTAGGTGATGGACTAGGATTACGTGCATCCCTGGAATACCCGGAAACGTTATCATCATTGAGATTTCGGCGATTGCCTGAATGGAGCGTGTCACGAGAGCCGTTGTGTGATCCCTTGTGAGCTTCAGCCTCAAGCTTCTTCAGGTGTTTCATAACCTCCGGACCACAACCATGCTCACGAACAAATGCACTCACGGCATCCTTGTCGTTTATGTTTTCAATTCTTCGTTTCTTCTTCCCCGTTCCCACATCCACAGTTCCATCTGTAGGTACCTTGTACTTCTCCACATGATCAACACGAATGATGCGACCGGCAAGTTTGATTCCATTGAGGTTGTCTGTTGCTAAAACAGTGCTGCGTTGATCTTCGTAACATAGAAAGGCGAAACCCTTGGATATACCGGTCTTTTTATCACGCACCAAGTTGATATTCACAACCTCGCCATACTGAGAAAATACACAAATGATATCACCTTCCGTCAGTTCGAAGTTCAGACCACCGATGAAAATCCAGGCAGAGTCCTTGTACTGTCGGTGCCAAGAGCTCGCGGTTCCGGTATACCCAAGGCCGAGCTCCCGCATATTCATGAGATTCTGGTTTTTCGTGTTAGTGATTGGGTTCATTTTTGATGTGAGATCAAAGCGATGATAATACGTTTCAGTATGACTGGTGTGTCGATTGGAATTAGCTGCAGAAGAGGCAAGGGAAAAGTTTAGCGACACTAAGTAAAGTATATCAACACAACAGAAAATAGTTATTAAAAAAACAGGCTACATTAAGTGAATGTGATGTAAAAAAAATAAAATCGTTCAGCTGTAGCACCGCTTCGTTGGCGTGACTTTTCTAGAGAATGACCCCCAGATTATCAGTCTGCTCTCCCTTACGCGTCTGTCCACTAGAGACGCCGTGGCGGTCTTTATTGCCGCATCGGAGAGCTGGATAACCTTTTTGGCAGCCAGTAGACCAGGGGTGGATAGTGCAAGGTACTCGTTCAGCGAGGAAAGTTCCTTGTCAAATTTCGTCCAGATCGCTGCATTTTTAGTGTTTGCGTCTGTCAGAGCTTTAGAGAGAAGCTCGAGTTTCGTCGCGAGTACATCGATTAACGAGGAGCACTTACACTCGTCTGTGTGATTCGGTAGTGAGAAAGCCAGATACCCAGATCCTTTTTGGCATCTATCCTCGTGATGTATTCTGGTCCTTTTTCACCATGCATGAAAAAGGAGTTCGCTGAGTCTCCTCCAAATGACATGTGGACGCACTTTTCGTCATTCGGAGGAAGGTGCCAGTCCAACGACCACTGCTTTGCGGCGTCTAAATCAATTTGGAGGGCACATCATTTTGGAGGGCTTTAATCATATTTCGGCTGCTTACGACGCCGGGCTCTGCCTAATTCTTGTCTAGTTTGATATTTCCAAGGCGCCTGGCCAAGCCTTACATGTTGTACTGTTCAGCAGATTACGATCTACGTAAATTGGTGGACCGCTACTGCGTTGTTTCGCTTCTTACCTCACTGGAAGAACCCGGTAGCCATAATCTGGACTCCCAACAAGTCACGACTCCCCATCAGCAGTGGAGTCATTTAAGGAATTGTGTTTGACCCCTTACTGTTCTTGTTATACATCAATAATGTCACTGAGTCAATCACCAATAGATCCCCTTTTCTATTCACTGACGATTCTAAGATAGCTTACACATTCAAGGCTAGTGACTCTGTTTCTACTCTCTAACTTCAGTCCAATCTGGATTGAGTAGCCCTGTGGTATTTCCTTCGTCGTGCCAAAATGCCAAACTCTTCCTCATCGATTCCAGATTTCTTATGAGATGCTCATTCTTAATGGAACCTCGAGCCCTAATCTTCTCAAAGTGAGAGACCTAGATTTTAGATATTCCTGAGCGTTAAGATTTTCCCAACATGCGTGGTACAAGGTGGCTAAAGCTAGTAAGCTCTCCGCTTTTATTCACCGATTTTTTCCGCAGTAAACTATGGTTATACCGTAAGACCCATTATAGAATCTAGCCATGAATTCGCTTCACAGTATTCCCAGACATTGAGGACCGCTATGGAGAATGTGCATCGCTCATTTACTCAGTCATTGTTTCCGGTATCATCTGCACTATCAAATCATCTTCGTTGTTTGTCACTTGGGCTGTATCCTTGATGGCTGAGGCGCATTAGGTTAAATCTAGACCTTCTGCATCGCCTATTCTACAGACGGGTTTACACAGATGACTGCCGCCATAGGTTTTATTCCTACCCCTCCAAAATGTTCATAACTTTGAATTTTTTCTCCCATTGCCAGCCTGCCGAAATATTTTAGACAAAACTTTTTCCTTTGCCTGTATTCCAAGTTATGGAACAAGCTCTCCTCCGATATCCGTACTATGTCCTCTCATTTAGGCTCTCGAAACACTCTCGATTCTTGCCTTTCTATTGAGGGAGCAGAATGTCTATTCATGCCACAGCTCACACAGAGCACTTTTTTCGAAAGATCTGATAACATGCACAGAATATGAAAATTTGGTGTCGTAGACGGGCACACTGCACAGGAAGTGTGACCCTGTAAGGTACACCGTGGTGCGTTCGTATACTCGCCAGCCCACAAGTAGCACGAATGCATCACCCATCGCCGATGATTCTGAGCATGGCCTTTAATTCAGGAAATCCATGAGACAGCACTGTTGTTGTCTGTCTGTTGCTGGCGATTAGAACTTACCCCAATCGCCATTCATTTGGCAGCGCCATGAAACGCAAGCAAAGGACAATTGTTCTACCGTCTTGTTTAAAAATTCCATGAAGTCGCCTGAAGATACTTCGCGGGGCTCACGGCTAACATTGCCGTGCAAGGCGGTTGCCACCTTAGTTGAAGTTGCATCACCCGAGGCCCACCTTATCAGGCAGGCATAACACATACGCTTGTCTTTCTTTTTCCTATGCATATTATGAAGACCTTATCATCCTCTAGCAGTCAAAGCTAGCACCTGCTGGCTATTTTTGCCATGAAAATTCGTTGCCTAGAACTGACAGCAGTGACTCAGTGACCGGCAAACCATACTCTTACCTTTCTGTTCAGCTTCCACGCAAACTACATTCCCTATCCATTATCTCGGAAGCTCTTGTTCAGCCAGTCATTATCTGTCTGCCTCGCGTCTTCACATCATATCCTTCTTTGAACAACGGAGACCCTGTGATTGGATTCTTTAGCTGAGCTAAAAACTACCGCCACATCCTGTTTAACTCACTTTGTCATTGCCCGTACCGAATAGTTCAACGGCTAGTCTCCCTGCTTGCCATCTCGGCGACTAAGTCCTCCCCTTTCTAAAATTACGCAACTACTGTCACCCTGGCCTTACGCATCTTGATCAACTGAGCTTGAGTGCAAACCAAGAGACACAAGTGTTACCAACATTTGTGGTCTCTGGCATTGCTATCTGAAAGTACCGCATACTCACCGAGCAGAAGCAACGCGGGAGTGATTTGTTATGCCCTCACACTACATCGGCAACCTTAGCTAGTCATTGATTGCTAGGTCAGCCGACAAAAATCTACCTTCTCGAAGGTCCATTCAGGTTGCCGTCATCCCTTTTTAAGTTCTTCTATTCTACTGAATACCGTTCTGTCTGAAAACTCCCAGCACTTACCGGACTCTATTGGCTTCACCCTTTTCCCTCCTCCCCCAAAGCTTCAAACTTCGACGGCAGCTGCTTCGGTCCGGCTCCACTAGTGTCAACCCCTGTGTCAGTCCCGTCGTCTAACCCAGATCCAGCTGCCACGGGAATGTGCAATCCCTATCCAATTGGCGTAACCCTGATGTCTGTTACGGGCCGTCAGTACAATAATGATGCAGCACTGCCACACCCAGGCTGATGGCACTCTCACAACTATTTCTACCGCCATCCCGCGCTCGTGATTCCGACTACGAACAAATTTTTTCACCTGGCGGAAACCGCCTCTGGGAAGGGTTCGTTCCAACCCGCTGGAACTTTTGTTCGAATTTTACCATCCCGGTTTCGGCTACAATTTCGGGTTGCCTGTTCCAGGAGTCCAACGATTTCATTGACGGTGTTCATTCGACATCATGCATTAGCACCTCCCATCGAAAATACCCTTTACACTCGACTTCCCTACAACCGCGACACCAGTGAGTCTACCTAGCTTCAATGTTAACCGTATTTTTGAGGCGAAACTTGCCATTTGTCTCCAAATTCAGTTTTTCCATCTCCATCTTTACTGTTGCTTTTTGGGACCATGACCATTTAGTCAACTGCCCAAGGTCACTCATCGCCAGCAACGGTTTTTCAGTTTTAGTTCAAGTCAAGCAACTTCATCATTGAACTAGTCGTAGCTCATGCCCCATTCCTCAAGTTTTCTGTTTCCACAATTCGGATGACTTTTCGTGTGATAAGCTTGTGTCGATGGTTGTACCTTCCTCTCTGTTGTGTTGGTGCCTGTCGCGTTCAGGCTATAACGGTCCGATCATATCTTAGTTGGCACGTTCTTTGCAAGCTGAGAAATAAACTTATCAATCTTATGGGGTTCGTTATCCACATTTTGCTGCTTGTTGTTTGGGCTGCTTCCTTAACGGCTCAACGTCATTCCATTTATGCAACTGTCACCAGTTGTGGTTCAAAACTGTGACTGTTTATTTACAATAGACCCAAGATGCTACTTCCATCATCCCAAAGTCCAGTTTTCACGGGCCCAAAACGTCCCGCCATACGAACTCCATGTCACTTTAGTTACGCCGTCCCTAATGTACGCTGCGTTTAAATCGTGTCATCCTTGGAATATTCTTATTTGCTTTTGGCAGTGCCTACATCTTTGTTGCTGTCTCATTGCTAGAAGTCCTCAGCTGACGTCTGTTGCGCTGTAGTTCAAGTATAGTGTTATGACCGTGCCCAAATGTAGGCCACACGACAGTTTGGATTAAACATTAGCATTATTCATGTAGTTAATGTGGTTACTCGACCACATTACGAATTCCGCGGCATTGGGGACGGCTTTGACGCCCGACGGAAGCTCTGGTGTAAAAGTGTTGCTCAGCACAATGATTCCAGTAACCCACACTGCCCATCCTTGTGGAGAGCTATGCGGAATCTTCATTCTCAAATTGACACCAGGCCTTCTCACTCGGCAGGAATGACGAAAGCAAGCACCCCAGTCGCTGTGATGGGAAAAACCGTTGTAACCAAGATCTTCCCACTTTCCCCGACAAACATTTGAGGTGTGAAGTTATAATCCCCAAGAACTTCAATAGCAATATAATCCGTCCTGCAACTAAGACGGACGGTTCTGCTAAGGTCCAAATAAATTTGGTTGAATTTGCACAGGTCGGAAGTAAACCACGATAGGTGGATGATATTGGAATATCCGGCAGAGACGTGCTCCTGATATTTGCGAGTATTTTCGAGAGGTGGCGTTGACACCGGTAGGTCCACGACTATTTCATTTGTGCCGTTTTGCACATGTATAGATCAAATGGATGGCCACCGGATTTCGGAACAATGGGAGGCTTTCGGAAAAGAAACCAATGGGCATAAGGTGGATTAAAACGGGGCCGCAGCACCGGTTCAGTCTTTTGAAACTTTAAGAATGCAAGCCATCTGGTTCCACCGAGCCACTTGGGTCGCAAGTCAGCAGAAAAACAGCGTGGATTTTAGCAGGTTGTAACGTGTTAAAAATTGATATCAGAGTTTTTTTTAGCGCTGGATGACTCAGATCCGTGGACTACGAAATGCGGCTCTTGGTGCTTGATCACTTTCCCCTGGAGTATCGTAGCCTCCGGGGGACTTAATTCTTACTTACGCCCTGTTTGAACAAGGCTTGGCCAACAGGTTTTCACCGTTGACTCAGCAAAACACAGGGCGGGGAAATGGTAAGCATATTTTCAAGCTCACAGCGCAATTTTTTTCTCATTTAGTTGCTGCGTAGAATAACCTTCCTCAGATAGTTGTCTACGCTCCTTCTAGAACCCAGTTCAAAACACCAGTAGACACTTGCGCTGGCAAGCATACTGCCCCGAGCTGAGAACTTATCGAGCAGTGCTACATCCTTTTTTCACTTGTGCCTTTCAGGTGAACGACAGTCGCGGAACGACAAGAACAAAACCGACCCGGGAAACTTGGGCAAAAGCCTCGATCCTGTATACCAATCCGTGAAACTCCTTTTTGGATTAATCGTTTTGGGCCTTAGTGCAACTCTTTGCTGGGTTCGTAACCACAGGCTGCTGACTAAAGTCACTCACTCACTATGATATCAATAATGAACAGCAGAGTGCACTTCTTTGGAGGAAGGACACTACTTAATTAAACATTAATGATCATCATCCAAAAACGCGCAGATAGCTTCAAGGATGTGTTTTGTACCCGAAGGTGTTCAGAGTGTACGCTTCAGCACATCGTTTCTAGCTATCTTCTGTATGTAGAAGACCTAGTGTTGTGGAAGGCGGTAACCTGGACGAGTAAAATGCTCCAAGTTGAGAATAGAAAGCCGCTAGACGCTATGATCAATCAGAGTGTCAAAATAATGAGTACTTTGAAGCAAAATCAGGACTTACCAGGCAGGTATGTGACTCGCGAGTTTGCCCGTCGGGTTTTGGGGCAGGAACCAGCCTGCCCACCTGTCTGAGCGTGTCGAAGCCGATATAAAGCAAAAAGAATCCAAAATATTTTTGCCCTACTGTCAGAAGTGAATCAAGGGCCGATGAAATTTGGCCCAGCTTGACTGAGTTGCTCCGTAAGTACGTGGCATCATTTGGAGTCATTAGAGGTCAATTGAAGCCGTTATGATGGCCTGTCTGCATACACTAGCCTCTCACAGACGGTGTCCTTTAGCACAAGCTTCATTTCCTCCTCCGTCATAGAATTTTGAGCAGCCTCCTTACAAATCTATAGTTTGTGTATATCAATTTTGTGAACGCTGACTTTACACTCTCATTCACACGGTATGTGGCCTTCTGCAGAGTTGATGCAACGGACCGGCAGCTGTAATCGCTAAGGCCTCTTATCCAATCTTGCAACAGACTGTTCATCCCGGTCCCTCAGGATTTTCACTATTCAGGTTCGATTGGGTTTAATTCCACCGATCATGACCGTTCGCGATGGTTCACCAAGTAACATTTTGTTGATAAATGCACATGTACATTGTTTTCATAACGTTCAAGCCTCGTTACAATCCTCCTCGACCGACTGAGCTCAGCTGTCCGGTCACAGGAAAAAAACCCGTATTTCTCGCTTCCGTCTTCTTCCTTAGACAGCTAAGCTGAGGTTTCGCAGCAGCCACAGACTCCGCAAAAAACACTGGCTCCTACTTCCACAGCTTGATGCGTGGGAATAACATGTACTGAGTTCCGCAGCTCTTGTGTTTATTATAGTCCGAAGGCCCACGACTTAGATTGAATCCTCTCCATGATTATTTCAGTCTTATAAACTAATGTTGTTGTCTGGCTTTTACCCATTCATGCAATTGCCCAACCCGCTCCTGATATCAAATTATGTAGAATGGAAGCTGCGATCAATAGGTAATCAGCAGTCTGCCCAGTGTCACCATCGTATCAGTCTTTATCAATGACAGTTAATTAAGTGAGAGTTGATCTGTTTGTTGAGCTTAGCAATTGCCTTGTAGACTTTTCATTACCGTACCAAAAGACATCGTTAGCGCGCGGTTGGGTGAGCGATCCTAACACTTCTGCTCGCGTTGCTATATGCTGTCAATATGGAGACATTAGCAGTCTTTATCAATGCTAGCAAGCTGCGGCACCAGGCATCACTACATGGGCAAAAAGGTTCACAAGCTTTCATTTTCTCTCTCCATTCGAAGTGCTGGACACGGTTGCCGCGTTGTAGAGGCTCGTGACAGGTCAGTTCATCCGCGTCTAAGCCCTTCCCCAAAAAAGCCGCCAATGTTAAGTCTAGGGTGCTGCCGACTTGTCCTGGCCGTGTTGTGGCTGGCGATGACGCGTACCGGGGCCATTGTGATATCGAATTTGGTTTAAGATTTGATCACTGGGTGGCAGCAGAAAATCACACCGACTTCAGACCTGCTGCCAAGCCCGTTAGTGCAAAATGTTATAAACCAAGAAGGGCGAGATTGATGTCATTGGCGTCAGTTGATGACGAAGTTCCTGTGAACCCTATATTACCATGGTTCATATCATCAGCTGCTGTTTTAATTTCTTCACTTCTGTTACGCCGACTGCGTGCACGAGTTCACTGAAGTGATACACCATGCTGGAAGCAAGGACGGGAATCTGCACCCAAAGCTCTTGACGCGCACCATTCTTTTGTCACCGTGCGCTCTGCAAGCAAACCAAAAAGAGAAATAACCCAATCATATACACGCGATTTTCAAGCGAAAGCCCGTGCTACGAGCTTGCTATGCTCAGACCAGGTGACAGGTGAATTATGCCAACTACATCCCTTTCTCTTGTCAGACCGGTTGCTTGGAGCGCCGTATCCAGAAGGGAGGAGAAGGTGTACAGAGAAGGTTTGCTGCCGAAATGGACCTGCTTATCGTGGATTCTTGCTTAGTTTCAAGGACACTCCGTTTTAAATAAAAGCCACTGTTGGTACCACACATTAAACAGATTCGGTTGCCTGCTGACTGTTCAAAGCAGTCATAATAAACTATTTGAACTTAATTGGATCATCAAGCCGACAATATGGGTCACACTGAAACCTGGTTCACCGCCATTGTAAGTAAGTATACTTCGGTCAACTAGGCATACGAGGTTCTGCTTCGAAAGGAATCAGGAAAGGTGGGTTGAAGATTATTATTGGACTACATTCCAATAGAGTCTGTTAGCGATCACAGGATAGAAACTATTAGTACTGGGTAGTGTATATAGGAAACACACCTGTGGTGGCATCCGTCTACATGAACCGTAATCCGTCAAACGATGCAACGTCTAGCCAAATTTCAAGGACAGTCACAGCAACAGACAGCCTTTATATAAAGGACTGTAATGTGCGTAACACCAGATCACGGATGTTTGAACCTTTCGGATGCAGAGGACAGTCTTGAATTAAGAGTCCCAAAGACAGTGTTTGGCCTTCAGCTAATAAAGCATCTTAAACCTCATATTATGGTCTGAAACAAATAGGAGGCCACCGGCTGTGAACATCACCGATGTTACTTCTGGTGAGTCGTTAGAATACAGGAACTGGCTTATTCCGCATCTGAACTGAAGATGGCCAGGAGAAGATTGTAATCCCCTTACCGTACGCGACGCTCTATGACGGTGACGGAATGGCATGCTATCCACCGGCACTGGTATGGGACGCCCCAGTTTGTTTGACGTTGAAACCCACAAGACTGAACATCAATTTCTCATTTTACTGAGCTTCTCAAGAAACATCACCCTCTTCTGCGGTCCACTACAGAACGCATGTGGGAAAATTTTAAAATTGATCATACTACTTCTGTTTGCGGTTAATACACCGTTTACCGCACTCAGTACATGTTGGTTGAGCTGAGCGATCAGTGGGACTGCGAATCTAGGCTACCGAATTATTCGGCCAATGCTCCAAAGCTTTTCTTTGTTACCCAAGTGCGGAACTGTGCCTTTCCAATGGGCTGTACGTCTGGCCAAGAATAAAGTAAAAAAATTGCTGCCCCAAGATACTAGCGTAACGGTCGATACTACTGATGAGGCTTGCGAGTAGTATGTGTTTTCTCGTAACTTTGTTTTGATCTTGTGGAAGGTGGGATTTATTATGGAATTTGTGGAATTGCTTTATAGCATTCGTTTACATTTGCCCGGTGGTCAATAAATTTCAAGGGAAGTTCAGGAAGAAGTGTTCAAGAAGAAGACGGATATTCAGTTTTCTAAAACAAAATGCATATGAGAGTTTTGCTTTCCTGTCCAATAGTTTGTTCAGTTGGTGTTTTATAATAAACAACTCCGCAGCGAAGGCCGTCTTCCTTTCACCCGTATTCCGTAACATCGCCACGTCCGACTTCACTCCATGCGCACACGAATAATCGTGCCTGAGGTTCTTTCATCCAACGAATATGACTGATGGCTTGTTTTAACCAACTACGCTTTTTTATCACCTTATTGGTTCCGTTACTGTCTGTGAACAATCACGAATCAGAAAATATTCTGATTGATAGACGGACGGCCTCGCCGTTAACGAGAAGTCTGCGGAGGCTGCTCGACTCGAGACCGACCGGGGCAAGTTGGTGGCATTGAAGACCCTTCTCAGAGGCCGGGCGAAGGCGGCTCTGGATGCGGTCAGAAGGGGCCCCCGGAAGATGGACTGGGCCGCCCGAAGGAAGCTATCGCAGCGGAAGTTCGGGACACCGGCCGACCGCCAGGAGGCTATGAGACCGTTTCATCCTGACCGTCTTGAAAGGGAGAGAATTTCTCGGCTAGGAACTGTGTCAGGACTGGTTTCAATTCGAATGTGTCGGACTTCGTGCGGCCGAACCAGCCAGCCCAGGTGGATCTTTGCGTTATCTGGACTGTAAAAAAGTGAAGATTGATGCGACTGAGATGCTCCACTGCCTATGCCTTAGCCCGTATGAATCCTCACGCGCTACATCGCTCGTGACGGGTAAATGGTATCACGCTGAATGTGCCGGGATGATTTTGGAGCAGTCAGCTAGTCACATTGGGGCCCTCATTTGTCTGACACGCTGGAAAAATGCACCCATCAAACCGGAAGGTTTGTCGATTTCGGATAACTATGAAACTCCGGTGAAAGCCGGTCAGGACACAAGCAGCGCCGCTGCAACGACAATCTCTGAAACAGCGTTAGAATAGGATACTAAAATAAGGCTGCTGGAACTGGTAGAAGATATGATGCACCACAAAATGGCATGGCCTATGGTTCAGGCCCTGGACCCTTTAAAGTACCTCGCTGTGGCAGAGGTGTCTGATATAAAAAAATCTCTGCACATTTTTAACAGAGCTAGCGCAGAACATGTTTGAAACCTTGGGAGGTTTCGCATTTGCTATGAATCGAATTTTTTCAAACGCTCGCACTGTGTTTCCTCGGCATAGTTCCGAATTCCACTGTTCTGATGTCCTGGAAGCGTACTTTATATAAGAGATGAAACGCGTCAAAGCAGGTCTAACCCATGACGATTAAACAGTCAACCAGCCTGATGCTTATTGTGCATTTTGCACATAAGCACCACCCACGCCTATTCACGTTTCAGTTGTACATTCCGTCCTCTTCACCAGGACGTGACTCGACGGTGTTCTTTGCCAGTCCGGAGCAGTCGCTGGATCGGGCTTTGCCGGGACTAGACGGAGTGTCGCGCCAGCAGTTGTTATCTGACCACTTCCTCTCAGTGTGAAAATCTCCAGATGGCTCGCACTAAGCAAACTTCCCGGAAGTCCACTGGTTCCAAGGTCTCGAGGAAGCGGCTCGCCACAAAATCCGCTCGCAAGAACGCGCCAGCGACGTGGTATGAAACAGCCTCATCGGTACAGGCCCGGCACCGTGGCACTGCATGAACTTCGTCCTTACCAGAAGGGCATTGAGCTCTTGATCCGCAAACTGAATGTCCGTCTTCTTCTTGAACACGTCTTCCTTAACTTTTCTAGATATTTACTAACCATCAAGCAAATGTGAACGAATGCTACAAAGCAATTCCACAAATTCCGAAATGAACCCCACCTTCCATTAGATCAAAACGGGGGTTACGAGAAACCACATACTACTCGCATGACTCATCAGTAGTATCCGCCGTTACACCAGTAGACAACTGTTTTCGTCGGTGATCACATGACACCAGATCCCTCCCTATTTGTGGCTACTTCCTGCCCATAGGTGTAGTGTTTAGGCCATGTTTTGCGGGATGTAAGTGAACGGGCAACCCAAGGTTCTGATAAGCGCCATCTCAAATCCTAAGGCGCTAGTAGGAGTAATTTTAGTCCATTGTGGAAGCTCTAAAATACTTGCTTAAGAAAGATAAACTATTCTTTGGATGAAAAGCAGCATGTTTGCAACCACTGCACAAAGCACTTGACTAGAACAAAGAGGGTTTGTTTGAAGTCCGCATTTTTAAAAGCTATTGTAACGAATTGGAGGCGCGCCCTTTAGAACTGTACTCAGCAAATTTAAGGACTGACATCTGAGCAACACGGTTTTTAGGAAGAAAAGTTTTAGACCGCCACCGCACTGGCTGAAGGCTGCGAAGCTGTCTATTAGCAAGTACGAACTAAGCAGTTACAAACCATTAGACACGAAAGTAAATATCTCATCTGCACACAGTTTTTCAAAGGTGAACATTCTAAAGTATCCTATTGAACTTTCCTGGACGTTCTTCGCATATTAAACAATACTGAACGAACACCGCAAAGCGGCTCCATAATTTTCGTACCCGCCTTCAGCTTCCATCGGAGGTTGGACACCAGAGCAGACACTACTCGTATGCTTCATCAGTAGTATACACCGTTAAACTGGTAGCTTGGGCGAAAAAGGCGGATGCTGTGCATTTCCTTGGAACCCTTTTCGTAGACTTTCGTAAAGAATCTGATAAGGCACCACATCAACAGCTTTTGCAAAGGGATCATCCTATGGAACTGGTGACAAACTTTCTAACTGGTCGCAGGATTTTCTCGAAGAAGGCACAACGCATGATAAGTATTCCGTGAACTTTCGACACTCCACTGCGGTTCTTCATTGATTTGTGCTGCGTCAGAAAACGTTCAACGTCTACGTAACCTAACACCTAACACGCTGTCCTACCTCAGAATGTCATGCACGTAACATGGTATGGTGACGTGGTAACAGCAAAAGCAGGAATGCGCCAGGAAGTTCTGGGTAGAGTGCGCGCGTGTTCCGTCTACTGAACGCTCCCCATCAGCCATGAACAATACAAAGTTCTGCCTACAAATCACTATCTTGCGATAACCCGTCGCTTGGGGGGTGCATTTTTCGGTAGTTGTTGGACGGCACTACCTTATGGCTGTGTTTGCCAAATGGCCTCAGAATACTGGTGCAATCGATAAAAAGACTTCGGCATCCAAATTACGCCAGAAATCTTCTTGCCTGTCCATCCGCGCTTGTTAGATCAAATTTAAACAAATTCATAGAACGGAGCGAGTTGTAGGTTTGCGGGAATTTTCAAGTCCCTGGGGTTAACCTGAAAGGCTTGTCTAGTCGCACCTGCAGAGCGCAGATATTCAACCTGATCCACATGCTGATGCTATGTCACGAAGACCTTGGTGAGGACGAAGAGGTCTTTTTATGATTTTCGGAAGATATATTTACACATAGGCATCGACTGACCCTCAGATGACTGCGTCTAGGTCCGCTTATCACATTATCTGCGAGGGTTGTAAATAAATGGAACAGCTTGGTGGATGAGACTGTGTATGTGTGCAATAAATGTCAAAAACGGACTGTCATAACCCAAGTCTACTGACAGTAGTCGGATTCACGTAGTGGTGGCAACCAATCAGAGCGAGACAGCTGTTTGTCTGCCCTAGATCCATTGTCTACTGTGTCACGGGACATCACCGCCGTTCACCACGTTTGACAGAAGCATCTTTGCCCATTCTCGCATCCATAAATCGGACGCCAATCCGGAGGCAGCTACGCTAGAAGCCAGTGTTCCCCATAGCGGAAAGGGGTGGGGTCATCAGGTTGACACACCAGTCCTTTTACTCAGTAAAACACAAGTGTGCAACATTTTCAGACGCAAGGAATGTGCCTCAGTCGTATGACCTGGAATTTCTGTAACGAGAAGGAACCTAACCACCAAGATCAGCGTATTCAAGTAATGTCTTGAAGCAGGCCGAAACAATACGACCACAATCTCTATACTGTAGGGGCACGCGCTAAATCCTTCTGCGCACCGTAAACAAGCTACGTTTTGAGCACGCAAAGGATGTATGTGCACAATTTAGAAGAATTTTGATCCCAGATCTCGTGCCGTTCACCAGGAAAGCCTCAAGGTCACAAGAAGCTGTTTAGACTCCTGAAGACATTTGCGTTAAAAGTTACGTCCCTAGTGGTGAGGAAAGTCAAACGACCAAAATGTCCCGAAGAGTTCGGTCTAGTATGAGGTTGTCATTTCCGATTATTGTCATCTGCTTCGTCAAGCCGAATGATAAGCCGGGATGAAAAGTTCGCCCAGTACGTGACAGAAACGTTTTCAGGATATTTCTACCTACATTAAATTGTGTAAAAGCCGACAATTTCCCGGCTTCCCGAACTAAGTTGCACCCTTTTATATTAAAAAAAAACTTGGGAGTCACTGAACACCGTAAGAAACTGCGGCCTTACACCATGGAACACGGTAAAATGTAATTCTATAGAAAAATGACACGGATTAAAATATCTGATGTGATATGATGGATATCCACAGACTTCTTTTCGCGAAAGTGTGCCTGGACAAATGTTCTAGTTTCGATATTCCCTATGGAGATGTGCCATACTAAAGTCCTGTGACATGATCGCCCCAGTTGCAATGAAAGTAGTTGGAAAAAACAGGCATCACCAGGCAAAACCAAAAAGTGAATAGAAGTCGGTCTCATAAGCATTCTGTCGAATTTGCGCGGTATTTTATACTCGTTTGTTCAATACCTGTCTCTCCCGCAAACGACACCATCCAACAGAGTGTTTACGAGCTGAGACAGACAGATCAGTGATGCGGAAGGCCATTTTCCATTCAACCACAATTAGTCCCGTTTTCTCGAAGAGATCAATAAAAAATCACTCATTTATTTCTTTTAATTTTACTCAATTAGCTGCAAAGTTCGAACTTTGCGTCCTTCCAAGAAGAACACAAGTTAACCCGGTTTTCAGGTTGACACTCTTGAGGAAAGCACTGTATATGTGTGACTGGCTGGAATCTAGGAAGAGCTGCATCATCATCATCATCTCAGAAACCGTGTACTTGTCGTACACTGGTTGTAGTTGCCACAGTTTCGCTCGCCGATGATTTGGGGAGGTGAGGCAGTTAGCTGCGCATTGGAGGCGGGAGCTGATAAATTGGTGCGTAAATACACCACTGTCAATGGACTGTTAAGTGAGGGAATTGGGAAGGGAGCTATGCATTGAAGGCAATAGCTTGGATGCATGAGCGTCATTGAAGGCGCGACTGGGTCATGTCTGACAATGTCTCTGTCCATTGATGTGGCCCGTCTCGGGGTCCCCATCCAGGAAGACGGCAGTGACCAGCGCAGCTGAGTTCGCTGGTAATGGCTTTTATACTTCGCTGCCAAGTCATTGTTTGACCGCCTCTGGCTCTATTCCACCCTTCACGTGGTTGTGCGAAAAGAACCCTTCGAGGAAGTCGGTCGACTGGCATACGGAGCACGTGGCCAAGCCAGCGCAACCTATGCAGTGTGATCAGTTCATCTATCGAGGGTGAGTTATTTCTCCCGAACACCATTCGACGTACTTCAGCATTGCTGATCCGGTGTTCCCACCAGATTCGGGCAATGCTCCGGAGACATCGGTGGTCAAACACTGAAAGTCTTTTGACGCCCTCGGCGCGCAGCGGCCAGGTTTCTGATCCGTATAGTAATACGGAGCGCACCGCAGCATTGTAAACTCGACCCTTGACGGATAAGCTGATGTCACGCCTACGCCACAGGTGACGCAGGTTCGCAAAAGCTGCTCGGGCCTTCCCAATTCGGATGGAAATATCATCTTTCGCGAGACCACCGGGACTGATACAGCTGCCCAGGTCAGTATTAGCTGTTTCCAGTGGATTCCTGTAAGCAGTAGTTTTTAGTTTTATGAAACCGACAATGGCGCTACGTGCAAACCGCTGATATCTAGCATGAGAGAAGATACGGGGCAAGATGGCCCAACTGGATAGAGCGCGAATTTACTGACCGGAAGGTCCGTGGTTCAAACCTGACTTCTGCCGCTCGACTTCCCCTATCTAGGCTTGGGCAACCCCTGGCAGTATCCCTCGTGCAACCTTCAGGTGGCATGGCAGTAAAGCACGGAAATTGTCCGACAGCTGAAGGATTTTTCTTACGGACGAACAGACAGCGATCTGTTCGAAGCACACTGAAATGGATAAAGTAAGACCGGACTCCCAACTTCCCAATGATGATTCGCTAGTTGTTTACCTAGTTGTTTACCGTAGAATAGTCACGTGACGCCTTCTGATACTAGTGATGCTAGTGATATATAGGGGAATAAACCTTGCTTGCTTGTCTGAAGCCGCCTGACTAGACGATGAGTTTGCTCACCCAAATGAGTTACAGCTTGTACTGCAAAACATATGTATTTCGAATTGCCGAAATCTTGGACAGTTGGAGATCAAGGTGACGCTTGAACAACGCTCTAAATCACCGTGCGATCGCACACCTCCTGGGTTTTCGACTCAGGTTGACATTCAAGAAATCGCTCATGTTTTGACGAATTCGGATGCAAAGAAAGAGTCATTTCTCACGGTTGAACGAGACGTTGATTGCACAAAGGAGAATTTGAAACTATGAGGAAGCTCGTCGTTTAGTCCATCCCTGAACTCAGAATCCTGTTTCAAACTCACAATCAAAGTCCCCTACGAATTCAAGGGGAATTCCAAGTGGGATGCATCCCGTTTGTATTGAGAAACAGGTAGCTTATTGATAATAAATGACATATTGAATTTTCGAACAACCCTACGATGGTATTTTCATCGGCAATCGAAACAGGTGTTATCCAAGTTGAGAGATTACCCCAAAAGGGGTATTGGGAAAGAGGGGTTAGACGAATAAATCGAGAGAAAACAGCGGAAAAAAGGCGGTAATAGATGAGTAGTCCTTGCGGTGGAAAAATAAACAAATATTTATCGAATAAAACCCGGTTTGCCACAACTGAATTGAACTTTTGGCTAATTTGACGACCTACTTTGATATATCGATTGCAATTATCAGGGTGTAATGGAATGACAGAAGCAACCAGATTCAACGAACTAGATTCAAGCCACGTCATCCCGCGGGGTTCGGAGGCGCGAGGGAGAAGGAAGAACGACACAGACCTGCTCCGCCGGTGTCCTAAATAAAACCCAGTGCTTCCCTCATGTAGGTGCCTTACGTGTTGCCAAGCCCCTGTGGTGTTTAGCAAGCTGTTGCTATTTGTAACAAGGTGTGGTATTTCAAACAATGTATGTTCACCGTGATTGACATCCATGAACTGATGAGCTGCCGAAGTTGATTGGACATGTTCCAATCAGTCCTAATACACGAGGGTAAGGAGTTGCATTAAATCCAAGCCGGAATCACAGAGAAGACGTATGTTTTCGATAATTCATCTTTTGGAAAAACGGGTTTACACATGTGTCAGAAACTGGACGTGGGGAAATGTGTTGACCGGCGATATGCACTGGTGAACGAACTGAAATGTGAAACTGAGTTGGATCACCATGACTTTCTTGGGAATATTAATCGATTTACTCATATAGTTAGTGGCAATACACCATTCAGTAAACACGCACGTTGGTCGTTGATGAATGGTGTAAAAATGGGGACCGGAGTTACGCCATCTCCCACGTTGTCTGGCTACTCCCTTGTAGGCCTTTCGTTACTTTTTGATATCGCTCGTCAAACACCCATACAGTACAATTTCACATGTTTTTGGGGAGGAAACTTGCACACCAACCGAGGGTACAATTTCATCCGTTTGGGGAGGAAACTTGCACACCAACCCAGGTTGTCGTTATGATGGTTCCAAGTCTTGCACAGGCTTCAGAGTTCCAAATGGGGGTTGTATGTACCACTGCTACATTCACTTAGAAAAGATTCCTTCGGTGAGGACATTCTAGGGCCGAGAAGCCCAGAGGCACTGAACAACTGTTTCCTCCTAACTGAGAGTACTCCTCACTAGTGCGCATCTCGTGAAAATCACTCAAACAGCAATCCCTAATTAGCTCAGAGGAAGAATGAATGAAAAGTTGTCACTCGAGGAACTGGTTAACACGTGACCATGCGATGTGGTTTATCTGATTGAAAGATGAGCGGTACTACTTCCATCCGTATAAGCAATTTCCAGCAAGGATGACGCAGCCGTGCAGTGCTTTTCGTCGTCTAAGCGTAGAATGGCCTCACTGATAGGACAGCTCACATTGCGATCAATTTTCGTACTCAGGCTGTGTATTCTGGCCGCATAGTGCCAACTATAATCCACAGTCCTTCTTCAAACCAGATAAACATTGAAAGTTGGCTTTTCCGGGGCATACAGCGGTCAGCAATCAACTATTTCAAATCATCCTCTCTAAGTCAGTTTACAATGAGCTTTCCAGCAGTGCATCACAAAACTGAATATCAGGTGAACTGGGTAAAAAAGGAGTCTGTTTTTAGTAGTGAGTGCCATTATTTTATAGGAATCGTTCAGCTTTAGCACTCTTTCGGTGCCTAACTGCCATGCCACCAGAGAGAAGCACAAGGACTGGGATACTGCCAGGTTGTCCAAACCTAGACAAGGGAATTCGAGAGACAGAGGTCGGATTGGAACCACGGACCTTCCGGTCTGTAAATTCGCGCTCTAACCACTCGAGCCATCTCGCCCTAGTTTACAAGAGATGAAATTCTGAAGGCTGGTGGTATGACTTCAGAATACGATCTGTCTGATATCCTCAGAATCAGATTCCCAAATTCAATACCCACTAGAAGTCACATCACCATTTTCCGTCAGTAAACTACACATTTACTTCGCATAACATGTTTCCCAGACTTTCCGCAAGTTATGCATCAATTCTGGCCAGGATCTTTCGAAAACAAAAAGTACATTTGAGCGTGGGAGAAGTGTGATGACTTGGGACAAAACTGGATTTAGTTAGAGCTTCAGCAGCATTCACCGCGCACTGAAACTCTCCAAATTGTTGAACGACAATGCAAATATGAAGAACAGGTCGCACAAGCATGCAAACAAAGATACGGGAACTCCTCTGCAACTGGACTAAGTCTGAACAACAACAGAGCAACTTTGACCCGAAACTTTATCCCTTGAAAGAATCGAGGCACCACCTATTTTATCACTCAGATCATGTCACCTTTTGAAAAAAGACCATAATCTTCAGAGAAACCGATCATACTAACGTCTTTTACAGCAATGTAAGTGGTGAACACAGCCAGCTACACGGCATGTCTCCGTGGTAACATGTTTGTCGCACGACGCTCTATTTGGATAAGAATAAACAGCGTTTTTATAAGGCGTATTACTTCAAACCATCCTCATTACCGGAGTATCGTAACAGAAGAAAAAGGGTCTCGATAAATACACTCATTTGCACATCAATTTGGTTTTGCGAGAGACTCACCTGGAACCTAGCCGAATCTCCAGTTTGTGAAGTATCCAGGCAACTGAATGTCCAACAGTCCGATTTGGGTTCAAGTGGAACATAAGGTTGACGGAAACTCGGGAACTGCGAAACTCGGGGACTGCGCCTACCTGATGAGCCCCAAGAAGGACGAAAACGGTCGTGGGCTGTCGAAGAATTTCCAGCAACCTTAAGAGTAGTGTACTACGAATATTCGGACCAATTTTCACGAGAACCAAGCCGTCGGGTAGTCTGCTGATGGTCACATTCTACAGCCAATCAGATTGCTCCTACGGAGTCACACCGATCTCCAGTCTGAACGGCAAACAGCATACAGATTACGGCAAGGTTAGTAACAATAAAACGCACAATAAAAAGCCGCTATTCCAACCAGCTATCAACCTATCCAAAAAAAGCTTGGTAGTCAAGCGGTTCCGCCATATTGGCTGTGTAATCTTGCGGAAAAGTGAAGGATAGGTGTTGAAAAGCTTGAATGCTTTTATTGGTTGTCAATCAGATAGCTGTTGATCTGTTTGCTGAGCTTGATAATTTGCCTGCAGTTGCGCTAAAGTCGACCAGTGTACAAGTTCATCATACTGCCAAATATTCAGTTTCATAATTCTAACTTTGGCTGCTAACCAGGTGAAAATAGGTGTGGAAGTACCGAGTAAAAAATTTGTCCTTCTCAGATGTCCGTTTTGTCATTCGTCTAACGTGTACTCACTTCGTACAAGTACATCTGCACGTATTGGAGTCTTGTTTGTTCCAAGTGTGACCAAGTTCACTTAAAGGCTTTCAACTTTACAATCCGAGAAAATGCAGAACACACCAGATGGAAAACATGGTTCGATAAATGTCCTAAAAACCCTTTGGACATTTCTGTCACAGTGGCCTTACATAAGCTAACAGACTCAAGCTAATGCATATTGTCGTTATGCTGGTATTCATCCAAGCATGTGAGAGCTTGCTCACGACGTAGAATAAACTTTTTGAAAGTGTGCCAGTCTCATGGAAGTGGGAGAGCGGAGTAGGAAAGGCTTTTCAAGTAGGCATGTATGGGGGCAGCTGAGAAAATGGATCCTGGGGGGCTATTCCACAACAGAACAAACCCCAGGGAAAAGAACTCCAGGCTTTGGAATGATATGACCCGTTAGAGGAACAGCAGGGGCGACCACACAACTTTGTTAAGGGAATCGGTGAAAAATATGATGTGGACCGAGTTTTAAATTTTACATTTGTGTGTTTAACGAATTCCCGAAGGCTGTGCTGTTTGTGCGAAGGAGATTTAGAGCCGATAGACTATCGAAGTAAGCGGATGATTAACCGATGATGTTCCTGTTAATCTTAGGGCATAGGAGCCAGAGCACGCTGCGCTGCCCTAGGAAGGAGTAATCAAATGGCTAGCAGACTGTGCGCCAGGTGCCGAATCTCGGAAACCTCGATTACTATTAGTCTTGACAGAGCGGACGCCTTTCGTACTTTCTAATGCGATTGTGTGCGGACGTCGCCACCAAACATTCCCGCTTTGTGTGTTCATCGATTCCTCCCTGAGCTCAATCTGGAAATGTAAAAAGTGTTATATAAGTGGGTGATATGGCCAAGTTATCAAATAGTAATATTGCTTAGCTGGATGAGAAATCTAGCTAAGGCTGATAGGGAAAGCTCAAAGCGAAATTTCTGCTAGGTGAAATCTGAGAAAGCAGCAAGCCTAGGACACTTATGCTGTCCAATCTGATGGCTGTACTGGCAATGAGGCTCATGAGACCATTCCGACGATTGATTTCACTCACACAAGGTAACAGGGAGACGGTACTTTGGAAGAACCACGAGCTCAGAATTAAATGTAAGCAAAGGGAAGTCTGGAGTACCTCACTACCAGCTGTCAACTGGTCTGTGGGTACATTGAACCCCAGTACTTTTCTAGAGCAACAAAAACGTCACGAGCGGCCTTTTTCGTCTACTGGGACCAGTTTTCTCCCAGCTTCCAATTTTGTATTCTATAAGGTTTCCTATAAATTGGGCACATCACTTGGTGTACAACGTTTCAAGGTTATCACAATGCACCTTGCCGGATGGACCGCAGTGAACTTAAAGTGGACATCACACCATGAATCTCAAAGTGCACGTTGTGCAATGACTTACCTCTACGTGCGAAAGATAGTCGAGGGCCGTTGCGCAGAGAACAGACAAGTGAATGCTGGCTTTTCGTGGCTACCAACGCCGAAACCATTAAAAATCCTAACACATTGCGTCGCGATCAAAAAAGGAAGAATAACTCGACGGTGTATCGCCCGGTTACTGCGATCAGCTAGATAACTATTGAATGACTGGACATTTTTATCCTCTAATTTGACTCGCTCTGACAACAAATATGGATCCTCCACAACGTAGACACTTCGAAAATTGCCGAACACAGCCTTTGATTAAATTTTCAAGGGCGTTTCCATAAATAAGAGGAATACCCTATGAACTCAATAAGCACACATGTCTGCAGTTTTACCTAGAGGAACATATTCGATCATATCGTTTTGTAGTTGCACAATTATTCACCATATTCAAACAACAAAGAAAAACGCCACATTCTAAGACCACATCGGTTGCGCTCAGCTGGAGATCAGTTAAACTCATAATCTGCATAATATGTTTCTTCCGTGTCGTTTTCTGAAATGAGAGGACTGTAGTTGCAGTGTTTCGAGTCATGCATCTGCTACCAGGTGAGGTTTAACGGGTTGGTCGATGCCCAAGCCGTTTGTCACCAGCGCAGTAAGTGATATTAACTCTGTCCCGGAATGTAGCACCTTGACAGGTAGATAATGGAGGTTAAATCACGCTGTGTAAAAAACCGGTGTTCCAGTAGTTTAGAAGCCGTCAGAATCAAGCAGTAAGCTAGTGGGTAGCAAAACGCGTGACCGAACCGGAACTCATTATTCGTCTGACTGTCAGCGCGACCAGTCTCAGATACGTCAGGAACAAATTACATGTCAGTCAAAAGAGTAAAAAGGACGACATAACGGCACGTGATTGCATGCGCATGTTGTTAACCATTTGCTGAGTTGGTGCAGAATTGTTCATTGGATTTCGACGAAGCCATCAGCAATGTGGCAGCAAAAGACAGCAATGTAGCACATCTTCGGTGAAGCAACAGTTCACTTGAAAACTACTGTGAAATAGTCTGGTACATACATGGCCCCAAAGTGGATGTTCAGAACTGACCTTCAGAATATGCTTCCACTACGTGCGATGTTGATTCTTTCACTTTAGAAAATACAACTTATCAGCCGCGTCGTGCTATTAGTCCCACGCCGACTGCAGCAGTAAAAGACTGGAAGGAAATTTTTGTTAGAAGTGGTAGTAAAGCACACAAAACACAACTTCGAGGAAATTACAATTGACGGGTTTACTGAAAGCAGTCTCTCGTAGCCTAAGTGGTTGAAACAATTCGAGAATTCTTCGCATAAACGCTCCTTAGCCAGTGAGTTACACGGATTCAAGCGGCTAAATTTGAAGCCATTAAAATATTATATCCTCCTTCCAAATAATAATAATACTACCCAGCCCCAACTGGCGGGTGGCAGGCCATCAGGCAGGATAGCAGTACCCTTCGGTATTGTCAGACGTGGCCATAATTTGGGCAGCAGCAAATGTCCTTTTAGTTGGGTTCCTAGAAGTGAACGCACCGGACTATCTCTCGTGTACAAGACGAAGTCCCCACCTCACTCATTAGCCGACCTACTAGAGCGTTTCAGAGCGGAATATTATGTACTGTTTGACCTTGGTAGATATTGGTAAATATTGAAATGAGTAATGCAGACACACATAGCATGAACTGTACAATATGCTTGTAGATGTCCTCGAGCAAAAAAACACTTATTTAGCAGACAGGTGTTCCATTGAATGGTCTATCGAATATCCCCGATTGCTCGTGCACACGAATTTCAGAGCTGATTGGTCACAGCTCTGTTTGGCGATTCAAATCAGTCCCCAGAAATGCGTCGGCTTTCAGGCTAGATGTTTTCAGACTTCTCACCCCCAAATTCCTTACACACACTTCGTAGAACTCAGCTGAGTACATTTTATCTGTTTGCAGCGCATGACTGGGATTATATCCTGTAGGTTTATTTGTTTTTATAAGTAGTCAATTTGCTTATTCGCCTCTATCAGTAAATAAATTTCAAGTAAACCACTTATGAAAGACGTTGCCAGTCAAACCGGTCTGGGCTCATTCTTTCAGGAAGCAGTAATAGATGTTTTCACTTAAATATATTTGTGGTCATTTTCGTTTCGGTCATCATCTAGGTGAACATTTCTTCAGTTTGAACTCCCGGCTTTTCAGTATCAAGAACGCGGTGCAGTTCATCTGACGGTGAAAATTACTCTACCGGAATAGCTTTAAAACTAACAAAAAAGGCTATCTGGAAGAAAACGGGGGCGGGGGGGGTAGGGAGTCGGTCGACTGGGAAAGTCAATCGATCGACACCACCGAGAGAATCACTGGATTTGGGTAGCCTGGCAAGCCAGTCACATCTCTCAATCGTAAACGCAATCACCTGTTCAGACTTGACAATTTAGGTGTGTACAGCGTGCGCTGTGGAGGAGTGATATCACGCCCACCTAGCCTGTCCTACGACCGATGTCAAAACCCTGCATGACCAAGGATGTGGATTGCTCATGAGCTTTGATGAGAACAGAACTCGAGTCCAGTGCTGCCCTCTCCGGTGCGGACCAATCAGAATGAAGATATCAGAAGGACTCTTCAAACGCGAGCGCTTTAATCGTGAATTTAATAAGTCTTGCAAACACCTACACTGCTCAAATCAAACAATTTATTTAATGCTCTCATTCAAAACAGAGTGAAGTCCGTTCCCAGGCATAAGACAGTCTTGTCTGCGTGTCATCGTTTGTCTAAATTGTGATTTTTTTGTGTTTCCCATTCGAAGCCATTCAATATTGTCATCATCAAGACCCCTGTCTTACTGGGTTTTCCGAAAAATCAATTTTAAATTCCAAAACAGTCATCACAGGAATTGCTTTGGGACTCAGTTGTCATCGATCGATAGAACAGGAGATCCAGTCACATGCTCAATATGAGCACTACTCAAATTTGATTTAAGTTGCGAAATAAGATGGGAAGTCTGTCAAACCTGTTCAGCTAACTTTGGCCACAACCCATCAAAACAGTACTTTGGTTAGTGGAGAGATACTTTTCCCGCAGTTTGGGTCACCAGGAACATGTCTTACTGTGTTTATCGAAAGCCTACGCTTAGCTTTGAAAGATTCTTTCTGGCGCCGCTCGACAGTACGTTTATTTTTACCCAATCCAGCGTGGAACACAGGTTTCTGCAAGAGACATTATTATCTGTGGGGAGTCTCTCAAAAAAGTGTGCCCCACCCGAGCAACTGTCCTAAACTACCTCGGTAGGAGCAAAACAGAAAAGACGCCAATCGGAATACAATCGGAAACTCATTGACTTGAATGTCCGAACAACAGTGGCTGTCGTTTTAATCGATTTTATGCCCTTTGTGCAACACACAATGTCAGTAGGAATATCTTAGGCCCTGATTGGAAAATGCAGAGCAAGTTCCATAAATTAACCAAATAATTAGATAACTAGCTGAAGTAATGCGTATTTTTTATTTTAATCAGATTAATTAATTAATCTGAACGTGCTTGAGTGCGCACCGTCTTTGATTTGATCAACACGGATTTATCGACCTCTGTCGGAGGGTATTGCAGAACGTATACCGCAGTACGTCTTTCCAGAATCCGCGCATCGACCTCCAAAAAGTCGAAAGTCAGACTGGGAACTTATTGCATGCTGAAAACTGGCAATCAGACCGATTCAAAGTCTTTGTTCCGATTGTGCAATCCAAACCCAAAAGTTCTGTCTGTCAGCACAGCCGAGTTATCAGACGTCAGCAGCCAGTTCTTTATAAACAAAAAACTACTAAGGTACTATACCAAGCCGTCGGGGTGCTGATCACGTGACCCTAAATGTCACCTACTCGCATCACCCTGTTCGCAGCTCTCTTTTAGGTAGGATCTGAAAGTTTTATGTCAGAGGGACGCAAAATAACTTAATATTCTGCGACTTCCTTTTTATCCATACTGGTTCGATCGGTCCGGAGTTTTGACTTGCTCAAGCGAATCCCAAACCTGGAATAATCAGTTTCTGTGAGATGATATGCTTAGAAAAAACTGGACAACAGTAATAACAATGGTGAATTTGTTACGTTTGTCAAAATGTGTACCAATCATTCCAAGGCTTCACTATAAATCGACGGAGCAGCTTAGCGTCTGGTTGATGTTTATGCCCTTGAAGGCACGAGTCCATAATTTCGGTTACCTTCATCAGTTTTTTGCGTAAAACACACATTTACGGGTTCAGCAAATGATAACTGAAACAGTAAAACCCTTGTACATTCAAAAGAATGGTGGAGCCGAAGATCCATTGCCAAGCTAGACAGATGCCCTGAATCGATAGAGCAGCCTGGAGTAATGAAATTTCCTGACCTCTACTAAGTGGAGGTTGCGTAATTCCGGCCACTGAGGCTTCAGACTAGCAAACCGCGATCTTTCTGTCGGCTGGTCACGTGCAGTATGAGCTAATTTGTCAGGAGAGAAATCCATCAATTCCAAAGAACGCGTGAAGGTACACCGAAATATCTAACATATGTTCCTACGTTCCTTGGCAATTTGTTTATCAACGGCAGTAAAAATGCTATAAATCGATTAAGTGCGCAAAATGCATCAATATTTTGACAGATTGGTGACGCTGGCCATCTTCAAAGGTCACCACAAGTCGAGAAGGCCGACTTCAGAGGAGCGCAACCCACGGACGCCTAGCCACCGCTTCACCATCGTGAACCTCACCTGCTTATTAGCGAAGAATTTTCAGGAGGGTGTGAGGCTTGGAAACTGAAAACATCCCACTCCTGCTAATATTTTACGTAGGCTGAATGAAACGAATCCGCTTTGAACCAATTAGTGCATCCTCTCCGTTTCGCTATTTTTAGACCTTCCTTATTCTCAAGTAGTATCACTATATATATATATATATATACGCAAGGCAAGATTTCAGGGTGTTTAAGTTAGAATATTTGCCTACTAAAAAAGCAGGCCGTGAATTTCAAAGTATGGACCTAATCTTCGCTAGATTTAGACCGTTCACTGGTTACCAGGTAGACCAGGAATTCTGGTGAAATCCTCCGAGTTACCCAATGTCAAAAACGTTTGTTTCATGCTGTGTTTCAAAGTCCAGTGAAAGTGTGGAAGCAACTGGTCATCAGACCAAAGTGCACGGTTTCCAAAAAAACATCGGTTCATATAGATTTAATCCTTTGGTAACCGCACAGTGGGTGTTTGTCTTGTATCGGTTTTGCTAAAATTAAGCAGAATCTGATAAGTTTGGTTTTTCGACACATTTCTATCAGGGCAATGTTTGCACTTGTGAAACGAACTATCCGTTGACGTGCATAGAATATTGAAAATTAAGGACAAATGTTGTTTGCAGATGTATTGAATAAGGTAGTCAATTAAACTAAGGGAAATTCTGAGTCGACTTGAAGACGATTAGCAGTGATGCTGTCAAGCAAAGTTCTGATGAATTAATCCCCCGAAGTAGTTCTCCCTTCCTCAAAAAGGAGGGTCTGGTCTTTCAATGAGTCCACGGCGGCCACCGCCAGAGAATAGACTTCAAGGAAAAAGGAGTGTTTTGTCCATCCTGGGGATTAATTTAAGTTTAGGCGATTCCATACCTAGTCATGTCTCATGGGAGCATTCCTCCTTCTTAGGGATTTTTTATACGGTTTGCTGCAACTAAAAATTTCAAAAAAGAGGAGGTCACTCAGTAGACAAGTGTTTGTGATTCCTCTTGAGGAGGAAATTTTCCACGTTCTCAGCCATTTTTCGGTAACATAAACTCAGGGATGAGCTCGCAAGAACGACAAAACCGATGTTAGCTGTTGAACAGTTTTCAGCAACCTTATGAGTAGTGTGTTACGTCTAGACAACAGCGCAATGTGATATTTCGAATATCGTACCGAGTGTAACATGGGGTGGCTGGTTCAATACATTCAGTTGATTAAGAACAGCATAAAGGAGATATTCACCTTGGTTCCAGGTAAGTTTGCCGTTAAAATCAAATTGGCATGCAGATGAGTGCATGCCATTCGAAACTCATTATTGTTCTCTGCGGGAAAATGAATGAGCAAACCAAGAGGTAATCAATTCTCTCCAAAGCTATGATCAATTCCACAGGTGTTTATGATTGTCTGTTTCGAAGGGCTGGCTGTGCCCACTTTGGTTATTTGATTCAATGAGATCGCTCGTCATCAGACATCTCTATACAGAAACGGTACTCTTCTGGTGAACCAATACCTCATTTGCCACCCTTAAGTGAATATGACACCCTTTTTGGACGCTGACTTCTCTCCAGGAGTATAAACAGAATGCATCACACTGCAGTCTTTGAGCTCCAAAACCATATTCTCGAATGTAGAAGACCAAAACACTAACAGTAAACACGTGGAAGTGCACGACTGATGTATGTCCAGCGCAGTGCTATCGCTCAAGCACTCATAAAGGAAACTACTCACAGGGTTGCTGAAAACGATGGTTTTGCCCTTCTTGGGGCTCATCAGGGAGGCGCACAGCCCCCGAGTTTCTGTCAACTTTATGTTCTACTTGAACACAAATTGGACTGATTTCGACAAATGTACTCATTTGCAAATCAATTTGGTTCTCACGTGAGACTCAACTGAATTTCCCGTCTAAATAATTGACACCTAGGTTGGATATATGCCATCCGTACTACATTCACGCAGTTCGCCTAGCTCGGAGTCAGCGAGGCACTCTGAATGACTGGGAAATGAGTATCAACTAACATAGCACTCAGCTGCTGAGCAGAAGATCGCATATCCCTAGAAGTCCTGATGATGATTAACAATAAGTATGAAGTATCTGTTTCCACGGTGACTTAGTTCACGTAGACCTGTGTCAATTACCATTCCAATAATCAAGCGAAGTGTTTGCATGCTGAGTAGTACTCACAACAAGTTGATGGGTGAATTAATTTCAGACATACCATTACATCGTAAAACGTGAGAAGCAGTATGAAAGACAAAAGACAGCGCAGTTTGCCCAAGTCATGCGAATCTGTACCGAAAGGGTGAGACGCTCTGTGCAACTGTTTCGGGCTTATGCGAATCGTCAGCACCACACCAGATGTTTTGAACCTCCACTCAGTAGTTTGAATAATTAACCGTTTGGCCACCAGCGGCTGAACAGCACTGCTACTACTCTCTGCGCTCTAGTCCACTGTGCAGTTCACCACTCTGATGTGGTGACCAAAGTGCACCCAGGGTAGCCCTCAGGCTGAGGACATTTCAGTGATATCGACTCAAGACATTGCAAAGTGAGTTATATCTTGCATACTATTTAGAGCGTTGAGTGGCGGAAGCGAGCAATCCAAATTCATTTCTGACTCTAAGGCATTCTTCAAATTAATCAAAGGACCTTCATATCGCTATGGCATCCTGGGATTTCGTTATTCCTCAACGCGCTTAATGCAGACGCGTCATAGGCTCACCTCCTTTGACGAAGGGTGTGTGTCGACATGCATTTTTCAAGGACTTCCTTTAAGCTTTCTTGGCGTACGTACCACGGAAGAAGTAGGACCCCGGCGCCTATCTCACCTCCGTGTCTATCAAACTAAATTTATTTCGCTGATGGAGACACACGGTTAACCTGTACTAGACGGTTGGGTATACGTGGAATTTCTAGGGGATCCAAACCTTTATTGTGATGACAGGCGAAATTTTCAACATCACAGTTGACGGCCTCCATTCCATTTACCTAACTGGGGCAGTAGGCATTGAGGTGGAGCTATTGTTTTGATTAGGGCGTCAAGTAACTGGCCTTCTGAATGGTGTCTTCTTGAAAAAAACATAGTCCGCGTTTGTCATTGCGGTAGATGAGTTGATATTTGGTGGGGGGTGGTCACTGGTCATTTAAAATGGGGCAGACAAGTTGCACGTCAGGTAGGTGGCATCTGATTCGAGCTACAGAACGCCAGGAAGAAAAGATGACACCGAAGATTCCTTGCCTTATTTTTATTTAAAGACGATTGGGCATGATCCCTCCCAAAGTATGGTCTCTCCCACAAAAGCCCGGAAAACTTCGCTTCCCTTGTGTTTCCCCTTCAGAGTGATTAACATGGTTGCCCACATAGTATTCATTCATGTTTTCCAGTTGACACAACTGACTACTGAAATTCAACATAAGGCTACATTTCAGCCAGTGGACCAAGACAACCACTGAGTAGGTGCCATTATCCCTGAATTCACAGTTGCTCAAAGGTTGTCGAATAAAAGACGTTGAATGTGGCTCCTTTATTTGCGTTATTCTTAAGCGTTCCGTGCCTATTTATTGACATTTTTTAGGCAGTTTTGAAGATTTTTTAAAAACCTTTTTTCATTTGTCGTGCATCTTCCGGTTCTAAATGTTACTGCGGAATTTTGGTTTTTCTGCGGGTAACAACACAACAGCACAGATTTTGTGGAAGTTTGCTTCATCATTTCCATAGTTTTAACAAGACCATCGTGACGATAAGGTTGCTGCGGGGTTTTCGGGTTCACGAAACATACTCTCATGAACAGCACTTTTCCTATTCTGGCGCAGTTATTTTTCACCAACACCTAAGACTTAAGTTTCGCCCTTATTAGACCAATTTACAAATAGGTTCACTGGAAATGAACCGGATGGTGAAAGTCAGCAGGGGAGAGATAACTCCTTGGAGAAAGAACCAACAAAGCGTGACCATTTAATCCGACGCTGCAAGCAATTAGAGTGAAACCATATGTGTTTCACACAATCGTTCGGAATGAGACGTTTGAACACCCCGAGATTGAACAAAGGCGAGTCGTTGGGGGCAGATTTGAACAGCTGACTGTGTTGTGGCGAATCAGCTGTAAAATTTAGGTGCATAGGCGACTGATTGCCCTTGATAGACAAACAAACCGATGGGGTGTCCGTCTGTTAAGCAAGATGATATTGGCTCGTGGCCTCCTACAGGCGTGACATTCAGTTCACGTACTTCGTTCCACGATCTACGAGTATCTACAGAGGTCAAGGAGCACTCGAGTTTCCCTTCTGAAATTTCCTAGCAGGTCGGCTAATGAGTGAAGCTGGGAATTTGTCCTGTGCATGAGAGACAATCCGTTGTGTCCATTTCTAGGAACCCACTCAGAAGAAGGACATTTGCTCCTAACAAAATCATGGTCACGGTTGACAATACCGAGGGGTACTGCAATCCTCCTGTGCCATACATGACCTATTTGTTATTGCCTGCTGTCTGTGCAGACGAAATGTTTATGTCATGTGAGTTGAAGTGACCCCCATGAAATTATTTTGAGCTTATTGGTTGTTGACCAGGTGGCTGTTGATCTGTTCGCCGAGCTTGGCAATTGGCTTACGAGCATTTCGTCACCATACGAAGAGACATCACCAGTGCGCAGTCGGGTGGATACCCCCTGTTTGCCTGCGCGCATTTAAGTAGCATTTAAAGGCCATCGTTATCCCCTGATGTGATTGGCTAGTTGGTTGACAGTGTTGTTCGTGAATTTATCGGTCCGTTCGTGATCTTTGTTGCGTCGTGGTTTGCGTTCCTTCAAGTCGATTGGTCATCCCAAAGCCTTCTATTCTTAGTAGTTTTCTCCCCCGTTCTGATGGGCCTATTTCTCGATTTGTATTGCGTTGTGGTCTGATTTGTTCTTTTTCGGGACTGATTGGCTGGCTGCACCGTTCCGTGTTCTCCACTGTATTGACTGGTGTCCTTGCGTCCGTTGGTTAATTTGGTACTTTGGTTTATTGCCTAGGCGGCTCCTCCAATCCAAGTGACGTGTCTGTTTGGATTCGACCCACTTATTCTTTTATAAGTTCCTCGTCTGATTGCTAGCTCGGTTCAGAGCTACGTGGATTTTGTGTTCTCTTGCTTTTAGCGGTTGATAAATGGGGTCAATGCTTGTTGACACCCTCTTCGGTGGAGTACAACGCTTCCATAAAATCGCGTTTTTTTTCGGTTCTCGCTTCAGCCAACATGCGAACGCCGCTCCAGTCGAACTTGTGTCCTTCCCGATCTTTGTGCGCGGAGATGGGAGAAAATTGATCATGTCTTTTTGTAGCGAGCTTATGTTCATGTATTCTGGTGGACAGCTTCCTTCCCGTTTGTCCTACATATCTTTTGTCGAAGCCTTTGCAAGGGATCCTGTATATGTCCTTGTTCATCATCATTGGATCTAGTTTTCCCTTCGGGGTATAGTGTAGTCTGCAAAATGTTCGCAGGTTTTTAAACCACCGTCGTGTTGTGCTGTCGTGAGAGCCTCCCGGTCATTTCGGCTATGATGAGACTTGATGAGCACGTCCAGAAATGCCAGTTTTCCATTGTCCTTTTCTTCGAATGTGAATTTCATGTCGTCAAAAACGTCGTTTAGCAGTTGGCTTACTCGTTGCAGTTCGTTCTTTTTGGTGATCACAAAAATGTCGTTTACGTAACGGATCCATATTTTGGGACTTATATCGAGCAACACAATTTGTTCCAATTTTTGCATTGTGATTTCTGCAATAAATCCTGAGACTGGAACTCCCATTGGTGTCCCTCGTAGACGCTCATAATATTCTCCGCTCACATACTGGGTGAAGCAAGAACAAAGAAAGAAAGCAAATTTATAGAAGCGTGGTACTCCGCTGAAGGAGCTATCAACAAACAAATCGAAACTGATCCCATTTACCAGCAAATAAGAGTAAGAGAACACCAGAACCATGGCATAATAGACATCTGCAGACGTGAATAACGAGCCCACATCAAACGAGACTATTATGTCATCCGGATCGATTTTTACGTTCTTCGGCCTCTGCAAAAATTGTCCCGCATTGTTGATTGAGTATGGAGACCCACCGATGAGATGTTTCAACTTCTTCTATAGTTCTTTCGAAAGATTGTAGGTCGCCGTTCCCGGGAGTGATACTATTGGTCGGAGGGGTATTGCTTCTTTATGTACCTTTGGGAGTCCGTAGACGCGTGGAGTGGCCGAATCCCGAGTTCTCATTCTCTAATATCCCTCTTTTGTAATCTTATGGAGATCCTGGAGCTTCTTTAAGTTCTTATTGGTTTTGTTTGCTACTTGCTTGCTTTGGTCACGTTCCAAGCCGCTAAACTTTTGAGCTTTCTGAGAATGGTATGCTTTACCACTCGATTGAACATATTGGTTCCCATCAGATCTCGTAAAGCTGATGTCCTGAAATGAAGGAGGCGGGTCGTAAAACTACTTCGGGCATCCGTGGAGCTCACAGTTTGTGTAATGATACAGGCCTTCCGAAGACGCATTCCTCCGACTACATGTGGATTCGCGTTCCTGGATTCAAAATTCTACTCCCAGATTTGTGCCCATTGAGGATGAATAGTCTGGTGAAAAACGGGTCTCAGTGAATCAACCCGAACTACTCGACAGACAACCAACCAACCATCGAGAAAATATCCGATTTGTTTCATGGGACAATGTTTGAAGCGGGAGGCGAAGTTGTCCATGCGGTGCAACGGATGATGTAGTGTTCATGGTTAGTTGGTGCAATCCTCCGGTGAAATAGATCGTCCATTCGTTGTTATCTGCTGCCTGCACACGCAAAATTTTTATGCCATGTGAGTCGAATTGTCCCCCACGTAATGAGTTTTGAGTTTTTCGAGGGCAATGTCCTTTACCACTTGAGTAAACATATTGGTTCCCATCAGATGCCGTACATTTGATGTCCTGAAATAAAGGAAGAGGGCCGTAAAACCACATCGGGCATCCGTGGATCTCACAGTTGATGTAATGATACAGGCCTTTCGAAGACGCATTCCTCCGACGATACGTAGATTCGCATCCTTGGATTCAAAACGTTACACCCAGATTTATGCCAGTTGAGGATGAATATTCTGGTGAAAGACGGGTCCCAGTGAATCACCCCGAACTACTCGACAGACAACCAACCAACCATCGAGAAAATATCCGATTTGTTTCATGAGACAATGTTTGAAGCGGGAGGTGAAGTTGTCCATGCGGTGCAACGGATGATGTAGTGTTCATGGTTCGAATCAATTTCAGAAGGAATGTGCGCGTCGTCAAGACTATGACGCTCTCTCAATACGACCCAAACAAATTGATACACGATATTCCATTCGGTTTTCCAAAGTCACATAACACCCACTCTGTCAGACTTCCTCTCCACATGAGTGGCACACGCAATTTCACTGTGCAAATTCGGTTTCTCTGTAATGAGATTACTTGTGAGAGTACTTCTGTCCTGAGAAACCGTTCGTCAGATTTTTTGAAAACTGCAGTTTCACAGAAATGTGCAAACCCGTTGGACGTTTGTTTATCCGAAGGCAGTTTGTAAATTTTTGCCCAATCTGTCCGGTAGAAGAAACGAAATTACTTGATCGATTTGCGTTGGTTTTGAACAGAGCTAATTGATAAACAATGGAGGGTTGTCAGCTGCGAATCTCGGTGACGGGTGGTTGACGAGCTTTCCATTGTGAGTGAGCTCCATCACTTAAACAAATGGACTTGTTTGAAATGCTGATTGTAGTTTGATGGATAAGCTGGCGGCAAGTTCGAATCAACCCAACTATCGTATTTTTTAGGTTCATTTCACAATCGTCGAGATTTCCACACTTTCCAGGTAACTCTAGGAGTCCTCAATAGGTTGTATTGTGTTCATAAACAATTGCGGAGATGGTGTGAGTTATTTTCGAGTGACACTCCTTAACCATGCTAAGCATCTCGTTTGGGAGTCCAGAAAGTGTGGACTTGGCAGGTCGTCTCTGGTTTTTGTTGTTCTCTGTGTTGCTCATATCTTCGTGCATCCTGACGATCGTTTTGAAATTCTGTCTGGTAATCTTGAAGGGCTTACTTGCAAACCTTTTGGATTGCATTCATCTTGGATATTGGGGGGTGGCGCATCTTCTGCGTCTTCTGTCCTGAAGTCGGAGCTTTGGACATCAGTGTGTTTCTGTGCTGTGTGTCTGTGGAAGCCTTGCACATTACCGATGTAAGTATCCACCCCTGGTTGATAGTTAGAATCCCATTCGCATGCGAACCGCATTCGCGTTGAGTACCTCTATGGGGTTCGGCTGACGTGTACTGGTGATAAGAGGCAGTTGGGGGTGAATAAGCCACGCAACATGTCTCGGCTTCATTTGATTGGCTCCCCAAATATGTGGAACCAGTTGGGAATCCATGACAAGACCAGCTCACTACTGTCAATGTATCAGTTGCTCAGCAGAATTAAATAATATACCAATCAGAACGAGTCGTCTAACCACAGGTTATGTAACATTAGTTTTTCTTCCATCCAACAAGGCGGCCGCAACCTTGGTAAACACAGGATTCTGCCGCTGAAGTTGCACCAACCCTCCAGTATTCCGTTCAACGACGAGGCTTGGGGAAACCTATGCCACTAAACCGTTCTGCTACTTGCGTCGGACATTCCGTTTATTTCCATTTTTCGGCATGTGCAAGCGGGTATTTGATTCTCAAGGGTTTACGCTACTTTTAGCGAGGTGTCCGTAATCACTCCACATTTTGCAGATTGGAACTTCTGGACTTGGTGTTACCAAAACCTCTCGCGACTTATTGGAGGATAGAATCAAATTACATTTCGACGACCTTGTTTTATCCAGAGATCCGTTCACCGTAGTTACGCAGAAGAATACACTTGTCGGTTTGTGAATTTTCAACCGCAACAGGTTTGCAAAGATGAAAACATCAGCATCTCTGTCTCACCTCTTTGGATAATGACCTGTCAGTCCACTGCTTATGAAAACCGAGCTAAAAATTGCCCAGACATGGGCAACATCACATGTGTGCTTTCGATCCTCAAACAATTTTTACAATACAGTGTGCATGATTAACACCCGGCAGTGCTTATTTCCATCACTTCGTATGCTGTAATTTCCATAAACGGTATGAAAAGCGTAGACAAGATTTCAACTTTGGCCTGGCCAACCACCATTTGATGGAGATGGTGTGAGTTATTTTCGAGTGACACTCCTTAACCATGCTAAGCATCTCGTTTGGGAGTCCAGAAAGTGTGGACTTGGCAGGTCGTCTCTGGTTTTTGTTGTTCTCTGTGTTGCTCATAGCTTCGTGAATTCTAGCGATTTTTCTGAAATTCTGCCTGCGTATCTTGAATGGCTTACGTGCAAACCTTTTGGATTGCATTCATCTTGGATATTGGGGGGTGGCGCATCTTCTGCGTCTTCTGTCCTGAAGTCGGAGCTTTGGACATCAGTGTGTTTCTGTGCTGTGTGTCTGTGGAAGCCTTGCACATTACCGATGTAAGTATCCACCCCTGGTTGATAGTTAGAATCCCATTCGCATGCGAACGGCATTCGCGTTGAGTACCTCTATGGGGTTCGGCTGACGTGTACTGGTGATAAGAGGCAGTTGGGGGTGAATAAGCCACGCAACATGTCTCGGCTTCATTTGATTGGCTCCCCAAATATGTGGAACCAGTTGGGAATCCACGACAAGACCAGCTCGCTACTGTCAATGTATCAGTTGCTCAGCAGAATTAAATAATATACCAATCAGAACGAGTCGTCTAACCACAGGTTATGTAACATTAGTTTAAGCAAGTGACAACGAGGGACGTCACATCAAACGAAAATCCAGGTTTGAGGATCTACTCACCTATCTTGAACTCGCCCAAACGTTTGCGGATTTCGGCATCTGCATGTCATTCATCGGCACCGTGTTGGTGTTAAACGACAGGGATCCAACATCTGCCACAAATCACCTCTTACTCAGATTGACAAAATCAGTTTTTGTTCCTGCTACGCAAAGTGTACACCCACCTGACTCCAACTTTCTCACTTGAATGGCAGACTAAACCAGCACCATACTCCATTTTGCTTATAAAGGCAGAATGAAATATTCAAACTTTCAGAAAGCTTGGTTTACGAAGATAAACTGATCAAAACTTTTATTAACTAGTTATTGTAAGCAAAATTGTGGCCACCGAAATTTATCAAGCACCCATGTTCACCACTCAACTTCGTATATACTACCGATTTACGCTCGACTGGATAACACCATTAAATTTGTTTATGGAGTTTGGCGCTAGCAAAGAGTCAATAGGCTTTGGGGGAGACGACAGCAGAGCACTCAGTCAGTCTGGTGTGAACGCTTCAATGAACTGCCGTCGGAGTTTGTTTAAACGCGTTGCACGAAACTTTGATTGCGCTTATTACGAAATTACGGTGTGCTATATTGTTCGGTAGAATGCAGTTTGGCGAATTGTTAGCTGTGAATACCATGTGTGTTTCGATTGATCCCAGTGTGTTTAGGCATCAGGTCTGACTACAGATTGTGGGGAATGGAGTAATTTTACTTGACAAAACCTCAAGGATGGAGTTCATTTAGTTGGTACCCAGCTCATTGGATTTTTGCCCACATCGGCGGAAGACATGAATTAAAACACTAAACCTTAGAATTGTATTTGTACTGTAGACCATAAATGAATGAATATATATGTGATCCACCAACGTTAAGTTGTAGGTTTGGAAGGAGCTGAGGAGAGACAACGCTGGACATAGAACCGTGATTGGAGCCCAGGCCAAGGGAGAGGTTTTGCCGAGGCACCCCACCGTGTGCCTTTGACGCAAAATTCTGACCCACAAGGCAGTGGGAGGATGTAGGATTTCTTCAGGGGCCTGTACATAGCCTCTGGTTCAAAAGTATGACCCACAAGGCAGCGGACAGTGAGCTTTTGGGAACCTTGCCCGAAGCCGGTGACTCAATCGTCTGACCCACTTGGCTGCAGGGGACCGGCCTGACCCGAGGGCGCAGGGAGTAAGGCATTACCGTCTCACACCTCGTGCGGCTGCGCACAGTATGTGTTTTTGAGCCGAACCGGACTCTTTGGTTTTAAAAGTATTTCGACCGTATTGAATAATGCGCCGGCGGTGACGGTCAACCGTTGAGCTGTTTTTAGGGCTGACCTTTTCTAACCCGTCCTTCCTCGGGAAGGCAGCACCGCTGCCTTTATAAATACGGATATGCTGGTTGTCTGAGGGAAACACGTTACTGCTTTCACACTCTTATCGCAGAGGACTGTACGACTTTACCCCCAGACCGCCGATTACTCGTAGTACGAAGTCTCGCTGCTCTTGGTCTGTCTGTTCCCCTTTGGCCTTCCCGGCATGGTTGCACCTTGTGGAACGCATTTCCAGCCAGTGTAGCTCGCGGGATCATTGCAGCACTCAAGCCCGACCACCACGTCAAGATGGCAGCTTTAGGTCGGGAGTGAGTAGGTTAGGAAAAGACCTGGAGTTCTGGCATACAGCGAAAGCCCAGAAGATGGGTAAGCTTGGTGTTACAGGCTTCGGTCAACTAGCCAACGGAAGCTAACTGTTAATGTAACAATAAGTGAAGGAGATGGCTCATCCACTCGCTTGCAAAACGGAAAAACATGAACTAATGCACTCAAACAAGAGCGAGATCATTCCTACATCAAACCCTGGGTGGCGGATGACAATTCAACGCAAGTTGGACCGACTGAAGGTGAGTGAGAGGGTCCAGAAAGATAGAAATTATTTTTCAGTTGACGTATGACACTTTTAACGTTTGACCGAGAGTAATGGAACCACAAACCAAAGTCGGACGTTATCCGTTCTGAAATGTCCTTCGCTCGATCAGCGTTTATTACATTGCACCTGGGACAATTGCAAGAATGACTTCGGAACTACGGTTTGGTACTGACGAGGAATTTGATGGAGCGAAAAACGTCTGATTGAAGAGAACAAGCTAAAAGCGCACGTAGGAAAAAGAGATGAAATTTTGCACCATTGGAAATCCTTTGGACCGCTTGCGTTGCACCGTTTGATGCGGATTATACGATAGACTACTTACAATTACTTATCCTTTGCAAGTGAGAGCTATTCACACTGCCAATCAGCCACTCGTGACCGAACGGTTGAGAGTCAAAAACCGACCGGAAGGTCGTGCGCTCCCTGAGTTTTGTAAGATGCTCATGATTCTCAATGAGAATGAAACTGTTATACAGTGTTTCTCGGCATTTCAGCATAGATTAGCCTCACTGAAACGAGGAAATCTCAGTTGATTATAGAATGTATCAAGCAATCCAACAATTACTTTTGTGTGATAAGCCTACCGAAAGAATAGGAGGGAGGTAGATGGGATATTCAGTATAGCAACGCTTCCGAAAAGCGCACGGTGGAGATGCATCTGCTGACGAGTGCTCAGTGAACACGAGGCTGAATCTCGTGTTGTTCACAGTGCAGCCATCGTTCTGAGCTCGAGGGCAGAAGGCGCTCTGTTGAAATGGACTCCGATGAACAACAGGTTATTCGCAGTTGTGAGCAAAATGGTGCAACTTCATGATTCCTGCACATAACCCAAAGAATTGCAGCCAGGGTGCTGACAAAAACAAGTTTCACTGAGGACATTTGTATCCTCTCCGATAGAAAAACTATAGGTAATATACTATTACCTGGTTACATGATCACTCAATGACAACTGATGCCGGCTAGGTGGTCTGCTTCGTGTTCAGGCAAAAAAACAGATACCTAACGCAGAGATCATGGGTTATTTATTGCAAACACCAGCTTTCAGCACCACAAAACACTTTTTGTTACCTGACGTCAACCGAACCACAGGCAATCGTGTGCACTGTTAGACGACCAAGCGGTTAGATATCGGAATTGTTAACACCGTGCTTGTTGGACCTGCGGTACGGACATCGACCACACATACTGCGAGCTTAATTGGCTGTTCAGTTTCTCGAAGAGGAAACCTAACTATTAACTCGAATCAGCATTTCCCTCTCAGCTACTGCAAAAGTATTCCTGTCATGCAGACTGAATGAAAATTGAAACAATCTTCGGGTTAATCGTAGTGCGAGGATAATTTGTAACATTCAGAATGGAGTCCGTCCGGTCAGTGAGGCGAATCTGTGCTGAAAAGCGGAGAAAATCTCTACGCCTGTTTCATCCCTATTACAAAATACCAGCAGTGCGCATCTCATGAGACTCAGAGAGTTTCGGACCCGCCGAATGGTCGGGTGGGCCGCTGGGTGGCGGTTTGCCCTTAAGAACTTCCAGTGTGACGCCACAAATGAGAGGTCACTCAGCATAGGGTACAGAGCAGGTCCACTCTTAGGGCAGTTGTGGAAACAGTAACTCATTCGAGTGTATCATCACAACCTTCAAAATGCTTTGTAATGAGTGCATTTCTTTGCTTATATGTAGTAAGGATCTTCGGTTTCTTGTATTCCGCCCAGGAGGTCCAGTCCCTCCTTTGATGAACCAGTCCCTCCAAAGACAAATCTGTGGGCAAGGTTCTGGCAACCTAAAGGCCATACGTCAACCTCAAATATTCGGTTTTCACTGGAAAGGCCTGTAATATAATTGTATCTCCGTGGAGGGCACACGGTGAGCAGAGTAACTCAACGAATAACGCCGTTCTATCGCCAGCAAATGCACAGATTTAATGCAAACCGCTGAATGTCATAAGGCCTTCTTGACCCGCACAGTTAAACGAGGCAAATCTCAGAAGGGTTCCCATGTGTTCCCATCTCCGTCCGAGTCGACAATTTAACAAAAACGGTTGAGTGCATACCACCCAGTGGAGAGTATGTTAGATCATATGGAACTAAATTTCGACTTTCAGATAAGGGATAAGGGAACAAATAACTAGGAGTTTTGTTTCTTCAAAAGACTGCCGGTCCGACAGGCTGGCATTGACAGATTGCCCTTTTCATACTCCACGTCATCTGCCCCTCCTCGGGTACACGAACGATAACAAATACCCAAAGATAGCATAAAATGGGAGTTGCGAAATTCACCTTGTTGGACCGACATGCTTAAACAAATTTTTGGCGGTTCTTTTCACTTACTTACAATATGTGGAGAGGACAGTGCGTTTTTATTCCTTTCTTTGTGATATTGTGTTAGCACAGAATGCCAGCTAGTCGAAGTTTACCTTCAATCTTATTCGTAATCAGTGAAGAAATCGATCCTAACCGGATCCCAATTACTGATCACAAAGAAGAGGAACAATTTAAATCTGTAGGTTCCTTCTTGGCGTTTGGTTTCTCACTGAATGGATTTGCATCCTCACGAGTCTCTCCTATGTACTGGTTAGAACTGGGACGGAGGCGCCAGATGATTCGTGTTGTAAGTGATCGAAATTAACCAGGATATTGAAAGCAAAAGCCCTCTCCGGAGTTGTTGGCCTCTTAACTCACCCAGACTGAAGTCCGGAAAACCCAGTAGGCACCACGAGGAGGTGGTTCATCGTGCCGAAAATAGTAGAGTCACACTCAAACACAGATCGAAAATGACATGACTTCACACAACAGACGACAACATATTTATCGATTTTCTCACCCGAGCAATCGCGATTGTCCTGTCTATTCGATTCCGGTGGGGATTGCTTGAAATGGACGCCCGTAAAACCGATTTATTGCAAGCAAGCAAAAGCATGTAGAGTGACAAAATATAACCGCGTTAAAAAAAGTGTTGCAATAGACGTAATACATTGCTCATTAGATTGCCGAAAATTCGTCGACAGACTACGACCGGTTTCGCCCTTCTTGGGGTTCATCAGGTGGGTGCAGTCCCCGAGTTTCCGTTAACCTTATGTTCTATTTGAACCCAAACTGAACTGTTTGTGATGTTTCCAGGCGACTGAATGTGCTGCACCTGGCCGCCTGATGTTTCAGTTACTACGATATTCGAGATATCGCGATACATGTATATTCGTAATGCATTACTCATAAGGTTGCTTAAGGTGGCCTAGTGCAGCACATTCAGTTGCCTGGAAACATCGCAAACGAGAGATTCAGCTGAGTTCCAGGTGAGTCTCTCGCAAAAGCAAATTTGTTTGCAAATTAGTGTACTTATCGAAATCAGTCCTATTTGGGTTCAAGTAGAACATAAGGTTGCTGACGGAAACTCGGGGACTGCGCCTACCTGATGAGCTCAAGAAGGGCGACACCGGTCGTGGGCTGTCGAAGAGTTTTCAACAGGCTTATGAGTGGTGTGCAAAGTAATATTAATCGTTCAGTTGTGAGACCCTTTCGGTGCCTAGGTTTCATGTCCTCGGAAGGAGGCATGGGAGCTGGGAGCCTAAACAGGAGCAGTCGAGATGTCTAGACTTCTGTCTTTTTGCTTACCATGGTCTAGCTAGTTCAGTCCTTCTCTCATCAGCTAGGAGATACTAGAAGACCAGTTGTTGATCTCCTCTGTTGACCCTCAATCCTAACTTAACCAGTTGGTTCTCCTGCCATTAATCACATGCCCCTCATTCCTACAACTTTTGCCTGGGTCCTTTCCTCTAACCTGATTGTCCCAATGTTGAGAATACTCTTTTGCTCAAATGCGTGAGTACATATCGATTAATCAGACACCTTGGAATATCCGTCGTTTGTCAGGTTTCCAAAGTGTAAACATGACAAATTTTTTAGGAGGGCCGCTAAAAAGATGACCTTGATTAAGAGGTATGCTAACAGCCTCTGCAGGACACGTGGTTCTGATTAATCGATATTCGGGTGAAAGTTACTTAAAGCAGATGCGTACGACTGTGAGAAAACATTGCGTAGACTCCTGGTTATAGTGACTTCTATGAATGCCTTGCCAACGCGGCATTCAAAGATAGACGTGTTTTTTCAAAGTAACATTTAAAATATTATGCCTGAAAGGAGATTTCGTCCAATAAGTGGACTCCTTGTTTGCTGCAAAGCTGAAAAGCATTGTACGGTTGTTTCGTTGTCACTTGGATTCTCCAGCAATGCGCATCTCACGAAACTCCAGGGGTTTCGGAAACCTCCTAGTCACCTGGCTCGTAGTTTGAGCGTCAAATCGTTCAACAACCAGCGTTTGATCCGCACTCAGATGAACAATGAATTCACACGGTGAGTGACACCTTCATCCTAGAAATAGTCAGTCAACACCCGACGTCAGGGGGCCTCCGTAACCGAAGAATGTGTGGCCCTACATCCTGTCTAAGTGAGGATTGGTCACACGGCTGTTCCGCTGCTCTGGGTTAAACGGCCTAGTGTTTGACTACTAGCCGCGTGTTCATGGGATCGAAATCCCCCCGACTTTTGTGAGCTGTAGATAGCTGATGATTTCCAACCAGGATGAAACAGCTGTACCGTGCCACCCGGCAATTCATCGTAGACTGGATTGGCTCTCTTGGCGAAACCTTGACTGCAGATTCTCAAATCTCCTAGACCACCAATAGCAGAGCTCAAGTTCCTGCTCCTGACTTCGCAAGTAAAGGTTTTGGACAAGACCCGTAGACAGACTGCCTGGTCATTGCCAGAGAAATGTGACTAATCTTGGTCCAGCAAAATGTGGTTGGAACCGAGCTGTTTACAAACCGAGTCCTGGAAACTAAAGCCCATGGGCACAAAAAACCTGAACAACGGAGTAAGGGAGGTTGTTTGAAAACCCGACGGAACATTCAGTCTCTGGTGGGAAATTTTTGGAAAACCTTACAAAGTCTACAACCTAATGTGTCCAGTTTTGTACTAAACAGCTGAAATGCCACCCGGATAAGATAACACTCAAGAGTTCCTACGGTGAATGTAAAATTTACAACAGAAGAGGTTTACTCGAAACAGTATTATTCATGCCCAGGCTTGCATCATTTTCAACGTACCTTTCCTTGCGATTCTTGTGCGCTCGTCAGTTGCAGAAGTTCATACTGAGTATTCCCCGAGGATGTCTGTCAGACTATGCATTCCCTCTTCACAAAGTATAAACTAATTGGTAAATTTTTTTATAGAGATTTCGTCCTGTAAGTTAAGCCAATCTATGCTGAAAAGCCGGGAAGCACTGTACAGCTGTTTCATCCTTATAAGGGAACCATCAGCAGTGCGTATCTCACGGGAATCCCCGGAGTTTCTTGAGATGCGCACTGCTGATGATTCCCAATAAGGTTGAAACAGCTGTACAGTGCTTCTCGGCTTTCCAGCATAGATTGGCTTCACCTACAGGACGAAATCTCCACACACAAAAACCCAAATCTCCTCACACTACCAATGACTGGTAAATTCCAAGTCAGGCAGGATCGGTGGTTGGCTATTCGAATTTCGCACAAACCCTGTGACTGCTGGTGACTCACTAAAATTTCTAACATAGTAATTCCTTCAATGTAAACAGGATCCCCAAAGATCGCCAAAATTGCACTTCTTCTGGGGGCGGTCTCCGCATGGCAGGAAGAGAATACCTGGAAAACTGCTCACTTACTTTGCTTTAATCAAGTATTGACACTGATACTTCACTGCCGTTCCTTCATATTTCAGTAGCTACGTTTTTCACAAGCGAGCAGATAACGTGTTGTTTTTTGCACCCTCACCGAAGACCAGCTCGAATCTTTGAACTCGTCAAGAACACGATGTTCTTCGGTTCTTCCTTAACCTAGAGGGACCAAGTCCTAAGTCGTCTTACAATCTCCACAGCTGACCGATAGCTGCTGTGAGTCTAGGAGGTCGTCGAAACATCGAAACTGTAGCGTGAACTAACTGTTCCTGAGATCCACACATGGATGTTCATGCGCGTGTGACTTTCTCTGGGTGAATAGGCGAAGTCGAGAAGCGTTCAAAAATGAGGCTCCCATGTCGGGTCGCGATTGGCTGGTGTGAAATTTCTACGAACGGTTAAAGCAGTCAAGTTTTGATTACATGATTTTAACTCTAACAATCATGTCACTAACTGCCACAAGCTACAAAAATCTCCGCTGTTCCCACATCTCGGTGACATGATCCCAACAAAGTTTGTGGCCACAATAACCAAGGTGATAAATTGGGCACGTGTATCTCCATAAAAAGCACCGGATGTAATGTGTATTTGCCAGATATTCTAACACGTCGCATCATATCAAGGTACATCACCAGTCAATTAAACAACAAAGAGGCTGACCACGACGCAATACAGATCACGAACGGACCAACCGAAAGAAGAATAATGAACGGCAATTTCAGCAGTAGTGTGGCCGCAGAAAGCAAGAAATAAAAACCACAACGCAACACATATTATGATAGGACCAACCAGAATCCAAGTGCGATGATCACCAATGGCCAATCAGGTTACAGCTCAAAGCTGCTGTTGGCCAACTATATGAAAGCAAACAGAAGAGAGGGACTACCACCCAACAGCGTTATAAGGATGTCTCCTCGAATGGTAGCGAAACGTTTGCAAAACAATTTCCAAGCTCGGTGAACACATCAACAGCCACCTGATAAATTATCGATCATATTATGACCATTATCACGAAAAGCAGCATGTACTGATGTTTGAATGTTGTCAAGCCCATGATTGAAGATGCCTCCGTGAATAGCGGAATGAAAGGAAGGGGCGAGAATTATCTGAAAAAGCCTTAAGCCGCCAGATGGAACAACCAGGATTGAAGTGGCTATATAGAATTTCAAATATAGAATTCAAATAGAAACCCCAGTAATGTGTCGGGAAAGGTGGTTTTAATGGAACTGATGAGGCATACTTTGCGAACCTCGCCAAGCACGTGCTTGGTGCTCATGCACGGATCCAGGCTGTCTGATAGGCGTTTAGTGAACACCCATCAGCATCGATCATGCTTCCATGAAATGCCTGAACGCTGAATCTATTCGGTCGCGCTTCCTTGGTGTGCCTGAACACCCATCGGCTTTTGCTGAATTAATTGAATGATTGACTGGCCTGTATGTTTGCCGGCTTCCTTATTGAGATTTTGGTGGAGTTTCAAGGTCTCAGTAGGTTCCGAGCATTCTGGGGTTACTTTCAGGAATCTGGTCTTCCTGACACTGATAAATCCTCATCCGCCTTTTTTCTGAGTAATCAGGCTCCTGTGTAAGTTGTGGTGCAATGTGGACGTTGCAACTTTTCTCTGGTTGACTTAAAAGATGGACGTCGTTTTTAAAAACCCTTCTAACGAAAGAGTTTGAGGAACGGTTGAACAACTTGTGCACCAGGTTTCTTATAAAAACCAAAGGAAGAAATCTGGAATATTAGAAATAGTGCCCAGTCCATGAGGGGAAGATTGCACAAACTGCAAGATGCCCTTGTGAGCGTGTAACGATATCTCGAATACCGTACCAATTGAAACATGAGGGCGCTTCTGTGTAGCACATTCAGCCTGGATCAAGGTGTATCTCCGGTATACACCCAACTGGCATGCAAATGAGTCGATTTCGCGAATTCCGTACAATTTGGATTCAAGTAGTGCGTGATGTTGATGGAGACTCAAGGAGTTCACCTGCAAAACCGCTTTCGGACTGTCGATGGGTTTTCAACGGTCTTCAAGAAGACATGCTGCGATATCTCAAATATGGTCCCAACTAAAAAAATGAGGTAGCGGCCCATTCGTAAACGAGAGATTAAACTGGGGTTCACCTGATTCTCACATTAAAAACCAAAATGGCGTGAGTTTAGTTCGCGAATACCCTAGTAACGTTTGATTCAGGACGCTTATATTTGTCCCTTGTATTGACATAATCGCCATTATCCCTGCTTCGTTTCCCTCAGACAACACATTCCCGAAAGAAGTATGCGTGGAATAAAGAATAACACTTAACGATATATGCACGTGTTCGTGGGATATTTCTGGTCTTTGATGGTTTCGAGTTTCACTAAATCCGCTTACGGAACCGGTGCTAGTCTAATCACGTGCGGTTTTTTGATAATCGCTATTTTGGCTCTCAGCAGTAAAACACCCACCAACTGTGTGTTCCCCTTGCGGTTTGAATACAAGTTAAACGTGGGTTTTCACGTACTTTACCGAATTTCTGGGTCAGAGAAATGATGATTATAACAATGCCACTTATTTTACTCGGAACACTGCTTCATAAATCACATGAGAAGTTATCTTAATGTTGTTTCCACATTTCCAGCAATCCGTATTTATGGAGAGGAAAAACATCTGTGTTTGCTCGTTTTACCAGTCGGTTTTACTACCTTGGTCAAAGATGAAGTGGAGAAACCACAGTGCGATTGTTCACATTTCCGAGTCTTTAAATCCAAACCCTGTGTAGACAAGAACATCCCGAATCATCTCAAAAAGATTCAATGTTCTTGAGACGGAATGAGCTGCACTCAAGTGTGCCATACCTTTGATTCTGCCGAGAATTTTACTAAACACTGGCCAAATAAGTTATCAGTCAACAGCTGACAGCGCCGATAGACAAGCATTTGGTTTAGAGCAACCCTCGGTGTACTCAGACAACCATCTGCAAATGGGCCAGAAGGGCTTGTCTCAATTTTTATCCACAGTGGCGGACTAGGCGTTATCTTTTATCCTCTTTTCTGCAAGACCACACTAGACGCCTCTATTCTAGGATACCTACAGACAAAGAGACTTTCATAATAACGAATGACGCACATTAGCTCAGGCATTGTTCAATGAGCCCCGTAATTTCCAGTCGCCCATAACATATTTAATAAATTTTTGGAAAAGTTTATCCCACACACAGACAAGTGAAAACCGATTAACGTGTGTCAAACTGCGGACGAATGGCGCTGATTTAAATTCACATGAATAGTTATTTGGAAATGCGATATAAATTTTTAGTCTAATTGTTTTTCTCAACCCCGCATTATTCGCCGTATGTGCGCAACTTTCCCGATGTTCTACCGACGCCTAGTCCCCGACCGTTTGGCTGTCGTTACTGGAAATCAGGACAATTCCCAATTTGGAAAACAGTTCCCAGGAGAGTTGAAAATAAAATCGAAAAATAAGATGTTGACAGTTAGATTAGACTGATTAAGCCTTCTGGCATATTGGGATGGTCTTCGGCTTCAAACCATCTGGTAATCTGAATAAAAATTTAAAAAATCTATTTCAACCAGACTGCCATAAGCCAAGGACCAGTTGTTCTCATTTAGAGCACAGACTCTTTAGAGAGAGCATCCAGCACGAGAAATTTCCAAACTAGTACCCGGAAGTAGTGGTCCCTATGAAATCTACCGATTGGTCGAAATATTCTTGGAAGATATTCGGTGAGTAGACGAACACAGCTTTAGTGCTTGACTGGCTGACATAGCTGAAAACAGCCCACTGCCTACTCTAAGATTCACAGGGCCTCACTAGGTCTCGTAAAAACCATATTAACCCCGTGAGTTTTACTCATAAATGAGTGATAAAAATGCATTGTAACACCCCTAAAAGTTCATACGCCGCGTAAATCAGATCTCTACATTATTGAATGGACCTAGACAATGTCTTATCACTACGTCTTTTCAAAGAGGGACAGTAACAGTTACCTGTTAAGGAACTTGGAATGACGCGTAGGTTCCATTAAAAGGAAGAATTGGGTTCGTAATTCTACGGTACTATTTACATAAGGGTAAATAAATGTGTACAACAACCCTCAATTGTTCACGTTCGTAGCGCCAACAAGTTCACAGGTCTGTCACTGACCGGCACAGTGCAGTGTCCACGTTCGCACACCAAACAACGGCGAGCGGGATGTTGACTCAGTAGTGTGGGCTGCGGTCGTCCCTTCCGACGAAACTCTCGTGATTCTCATTGGCGGTGCGATCACACGGAACTCATGAGAAAACCACTCAAGGCAGGGTCAGCAGGCGAGGCACGAAGGCGCGTGGGTCAGTAGGTCATCTGTGCACACTCGCACACAGACAACACACTAGTAAACAAGCGTCGGGCAGCAAGGTGAGTGGCGGGTACAGGAAATCAAAACAAACAGAGGTCAAAAGTACATAGGCAGAGTGAGCAAACGAATGGGGGAATTATCTTGAGGTCAAGCTAGATTCAACAGACAGTATTTACTGAATCTAACGCGACTTCACGGGAGCTCCTGTATGCTTATGCACCTTCACGTGTTTTGCTCCGTCATGGCCTCCGCACGCGCCATTCACCGCCCATCCGACCGATATGCTACTTCACCGAAGCACTAAACCTCACTCATTCGTGCCCCGACCAGTACTGTCCTGACGTCCGTGTAATCGCACTACCAATCAGAATCACGAGGGTGGTCTCCGAAGGGTTATCCGCGACCCACACCATCGTTTTCTGCGCTGTGCCGGTCAGTGAAATACTTGAGTACTTGTTGATGCCCCGAACTTGGACAAATGAGGTTTGTTGCGTAATTTTGCCAACTTATGTGGAAACGGGAACGTAGATTTTCGAACCCATTCTTCCTTTTTACATTCAACATCATCAAACTGACGTATAACTCAAACATCCTCTTCGGGAACTTTATTAGTACTCTAGCCAACGCTGTTACCAAAGTTTATTAGCGCTGCAGCAAAATTCACAGCCAATGACACTAAAAATTGATTCACGCGTCAGTAAAATTATTCATTATGACTGAAGGCGATCGATTGCATTTTCGATTCATATCCTAGAAGTGTTGGCGCTGCGGAAACTTAACTGTAGCCTGAAGGCCGATACCCATCGCAGCACTCTTGGTAGCGTTTGTTTTCTCATTTTGCTCTGTTCGGTAGTGCAAAAATTGTTCGGAGTGTAAAGAGAAGAGGTTTCATCCAGTAAATGAAGACCACCTACGATTAAAAAATCGAGAAGCATTGTAGAATTGTTTCATTCCTCTCGGGAATCACCAGTAGTGCGCAGCCCACCAAACTCCGGCAAGCTTCGAACTCGCGACCTCCCTGATAGTAGTTAAATACCTGACTGCCCGGCAACGGTCAGCTGATCAGGAGTGTGACGTGAGGTCGCACCCAAACAGTATAGAGAACCAGCCATACTTCAATCACAGAATTCATATCACTTGGTCACGTGTTGGCTGAGTGCGAGCTAATCACACTACTGATAGTGGCTCGCTTAAGTGTTCAAACTCCTAGCCGGGGGGGGTCGCGGGTTCAATACTCGCCTGACTTGTGTGAGATGTGAACGACTGATGAACCTGAATAAGGGTTAATCGGCTGTACAGTGATTCGTGACTTTTGCATAGATTGGTTTCGGTTGCAGGGCGAACTCTCCACTGAAAACGCAATAATTTTTTGAAATCCTAAGGGAATTTTGGCGGACAAATGTCTGGAACGATCCCTAATGTTGCTAGGGGATCGTGATCACGTAGGATCAACTGTGTGTTGTTCTACGGTCGTCGGCCTGCACTGGGGAAACCAGAACTTGCACGGCAATTGAACCAATCCAAGTGCGATATGGAATGCCGGGGCTGGAGACTCTGAGGCGCAATTGAACCAATCCAAGTGCGGTATGGAATGCCGGGGCTGGAGACTCTGAGGTCGGAACGGCACTCAGCGGTCACCCATACAACCTCACGTACGGGCAACACAAAGCCAATCAGAGGGATGAAATGTGTCAGACAGACAAGGTCACTCTTTGCAAGGCCGGAGACACAGAGCGCGTAGAAGTGTGATTGGTCGCCTGGATGAGAGATCAACTTTACGCTTATGACACGACCGCGCTGCGCTGGTGCAGAAAACCGACAGCAGTATCTAGCTTCGTGATCGATGCACTTCACCACGGCATAGATACGGTTGGAGCCGCCAATCTTCCCACAGATAGGCATACTACTAAAAGCCAGAGCAGATAAGCCAAACCAAACTAAATCCACCTGAATCCATGGGAGAATGTGCCATGTGTAGCTGAACAGTAGACAATCAATTTCGTTATGTCCAACTTATCAACCCTAAGCAGCAGAACAGGAACTATCCTAGGACCCGCTCTCTGCCCTCGGCAAGCACTCTGAAATGGTTTTTAAAACAAAACAGCACCAGTTGTTTAAATTGGACCCAGTCTGGCCATTCTATCCTTCCTTTACATGATTCACTCTAAAACCCGAAAAATACCTTAGTTTCGGATGAAAACTCAGCATCACATTAGAAACCCTTCCGGGAAAAAAACTATTTTCAATCTATCCACTGGTTATTCGTATGAAGTCAAATTGCGCGGGTACTGTCGGCATAGTGTGGGATAGTACTACTTTTACGGTTGCTGAATAATCCATAGTACAGCAGTGGCTTTGCCATTCTTGAGTGTCACCAGGTAGGCGTGAGCCCCTCTTTTGCGTCAATCGTATTTTTGACTCGAACAGCAAACTGTGCGCAAACAACGAAATATACTCATTTGCAACTTAATTTGATGATAATGGGAGACTTGACTGAATCCCAGCTCAATCTTTTTTTATAACGATCGTTTATCTTACTATTGATTTTGGTGTCAGGTAGGACTGACGATTGCTGTCCGGTAATTGTATTCAGTCCACGTTGCTTGACGAGGATTTGAGTAGGCACGGGACTCTTTCGTTCACAGGTTGAGAGGGTTATATTTCAGTCCATTTTTACCCGGCGATTCGCCTGTCAGGTACAGATGGACAGAAAGTCGCACACAAAGTGTCATGTACGGGTGACGGGATGTTAGCGTATCCCCTCATCTCTCAGCTAATTACTAGGCATAAGACGCATAAAAAAACAAGTAATTGGAAAAGCTGTCTGGACTCAAGTCCTTAAAGTCTATGTGTCTACAACGCAGTGCTCTGAAATTGGGACAGCTGAACTATCGCGGAGAAAAGTACGGGGACGTACCACATGATTAGAAATAAACGTCTAATTTCAACCAATCGATTAATCAGGACCATCCACCTACCGCATTATTCTTGCCTTTACAACATCCTCAGCCCTCTGACCTCAATCGACACGTCACACTCCGTCCTTGTATTCGCGTGATCACGTACTAGATCGGCTGCTGGTGGACGTGGGTTACTCATCGACGCAAACGGGCTTGTCAGGAGAGCTAGACCTTAGTAAGACCTTCGATTGTCTCTATGTTGATTGGCTATCCGGGTGGGCATGTCGTGGCGATCGATAAATGCGGCGCGCCACCTAGCACGTTCCCGCGGAAATCGAAGGGAAGCAAAAGCTCAAGGCTAGTGGGCAATCGGTTAACGCTTAGGTCTTACCCGCTCGACCTGTGAGTGCGGATGGAACGCAGAGGTTGCGGTGTGTTGACTCTACGCCAGGAACGCTGGTATTGGGTTGGTGTCACGTGGCTACTTGGTGAGATTGCGGAATATGTTTCAGAGAACTCGGAACGATGCCCGGAAGATTGGTAGACCTCGCACAATAAAGGAACTACGCGGTTGTCCGAGTAGGTTCGCAAATCGTCCGGTTACTTCGCTGCCTACTACATCTAACTCATCTCACCGTGGCAAACTGGATTTCTGGCGGTCAGATATTGGAGCTCAGATTACGGGAACCAGAATTACAACCGTATACTACTGTTCCATGCAGTAGACATGGACTTTGATGGCTTGTTCCCGGAGCGTGAGTCTGAACGTTTCGTGTACTATTCTGTAGTAGGCTAGTTACATGGTTTGTATGGAACTAAACTGCAATGTGACCGTTCAATGAAACCAAGATAGTCTGAGAATGACACTCAGGTCTTCCTGAGCGCACTGTACAGTTACATATACATGCGGTGCTCAGTATTTTGTTTCATTAGGTTCCATTTTACAAATAGTTCAGCAGACGAGATTGTATGAAATGATGAGTCTGAAATTTGTCTAGACTCAACACACTACTCATAATTTGTGACAGCTCCCAAACGGTTTCACACTTGTTGAAGCTCACCAGGTGGGCGCAATCCCTGAATTACCGTCAACCTCATGTTCTACCTAAACCTAAGTTGGACGGAATTCAACCCATTATTCCCACCTCGCATCACAAGCGACTCAGTTGAGTCTTACGTCAAAACCAAATTCGCATACACATGAGGATCTGACCTTTGATCTGTTCTCACTCCTTCAGGGAGTGCACGCTTCGTTAATTTTGTTTCTCTGATTGTCCGATCGGCAAGATGGAAACTTGTGGGTGGTCCGGAAGTGAAACATCGCGTTTCCCAAGCACTTTCGTCTGAATTTTTGAATCCGGACAACAGATTGTAGTAGACATCGCTTACAGGTCGCACTGCAATTACACCGCCCCTCCATGCCCCACGAATAAGTAACGTGGAATGGATGCCTGTGCAACTACAGAACGTACCACGTTATAATTTATTATGTCGTTCATTCTTGTCGAATCGCCAGTAAATGTACACATCCGGTCTACTGTCGGACATTTTTTGAAGCAGTGTGCCGACGCTGGCTTTTATCTTGTCGGTCTCCGACAGGCGATGGGAATTTAGTCGATCTGAGATGAAAACAAAATCGCAACAAGCCAGAAATTTATTTGCGGCCGGTTTTCGACTGGAGACTTGTGACTAGCGAAATACACACATTTGTAAACAAATTTGGTTTTGCGAGAGACTCACCTGGAACCCAGCTGAATTTCTTGTTTGTGATGTTTCTGGGCAGCACATTCAGTGCCCTGGAAACATCACAAACGAGAGATTCAGCTGGATTCCAGTTGAGTCTCTCTTACATGCCAACTTGGTTTTCACGGGATACACAGCAGGACTTCTGGAATACAAGTGAGTGTTTTTCGCAAAGTTGTGCAATTTGGGTTGATGGAAACTCGCAGACTTCGCCTACCTGATGAGCCCCAAGAAGGGCGAAACCGGTCGTGGGCTGTCGAAGAATTTTCAACAAGCTTTTGAGACTTGTGTATGTGTTTACTTTACTTGTTGTTCTCTCAGATTGTCTCTAAAATCACGTAGATATTAAACGGGTTGATTGAAGCACGAAAGATGTTTGACAGTCTCGATACTTGAGGAGGAAAAACATGGCATTCACGTGACAGTTCTGGGGTGAGTACACTTCATTCTCCAGCTGTGACAAGCTACATAACGCAGAGTGGATGACTGCTGAGAAATGCGGTTTTGCACAAGACCTCACCGTTGAAATTTGAAGTCAGTAGGAAAGAATTCGTAGCATTCATTACTGGTGAAACGATGAAAGACCTTCGCTGCGAAGCTATTCATTAGCAAACACGAACTAAGCAGTTACAAGGCATTAGGCAGGGAAGTAAAAATCGCATATTCATAGAGTTTTTGAAAAGGGCACATTCCCAAGCGTCCTCTTGGACTTTCCTGAACATTCATTCACTATGAAACAGTGGTAAACGATCACTCTAAAGCGGTTTCATTATTTCTGTTGTAACCTTCACCTTCAACCAGAAGCTGGGGCGGAGCTTGAATACCAGACCATAGGCTACTCACACTCTTCATCAGTAGTATAGAATATTGAGGCGTAACATTGATTACTGGTGAAAAGGAAGAAGGCATTCGCTTATTAGAGAAACACCAACTTACAGTTACAGACTATTGGACAGGGGAGCAAAACTCTCATATGCATCTCGTTTACAAAACTGAATATCCACCTTCTCCTTGAACGCGTCTTCCTGAACTTTTCTGGATATTCATTGACTGTTATTCAAATCCAGGCAAATGCTACAAAGTGACTCCACAAATTCCGTAATTGATCCCACTTTTCAAGAGACGCAAAGCGGATTTACGAGGAGACATGCTACTCGCATGCCTTATCAATAGTATCCACCGTTACACTGGTATTCCTATAGATTTGGGCCAAGAAAAGATATTTTACGGGGAATGCCTACAAATGTGGCATCTGTTCCAGGTAAGATCCTCAGGTTCCAGTAGAATCCCTCGGAACTCCTTCGATCATACTCCTGAGAGTTCAAATTTGGTCATCTGCTAACCGGCCCGGTTAAAACACAGTGAGAAAAAAGATGGCGTTAGAAGTTGAGCTTGACGGTTAATGCTCCCCTCCCGTGGGAAAAAACACGCAAGATCCTTCGGCGAAGGTTTACTACATTTGGGGGGGGCCCAAGTGGTTAGAGCGCGAATTTACTGACCGGAAGGTCCGTGGTTCGAACCCGACCTCTGCCTCTCGACTTCCCCTCTCTAGGCTTGGGCGACCTGGCAGTATCCCAGCCCTCATGCTTCCTTCGGGTGGCACGGCAGTTAGGCACCAAAAGGGTGCTACAGCTGAACGATTTTTTTTACTACATTTTGGATGGACTCCAAAAAAATCATACTCAAGTTGCACTGTAGTATAGATCTTTTATAGACTAGACAAACAATCGAATGCAACTTTTACCAGTACCCGGAAAATGGCCACGTCATTCTCCATAACCCACAAGCCCCCGGAAAATCTGGCTCCGCTCACCGTGCACACAATTAGCCAGCAAAATGTAAGAGAAGTTGTTAAGTTTGAGGAAAAACTAACTCGGTGTGTTTGAAAACTGGTTAAATAAAAACAATATCTACCTTGTAGGTTTGTTTGAGTAACTTTTCAAAAGAAGTTCGTTCAACTCGAACGGGTAATTTCACCTTCAGTGATTGAATAACCAGCAGAGGACGCTATAATCCCTGTGTGACGGGTATACTTTTCCGCACTGGATCGATTTGTCAGAAATGTGGACAGTTCCTGCGGCCAGCGAAACGCTGGCACAAAAAATGGTTGCTTCTGATCCTCGAGAGAAAAAACCGGTGCAATGGTCGTGTGGGGAACATACTTCTCATCAGGTTGAGTCATGTGACCAGTCATCGTCCATATATCTAGTCGACTGGTGTTCTAGCGATGATATTCTCTTTTCATCGGACGAATTACGAGCTTCGGTTTTGGAGTTACTTCCCGCCAAACGAGTAGAACTTCGACTTTTCGCGTACATCCACTTTAGTAAAAGGAAAATGAACCGTCTAACTGAAAGTTGAGTGCACTCCTCTGTTACATTATGAAAGTTCTTCGTATTGTATTGACGGAAGTTGCAACCGAAATGTAGAACAACTCAACTGGATTTGTGTGGTCGAAGTCGTCCCTTAGTTCGATATACATAGAACGGTCGCCTACTTGGTTAGTCCGCTGTGATATTACCACCTGTCCACTTGAGCACGGCAGCACAACGTGAGCAACTCGGTTCCCAATCAGCAGACCTTATGGGGCATTTTTCCTGCATTCCTCGACGTTTTCAATGTGTTTTTCACTTCCGTGAAGTCATGTTGGAAGGCTGGATGCGTTTTAGACTTTTGAGAGACTACGCCACGTATTTCGCACTGAGTCATCTGATTCGACAGTGATGAATCTCAGAGGCAACCCTTTTATAAGCTACACCCCACAGCTTAGCAGAAGATGCCTTTTTCTACTTGCATCATTCTGTCACGTACCAGTGATGGGGCTCAGAAGACAGTCGCTTGAACTCAGATTTCATTAAAAGAGAGAGGAGAATACGGCGGGATTCCACTGTTGTCGTGCTGAACAAGGTTGGCGCAACTTCCCTTTTATACATGCCTTGTCAGCTGACTGATCAATCGATTGAGCCACCGTGTGACGGTTTTGAACCACAACCTGGCTCTAACAACAGTTGAAGGTCAACAAATAGGCTTTTTCGACCAGAGTCAGAGTAATCAACCCCATCAGCTGATATTTAAGAATCCTCAATTTTCACCGATATCCTGGGAGCCCGTTTACAAATCCTGGTAGGTACTTCTCACACCTCTCAGTTGAAAATGATGCACGTTGGAATTCTCTCCCCCGCGATCAAACGTTGCACGTGAATCTCCTTTGGACGATGTGGATACGTGTGGAAAGTAGTGAAGAACGTTCATAGTTGTTTGTTTGAATCGAACAGTCACAAGTCTGTCCGCTTTTTCTCCAACACTTCCGGTGGTGCGTAGGCCATTAACAATGCCTACGTCATTGGCTGGGCTTTGAAAATTCCATCAGTGAGGGATTAAGGTTTTGTTTTTCTCCTGGGCATACAGAAAAATTTACGAGAATGTACAACCGGACCTAATTCACTCACTGTAGGTTTACTGAACCATTTCGTTTCGCTGGGGCTTATCTGTTCAATGAGGTGTGCGTTTCTAGTAGTTCTTAACAGTAATGAGACAGATGCATTAAAAACCACAGTTCACTTTTGCATTTGGACTCACCTGGCGTGTGCGGTAAGTGGACCAGTACTTTCTTCGGGTTAAGAAGTCCCAAGAAGAACTATAGGAATCCCTGATAAACTTCTCAAGACAAAATACGACTCGATGTACTGTAAGATTGACCTGAGATATGCTCAGTACTTCGTGGGACACCTGAAGTCGACCCCGATACCCTCTTTGATTCCCTTCGAATTATTTTGGGACTGTTCTTGTTCCAAAAAATGCCAGGGCGTTTTACCGAGGTATTCTGCACCCCCAGGCGCGTTCGATTCACATAAGCCATGTACTTGCACCTGAGAAATAGTGGTGAATGTCGAAGAATGTTTGTTCTGTTCGTCTGTGGTGATAGCCACTACGAGGAAAAAAACAGGGCTTAGGAAAGGAAATCTGGTAATTTGTGTCAGGGTCTTTTGTGTGCACGAGCTGGATCAACATGACTTCACTGAAAGCTGTGGTGATCTCTGTTTCCAATGGACGGATCAAAACCCCAGTTCAATGAAGACATATGGATTACTTAATATCGACCCATCTTTTGGAACAAGTTATCAGCTTGCCTTGGATTTTGAGATCGGGCCTGTTTGATCTACCGTACGATTGGCTCCGTTCCGCACTTTTCATGTCATTTTAATCCCCATTTTCGTGCCACATTAATGTGAGTTGCTTGTCCTTGTAGTGCCTCCTTCTAGGAAAGACCCACGTCTTGCACCGACCAACCGATAGCTGGATATATGGGTGTCCAGACATTTCAACGAGTTTAAAAAGTCTTTCGTACGTCCGCTTCAATGCCTGCGTGTCTGGAATAAATCATTCGTTCCTCAGAGGTAAGACTTTGGAAAAAACACTTCAACGAATGCCATAGCAGTCTTGATGATGTTGTTTTCAGTGACTTAGCCAGATTTATACAAGTAATGCAATGACAATAACTACAACACATTTATAAAGTAAACATCCGATCGCTGAAGAGTTTTTTAGCGTACAAAATTTAGGTGGTGCCTAATGTCCTACGTGAAAACGATGTGAGACCCTTAGGGATTCAACTACAAGTTATTGTCAATCGGATGTCAAGCCATTTAGGGGCAAATAGAATTACAGTAGCTTTCTAGAAGGACCAGAAAACCACCACCAAGTCATCCACAGGCTTGATAACCATCTGGGTAGAACGGCAGGTGGATGGTGAAAGTCATGGTCACAGAGCTATACAGTCACATTAGGAAATAGGAAGGAATACTCGATGAACAAACAAAGGGGAAATTAGAAGATGGGCACGACTAGAGAGTAAGTTTTCCAGGCTGGTTGAAAATCCCTCGAGCGGACAACTCAGACAGACAGAACAAAAAGTCCTCACCAAAGGACCCAAAGTCAATTTCAAAATAAACCGAAAACCTAAAGTAATTAGCCAGTCTGGAAGCGGCGACGAAATCTATCGGAATTGACGGGAATGCTCGCCGAGAACGTCGATAAACCGCAGTTCCAGTGATCAGGGCTTTTGACATCTTTTCAAGCAAAGAATCAAAGGCAATGAACAATTTGAGGAAGCATGGAGACATTTTCATCTTACCAGATGACAAAGTACGCCAGAGAGCGATTATATCAGTAGAACAAAAAAGTCGTTCAATCAAGGAGATGCATATCGCCGAGTGAAGCATCATCAAGGTAAGAAACCTACAATCTCGTCTATTGCAACACCTGTAAAATGGAATAAGCCGAAATAAAATAAGGGCTAGTTGCATCGTTTATATGGAACTACACCGTAATGCTATCGCAGGATTGGCACCTTCCCCTGTATGTCATTCGGAGGGGACTCAGCGAACACCTTTGTCGTGTATGGTGAGGACTTACAAGAAGATATTACAAGGGTAGATACCAAAAAGGGTTTGGGTATCTACCTGTCTTCAAAAATGTCCTTCCCACTGCGCCGTGAGAAATAAGCTCAAATAGCATTGGCAGTTCTTAAGAATGATTCGGTGAACCTTCTCCCGTATTACTCACATGGACGTCCAAATACACTATGGGGCTCACGTCAGACCGCTTCTTGAATGTGCCAACCAAGTTGTCTACTCGGGACGCAAGAAGGACGTAATCCTCATTGAGCGTATCCAACGAGCTGCTACGATGATATTTACCCGTCTTAAATCCATGGACCATGAAAGGCGTCTCGCGGTGTTTGATCTGTTTCCATTGGAGTACCGTCGACTTCGAGGAAACCGAATACTTACTTGTGCCCTGTTTGAACAAGATTCGACCAACAGGTTTTTCACCGTTGATCCAGCAAACACATGGCGGAGAAATGGTAAGAAGATTTTCAAGCTCAGAGCGCACACCTTCATTGGGCAAAATCTTTCTCATTTCGGGTGGTTGTTGCGTGGAATAACTTTCTTCCGACGGTTGTCCACGTTCCATCTAGAACCCAGTTCAAAACACTATTAGACACTTATTTACGCGAGTCATTGCGCTGGCAAGCATACTGCTCCGCGCTGAGAATTTAAAGAGCAGTGCTACAACCTCTTTTCACTTGTGCCTTTCAGGGGAACGACAAGAACAAAACCGACCCGGGAAACTTGGACGGAAGCCTGTGTATCAATCCGTGTATCCGTGAATGTGACCGATCAATAAAACCAATGTAGTCTAAGAGCGGGATCCGGGTCACTTTGAGAGTACCGTACAAGCCTGAATCGATTAACCAATATGGCCTCGAGGAAATTCATTCTGTTTGAACGACTATTCAGAAAGTGGAGTAAACTTCAATCTATGTCCCGTCTTGACCAGAAGCCTGGTAATCGATCACTTGATTTTTGACTCCTTCCCTATTAAACTATGGTCAGCTGATAGTATGAATTCGTTTGGGCAGATGCTCGCGTTTCTACCCTCCGGTCCATTCTACCCATGTACACATCCGCTAAACTACAGATGAACTGGTTGACAAAACTGTAGATTTAATTGCCGGCAATGGTACAGTTCCTGTGTACGTCCGGACGGCTAGCCATGCTCTAGTTTGGGGCAGGACCACGTTTAAGGTCCGTCTAAATTGACCAAAAGCATGGTCAACAATGTAGGGAATCTCTGGATGAACGGACTTTGTCGGTACGATGGTTTGCGACTCTCTATCGCTCGCTCTGAGATACTTTCCAATGAAATGGTCAGAGTAGATGTTTGAGCAATTCATCCACCTCATGACAAGTCTATATGGAGTGGAAACCCGTCTTGAACTGCATGTAATAAAATCTGAAACAAAGCAAGTTTGTGCCGCATGGGACAGGAAAGTATAGAACTGAGGTACTGTCCGGTCGAACTCGGCTTCCCGGTAGACGCAGCGAGACATAGTACCCTCGGTCATCATCATCATCATTATCATCGTCAGCTGCAAGAACCGTGTACTTGTTGTACAGTGGTTGTAACTGCCACAATTTCGTTCACCGGTGATTTGTGGAGGTGAGGTAGATAGCTGCGCATTGGAGGCGGGAGCTGATAAATTGGTGCGTAAATACACCACTGTCAATGGACTGTTAAGTGGGGGATTGGGAAGGGAGCTATGCATTGAAGGCAATAGCTTGATGCATGAGCGCCATTGAGGGCGCGACTGGGCCATGTCTGACAATGTCGCTGTCCGTTGATGCGGCCCGTCTCGGTGTCCCCATCCAGGAGGACGGCAGTGACCAGCGCAGCTGAGTTTGCTGGCTTTTATACCTCGCTGCCAAGTCACTGGTTGACCGCCTCTGGCTCGTTTCCACCCTTCACGTAGTTGTGCGAAAAGAATCCTTCGAGGAAGTCGGTCGACTGGCATACGGACTATTCAGACAGTTGAGGAAATGCTCCGGTGGAGTGCGTTGAAAGTTGACGACGGGCGTTCCGTCGGTTCTCTAGAATTTGTCTACATATCACTTTAGCAAAGTTAGCTATGGGATGTGCTCTTCCGACGATTGCTCAAGCCTCTCCATAAATGAATGTGTCATTGTGGACCCCAAAGTACTCCCCATGGCGAATCACCAATCTGCTCGTGACTGGGTTTTGAAAATGATGTTTGATATTCCTCTGCACGGTAGTCGCAACATCACCACGGTAACTGCGAGAGTGGTATATCCGAGAGACAACAAGGTGCTAGAGGTAAGATAAAGGTTCATGGGTACCTTCCAAGCGGTGTTCGGGAAGAACTGTTCCAACAGTTTCAGGGTATGTACCAGCCACTAGGCTAACTGGTGATACGACGAACCTTTCGTAGCTTGGAGGTCCGTAAAGGTGAGGCATATGGAAACCGACAGTTTCAAGTCTGTTGGATTTAAATTGGCAGATAAAACCCTGCAGTAAAGAAAATGTGTAATTCACGAACAACTTGGTTTTCCACCGACTATACATTTCCATGCTGTTTGGCAGGTAGCAATTTGCGACCATAGATTTCCATGCTGTTTGGCAGGTAGCAATTCGAACGTATCGGCTAAAATCTTGTTGAGATTGAGCGCATAATCCACTTTGTTTGGAAGGACGTCACCGGATCTTTTGTCTGGTCTAGGGATTACGATATCCTCGTTCTACTTCAGATCACGTGATGCTCTTATGTTTCCATTTGATAAGGTGCATTTTTGATATACCGATTATAAACGCAATCGTTTACCGAGATCACTTAGTTCGGCCTAAATGGGGGGAAGTAGGATTCATTTTCACGAGTTGGTCAAACAAGTGTTTGGCGTGCAGCACCGCGGTCAGTCCTCCGCGGCTGAATTTTGAACATGAGGAAGGGTATTTAGAAATTTCCTCAAAACGGCAGGCAAAACAACAGCCGGTTGCGTATTCCTTAGATTTTCCAGAAACTTCTCATACAATCGGGACCGCGAGCAACTAACAACAATATGACAGTGGTCGACAAATTTACTCCGGTACACAAGTGATATTCTGTCCCGAACTGGTGCAAAACGGGCCTGCATTTCAACCAACGCAAAAATTTGCTTTTGAGGTGTCACCATGAAACAAATTGATGGGAAACGGACGGTGTTGCCACTTGGGGTCCTTTAGTGTACACACTGGCGTGTACTTTTGAATCGAAATCTGAGCAAGCGGCAGAAAAGCACATTCAAAAATTACCTTTTACAAGTGATATTTCGATGATAGTTTGCTGCGGTAAAAGACAGCGAACAGACTGAACACGTTCCCAGTTTTTAACATAGTCCACACTGAAACATTTCTTTTGCGGTAGGAAACTAAATCATTATTTTGGCTGTTTTATTCACCAGGGTAACGACAGTAATATGCCTTGGTCTGCCTGCTGGGAGCCTACACGGACCAGATGGTACCTCTATTCTACAGCAAAGTCGACAACAGTTAGCTCAGGCAGCACTGTGGATCTTAGACTAGATAATGAAAAACTTCGTCAAGAAAATCGCGGGAACGCGGACTGAGTTTTATCTGAAAAAATAGTTAGACCGCAAGAAACGTTTTGCTTGCAATTCAACTTGTCCCGCTTGGTCAGCTCGTCTGGTTGAAAACCCGTGAAGAAATCCGGCGTACAGAATTCCATTGTTCCCGAAAGTTGTTTCTAAAACCTGCTCTGCCCGTTAATGTTATTATTCACTGAGTTTCGTGTTTGTCTAGCTTGTAGTTTGATGGTGGTTTTGGGGTTTTTTGAAATTCCGATTGATTTCATCATCTGAGTGAATTTAATCTATACGGAAAAAAACAGAAAGCAAATACATCCCTTTCATTCTTGTCGAGACTCATCAGTAGTGCATGCCTTACCAATATCCGGAAAACTCCAGATCCATGACTACCCTAACAGCCCCTAGCGGTCGGTCAGCGGTGAGATCAACTCTGACGTAAGGATCGTACAGCCTCACGCCTCCTTCATCCACGCACACCACATCATGTGACTGGCCGCTTGAGTGACAGCAGCTCAGATGGAGAGCCGACGCAGCTTGTGACTTGTTTTCAGTTCTGAGCAGATTTTTGCTCTTGCTGCTAACCTGAGTAGAGGTCACCATGTTTGTTGGCTTGATTATGCTTTTTAAAAGTTTTGACTGTGATTTTGTTCAACTTGTGGCATTAGGAGAGAATGTTAGATGACGTAATCAAAACTCGTCTGATCAGTCTACACGGGATTAGCAAGTTAACAGGCAGGTCATGAACCTCGCGTTTAGATCCATTACGAACGACAGTACACGGAAATGACTGGAAATCAAGTGTTTTTAAAACCGAGATTCTGAACACCAATGATTATTTGTGATGTGCGCTTGTTCTGCGAGGAAAAAATAACCACCACCTTCCAGTATGCCAAGAGAGAGAGAGAGAGGGCTGAAACACATTTTGGCACGTGTTGTTTTATCGAGTTACCAAATGTCGAATAGAGCAGAGTGAAAGGTTAGCCAAAATGTACGCAAATTTGTCGAAAAAAACCATGTGACTGACTTAAAAAGAATTCATAGGGTACGCTTTTTGACAGAGGCGTAGGATACCTTACTAACCTATCTGTAGAATGCTTGTTTTTACCAGCGTTGTTTAACGGTGGAACGTCATGACTAAAGAACTTTTTGTTATATAAAAATAGACTTTTCGGTTGGTGTCCCTCTTTTGGAATCTTATAGGGAACGATTTTTGTGACGGTAAATTATTTGCAAAGGATTCATCGATCCAAAGAAAACGTTTATTGCCTCACTGACAAAGAAATCTTCAGGTTTAATGCATTGTCTGGTGCTCCACTACTCTGTTCCTCCGTCAAGAAGCGTAAAGATGAGGAAAGACAATTTACATAATTTTCTGCAGTCAGTTGCGTGTCGGTGAAGATCGAGACGTTGTGAAACCATCAAGCACTTAGGGAACCTGGGTAACTCGGTCTATTTAGAACCAGACAATGAGTCCAATTGTGAAAAACGTTGAAGACATGCACCCATTTGTAAATTTAGCCGGGAGACTCAACTAAATATCTCGTCTATGATATCACTTAACTGAGTATGCTGGGCAAACGTCGCCTCAGGTTGTATTTGGTACGATATTCAAGACAGCGTAGTAAATTTTCTCGACAGAACCCATCAATCATGTGTCCATAATGAGTTCAACAGTCCTCTACCGGTTTCTCATTGAGCGGCGTAATTGCACCTAACTAGCGAACGGATTACATTTGGTTGAAAATACCATCGTGCTAACGAGAGACTCAGATGAATTAGCCGTTTGCGATTTCTTTCAATTAACTGCGATTTGTCAAATATCATGCCAAATAAAGCATGAGGCAACATGCGTGCAGCACATAGGAGTCCACAGGAGTCTCGCGTTAACACCAACGGAATTTGCAACAAAAACTGTCTTGTCAGTTACACAAACTTAAGTGTTCAAGGGGAACAAACGGATTATGGAAACCTGGCCACTGCGCCATCCCAATGAGCTCCAACAAAGGCGAAGGTGATATTGGACTACTGAAAAGGTTTCAGCGACCGTATGGGTGGTTTGTTCTCCCAAAATCATGTTGAACTTATTGTTGACCTACCGAACAATCATGAAGAAGGTCACTCCAGTGGACATCCTCACCGTCATAAGTTTGAAAATAGTCAAAACTTCGAAGGGGAAATTAGGTTTTTTCAGCAGAATTCCGACTGAATCTCTCCTTTATGATATATTCTTCAAATGAATGTGCTGCGCAAAGTCCACCTCATTGTTTTTTTCAATTTGCAAAATAATCGAGATATCGCAGTATATTTTACTGAAATAAACTACTCTCTGGGTTCCTGAAAACCCTTCGACAACCGACGATCAGATTTGTCCTTCCTGGGGCTCATCAGTCATTCAGTTCACAAACCATTTACCGTTCCGGCTGCTACGGGGCTAATCAGATAGGTGCAATCTCCCGTTAAAACCAAACTGGTGTGCAAATGATCGTAGTTTCATCGTTCTAGTGTAAGGTGGTCCGCTGAGACGTACTTGGTGTACCGCTCCGTGTAGACCACGCTAAAAACAGGCCACCTGTCGAGATAGATCACCATAATTCTGTCCGCAAAGTGTATTTTTGTGGTAAAGAACGTCCCGAGCGGGGTAATTTTTGTCGCTCCTGTAAGATTAGCGCAACATTTGTGGGACAAAACTGGTTTTGGACCACCACCACCCCACTTTTCGCAGAAAAGTATCCTCTGACAGGCCAATGAAATAGCCAGCGCAGCGTCTTGTCTTTTTTAAAGAACAAACGGTTCTAAATACATTGGGAAAACGTGGTTTCCGGTAAATTTTGATTTCATTAGGGGTTTTGCGGGATAGGTATTTTGTTCACATTCACACCACTCTCGTTTGAGCGGTCATCCTCCCGTTCTGGCGTAATTATTCCGGTGAGTCCGCACCAAAGGAAAGCACTGAACTTGAGTTTCGCTCTTATCAGCAGTACATATCCAGTGGCCATGCCGCGATTTGAACCCCGGACATCTGACATGCGAGGCGAGCGTGTTGCCACTACTCCACCAATGCACGTTGGACGCACGTCTGAACAGGCGAACATGTTCGCGCTTGAGCGATGTGATTGGTGTGCCCGACTGCTGATGAGCTCTAATAAGAGCGAAACTCGAATCCAGTGCTTCCCTTTGGTGTGGACTCACCGGAATAACAACGCCAGAACAGGAGGACGGCCGTGTAAAAATGAGAGTGGTGTGAATATTAACAAATTTGGATTTCTTCACAGATAGCACACATTAGGATGTCTTTGCAGATATTATGATAAAGTAACTTTCTCGCAGGGGTAACACCTAACGCTTAATTTGTCTGCTTCAAGCTGCACTATGTCCCATCGGGAGAATCATCATTGGGATGGGCTACCTTTGGGATAAGAGGGTTTTGTCTGTCCTTCTGGGGTTAGCTATTAATAATAATTACAATAATCATAATAATCATTCAGCCGTAGTGCAGTTTTGGTGCCTAGGTGAGGTCTGAGATACTGCAAGGGTGCCAAAACCTGGCCGGAAGCAATCAAGATGCCGAGGTTGGATTCGTACCACGGAGCTTCCGACCAGTATATTCACGCCCTACCCACTGAGCTAACTCGAGTCCTTTGGGAAAGACCACCTGTATGATTGTCTAGTGGTTTCCTAATGGTCTTGATCGGTCCGTTCAAATCGACTCTACAGAATGTGTTATCTTCTATGGATACCATCTCACGGGATTCATTGGAGATGGGCTCCAAGGTATGATTCTTTCTGGGAGCAAACCGTCAAGAAGTTAACCATACGGGGTCTCCCTTTTATTAAGCTGCACACGTTGAAGGAACTGACATAAACCCTCCTAACACTATGATAAATCCGGCTGTCCTTTTGCACCCGGTCAGGTATCTAAAGGATGCCGGAAGAAGTGCATAGAGGTTGTTTGTTTGAACTTAAGGGTAGTCTATCGAGGTGAGTGAATTTCAAGTTGAAACTCAGGGAACCGTAATGCTCGCAGGACGACTTCTCTCTGGTAGGGATTACTGGAAGCATCACTCACTCTTAGATTATATTAGTCGTAGGGTGTCAGCAAACATTTACATGATTCATAATTCTATATATCTGAAAAAAGAGTTTAATGGTTTGTAGAACGCTGAACAATGTTCACTACCTCAACCACCCTGGTTTCTTTCCAGTCATCCACCAGTTATGGCCATGAGCACAACTAATAAGCAGAAGCCCTTGAATGACACGCTGATCGAAACAAGGCTTAGAAGAATGTTCGCTTTGCGTAGCTTGGAAAATACATGGATGAATGAGCAGTGTTCCCGTTTATCGACCCAAACGAAAGCAGGACAAACAGACCACTTGTTTCTAGACCTAGAGTTGAGCTTGGTATGAAGATTGTGTCAAGGTCTAGCGCCCAAAATCACACCACACACTCGTCAGGCCATTTAAAGTTAAAGGGAAGCCTACAAAAACAAGACGAATTGACGCTTCCTTCCGAACACACCTCAAAAAGATGCTAGGAGGCATGCCATAAACTTCAGAAAATTCACAACTACTTAAAGACACTATCATCGATCAAACTATTCTATTTCAAGGTGTCATACACTGAGTGCTCCAGGTAGTTTCCTAAAACCGGAGGATCCCTAACAAAGTCTTTCCGTTTCATCCGAAGCTCTGTTTATCCAAATAAGACAATACAGGCTGTGGAAATTTGTGTCCAATTGCTTCAACTCACGACAAATCGTATAAGAATGAAATTACGGGGGTTATGCGTGTGCCCTCTGGTAGTCCCAACAGGACGGGGTTATTCAACTTTACTCCAAACGACAGTTATCACATGTTATTTAGCGTAATACATACAACGTATTAATATACATGATTACTATCAATCATTAAGTTCGTACAAAAAACAGTACAATGCCTAATACTCGTTTTTTTCACTCAGTAGACTGTCTGCAGTTCATCAATCATTAAGTTCGTACAAAAAGCAGTACAATGCCTAATACTCGGTTTTTTTTCACTCAGTAGACTGTCTGCAGTTAGATGTCTTTCTGACCAATTGGAAAAAATGAGCAGTTAAATTCCGACGTGAGTTGAATTCACTGAACTCCAGCCAAATCCTGGCGCTTAGTACCAAGGTTCACTACTGAAATAAGCGATAATAAACAAGACAGCAATAAGTGTTCCGCGTTGCTCTCTGCTCCCTGCTCTCCTGGTCTCATCCTGTTAACAATAAAAACTGTCTATCGTACATATGTATAGATGAACGACTTGAAACGATTTCGGAAATTCTCACATATTTTAGGCAATGTTTCAGGATAACAACATTTCAGGCTTGTCAGCCACCCACGGGAATCGTTTGGACATTTGGGAAATGATTTATGGTCAGCGGAACTCGGTTGGCATTTTATAATAAATGGCGTAAAAACTAGTCAATAGTATAAAATAAAATAGGAGATTACAATCGTGCGACGTTTTTTTGTCGGATTGTTTGAATCGGCATCTATTTAATCATCACAACGTTGCACACGAGGCTGATGGAAATACTTGGGCAGCCTATTGGGAATTTCGCCAGTTTAGGGGCTCAACAGGCAGTCCTAAGATCAATACATTCATCAATGTATGCGGACGATATTGCTCTCCTTGCTTCAGACCCTTTCGAGATGCAAACGACTTTAAATAGCCTAAACAAATCTGCCGCACGGTTTGGCATGTGCTTCACACCTGCAAAGTGTAAACTGCTGCTACAAGACTGGGTGGAATCAAGCCCGCACCTCATGCTTGCAGGTGAGCCAATCGACGTAGTAGATAAATTTGTTTACCTGGACAGCTGTATAAGTTCCGGTGGACTGGCTGGAGATTAGATAATTTGTCGAATCGGAAAGGCCAGGGCAGTTTTTGCCAACCTCCGACACCTGTGGCGCCGACGTGATGTGAGCTTGTCTGTCAAGGGAAGAGTTCACACCGCGGTGGTGCGATCCATACTGCTTTATGGATCAGAGACGTGGCCCCTACGCGCAGAGGACGTACGGAAGACGCCAGTGTTTGATCATCGATGTCTCCGCAGCATTGGTCAGGTCTGGTGGGATCATCGGATTAGTAATGCTGAGGTACGCCAGATGGTCTTAGGAAGAAGGAACTCCCCCGCGTTAGATGAATTACTCACGCTTCATAGGCTGCGCTGGTTGGGACATGTACTCCGCATGCCAGAAGACCGTTTGTCCCGCAGAGCTCTTTTCGCTCAGCCTGTGCTGAGTGGAAGCGACCGTGAGGTGGACAATGTATGACCTGCAAACGAAGTACGAAAACGCTAACCAGTACAGTTAGTCGGTCGGGCAACTGCCGCCTCCCTGGATGGGGACCCCGGGACTCAAATCATCAGTGGTTAATGACACTGGCAGAAATGGCCCAATCGCGCAGTCAGTGGCGCTCGTGCATCAAAGCTATCGCCTTCAATGCTTAGCTACCCAATTTCCGAACAAACTAAACATGCCTTCGCCTCCAAGGCTTCGTTGTACGTTCCACATTCCCGTTTTCCGGTAATTGAATCTGTAGGAGCTGGAACCAATGTGCCTATAGTACACGGTTTATAGCTCATAAATTGAATTGAACTGAGTGTTGTTTTCCAGCTGAACACCGAACTGGAATCGAAGAATTGCTTAACTCACTTAATAGTGTACAGTTGAAGTATCTAAAACTTCACGTCTTCGCGCATTCATTCGAACGAATATCGAGCTGGTGGAATATTCTTCTTGGCTTAAAACAAGTTGTAAAGTTTCAAAAACCCGTTGGATAGCTCATCGGTTGCCTGACCGTTTATGAGTGTGGTCACTAAAATCCCGCTGATTTCGTTTCCGGATCCGGGCCTGACAGACTGTCTCCAACGAAACAGCTGTTTAGGCTGTTTTCAGCAACCTCGTAAGTAGTAGGTTGTGTCGTGAATATACACTTGGAAGATCTTCCCAACTAAAGCGTGATGCGGTCTTGACAAGATGCATTCAGTTAAATTATATGATAAACGAAAAATTAAGTGGAATTTCCCAATGAAAATATACCGATTTGCAAATAGGTGTTTCCCTTCACACGGTTTTCTGTAAAATCCACTGCTCAAAGTAACTACAATTTAAAAAAAACGTTCAAATCCTCGCATTCTGTCGTTCCTTTCTTTGTACAGTTGCACATTCCTATGATGTTTACAACCCACAAAGCTTGTCTCCCGCTGTAGCTGCCATGGTAACAACATCCTGTTGCGCCCAAACAAAGCATTTGCCAAAAGAGTACTAATCTGCTAAAAGGTGGATCCTTTTTCCGGCGAATGGACTTTTTGATTCAAACACTACTTTCTCGAAAGGTTTTGTGGTACCTTATACAACACAAAGCAAGGTGGATCCTTTTTCCGGCGAATGAACTTTTTGCTTCAAACACTACTTTCTCGAAAAGTTTTGTGGTACCTTATACAACACAAAGCATTCGTTTCGGCTTGAGCGATTGCTTTGTATTCATTCAGAAAGCGTCATCGCTGATGGTGACACACCGGTGTGTGCTGTGCTCAACTGCCATACAACCATGAAGAAAGCATGCCTTAAGAAAGAATGACAGAATAGGATGGGGTATAGAAAAGGAAGCCTTACGTTCTTATGGAAAACTGTTTTGACGAACTGCTGTTCCCGCCTCAGTGCCTCAGTGTAAAAAAAACTCACCAACAGGGAACACAACAGGGTTATTGCAAACTAGCGAGTGCAAAAGTTACGGGGGGGGCTCGTAGTATTTAAAGCGCACTTTTGACCTTGACTCTAGGCCGTGCGATCGGTATTGGGTGATTGGTAGGCGTTACTTCTGTGTCATACCCGAATAGACATCATCGTTGGCCGTTACTGAGTTGATTGATTGATTGAGCGTTCAATCGACAGCTGGCTATTCTGGTCCAGATACTTGACGGCTTGTCCACTGCGATTTTGGTAGAGTTCGAGGGTCTCAGTAGATTTATGGCATTCTGGGATTATTTTCCGGAATTTGACCTTGCTGTCGCCTCCCCCTTTTGACCGATCAATGTACGATTGTCAGCACGGGTCAAGTTGAAGGGGTTCCGCCTGTTTTCTGACGTGATCGATCCAGCGTCTTGGTTGCAGCAACATGTCCGTCGTCGGTCGTACAGTTGAAGCGGTGGTTTTTGGGACCGGCCCTGAAAGCTAGGAAGTTTCATGCGACAGGTTGAAGTCTAATGACCGTTCTTCCACTTTTGAGATCGGGCACTCAGTCAGTTGTAGCTGATTGACACGCCGTTTTCATATCGCAGAACAATTGTGTCTGGATGCCTTTAAGTCCTTTGCCCATCCACTTTCATTCTCAGCTTCTCATCAAGGTTTCCAGATACATTTTGGTTGAGTGGCCTTGAATTAGTGGTGCTGAACAGTGCTGATTCGGTGCCGTCGAGAATGACGATATCTTCTGAAAATCCACTGAAAACAACTTTGCTGAAACAAGACCTGGTCGTGAATAGGGAATATATCGGTTATTGTAGAAAGCTGGGACTGTCCGAAACCTTTCAACCACGTCATCTTTCACTACGTTAATTTTTAAGGCCCACAAATCAAAATACAGCGTTGTCAGATATTAAATTTTAAGCACAAGTTAATTCGTGTCAAGGGGTTGCAAAAACCGAACTGTATCAGTCAGACGCACCATGTGTTCTGCTTTTTCACGTCTCATTTAGCGCCCCGGGAGAGACGAGATTATGAGACTGGTTTAGTCCGACGCAGCTCAGGGCAGTCGAAACTCCATCGGTGCATGTGAAGATTAATCGTTGTTTTCATCTGAGATAATATCACACGACAACGATCGATATACTGTGACCACATTTGTCATGTTTCAATCCGGATTGGTTGTAAGCAGAACTACTGACATGAACTCACCTAGTCGCTGGAGGATGACAAAATCTCGTATGGTAGTGAACAAATCAGCCTTGGTAATTCTATTCGCTTCAGATATCGGTTTGCGGAAAATTTACTGCGGTTACAATTTTCTAGTGTAAGATTACTTTTTCATATGTAGTCAGGATATACTGCCTTTCCACCTGTTTTGTAGTCAAGCTTCAAAATCCGGAAGGTCCTTTGCGTGTTTGACGTGGACTATTCAGCATTTGATGTTCGCGCGTGCATACGTTTATTAGTGTACCGCAGTCTGTGGAAAATTTCTCGATTCGGATGACTGCCTTGTTGATGCGTACGTGCGTCACCAGGTATGTAGTCGCTTTCAACAGTTTTGCTGCGAACCGCGCTAGAATTTACGGGTGGAAATCGTGAATTGGTCATCACAATTCAAGACATCACAAAATTTAACCTAAACCTGTGTAGCTCCAGTGTGACTAGTCTACTCTACAGGTGGACGACTGTGATTTCGCCATCTTCAGGGTGCTTTTCTAAGAAGCTGTGTGTGAACAGTTTATAATGGTTCGACTGATTTTTGGTGCTTAACGGAGCTGAGCACGGCAATGTGAACAGAAATAAGGAAAGTGAGTGACTGCGAGCTCCGAGCTTTGTGTCACAATCGTGTTGTGAAATCACCCGCTTCCAAATGAATTGCAGTTCTTCCGAAAAAAAGGTGTTACCAAGTAGAACATAAGGTTGACGGAAATTCGGGGACTGCGCCTACCTGATGAGCCCCAAGAAGGGCGAAACCGGTCGTGGGCTGTCGAAGAATTTTCAGCAACCTTATGAAAAGTGCATTACGAATATAAAGGTGTTAACAGTTTAACGGTTTGACTTTTCTGTTGCCTTGATGACGAAAGTCGCTTTGATGAATAGTTTGCTTAAAAGAATACTAAAACAACTGAGTTATGTAAATATCTCTGAAGAGAGGCGACGTGACCCGGAGCATTTGCAGCGGCGTTCTGCGATTATCAACTCCCGTAGCACAGATATGCCTTTCCCTTTAAATCTCCATTTTACGGGCATTTTTCATCGAGAGGCTCTTAGATTTTACCATCTTAAAAACTCTGACTAGATAAGGTGTTGATATGGGCGCCACAAAGTTATGGTAGTCAAACTACAAGTGTCTTACTCGAAGGTGACTAACGCTTCCGGAAATTTTGGAATCAATCACAGAGATTCTTCTCAGAGTCAAATTTCTGTTAAGATGAATCCTGAGTAGACTCTTCGAGAGAGGGAGAGCTAAGCCGTTTTGCGCCTTCACTCCATCACACTGGTTAGATATTTCGATGGTCTGTCATGCTCCAACATGGTCTGAACGAAAACCCCGCTTTGTTTCGTCCATCCTAATGCGCCCATTGTTTTTGTGTGGGTAATGAACGAACAGAATAGGTTGGAGGCGCTTTCTATGGCTTGGGGGCTTGTCGTGCTTTGAATGAGCCTCGTACTTGGTGAAATACACTCACTTGAGGACCAAGTGAGTGGTGTTCAACAGGAGGTCAAACTGAGTCCCAGCTGAGTGCCTCTTCAGCTGCCGAAAGACCACCTCATGCTTCTGGCGACTCGCTATTCGATCTACCCCAGTCAGTTTTATTTGACGGAAAACAGTCTCCAGAACGTCTCAAAGAACTCACTCAGTAAAGAAATGTAATTGGTCAACTGAACAGATTTCAATGTTAAGGTAGACAGCTGTTGGGAAGTTTCCCGAGCACTTTGAGAGCCTTGGTACACTATGGTTACGCTCGTTCCGAGCAGTGTTTTTTTCAAGAACTAGTCTTTTTGTGTCTCTAATATCTCCCATTTATTTACTTAGTACATTTAGGTGTCTGTTCTCCATCCATCAAGTCAGGTAATCTCTCTTATGCTAATCATCTTTATTTCGACCAGTTACCTACCTAACCTCTGCTGATTGTCTGTAACCTTCACTTTCTTATTTTGTGTTTTTCCTGCAGTCGGATATTACTTTGAGCTTTTTCGGTGTTGTGTGGTGATCCTAATTTTGGTTTTTAGTTTGGCTACTGAAACTGGTTGATGCATTTTGATAACTTATCAGCAACCTTATAAGTAGTGTGTCTCCTCAAGCTTCGCTCTTAGTTTCACTCGTTTAGGTGACGAAATTTCATGATGTAAAAAAACGAGACCGTCGGTGTAACCAGACGAGGCCAACAAATAAGACCAGGTGAGCTAACCTTTACAAGCAGTCTCAAAAAGTCACCTGGTTACACACTTCGGCAAAAAAACAATGCATCAACACAAGGGTGACTATTCAGGTAAGCCTGGTTAATGACAGATTTTCATGACGGTTTGATTTTACACTGTTGCTTCCGCTGATTGAAGAAATCATTCCTCTGTCTTTGTAGGTGGAAAACTGTTCTCCCTAGGCAAAATCCGAATTTGTTCGCAGTATTTCAATCTTTGCATCTGATCGACGGGATTTTCGTCTAGCCACTTAAACAAAGCCTAACGATGAGTATTCTCCAGTGGGGAATAGCCGGTAGGATGTTGAGTTTATTGATAAGGGGGCATGACAGAGCATGGCTCAGAAGAACCAGAAGAACGAGGACAAGTCATCCTCGTCACTCCATGTCCGTGGATGAATATGTCCACAACTGGACCACTTCTGAGACCCTCTAAAAGCATGAACTTATGTCATTAAGTTAATTAGAAAAAGGTGACAATGATTCCACAAAATGACTCGTCAGCATGAATTGTTGGCCGGTTGACAGTACCCAGTAACAATTCCCAATCAGTGAAGATGAAACAACCGATTTCAACCACTTAGCAGGACGCAAATTCACCAGTAGGGCGAGATACCAATCGATACGAACAGCAAAATTCCCCTTCAAAGTAAAGAGTAAACCGACACAAGCAAAGTGATCTGACGCCATTTGATTGATGAGTTAATCTCTGGCCGGCTACTCACGCCGGTTCGGTTGTTTGAAATCTACGGAAATAGGTTTGGTAATTCGACCACCAGGTTAGTTTCTCACAAAAACCGTCTACCGATCACATGCTTAGTTGTTTAAACTTTGATTTCAGTGAGATTCGAGAGGTAACGGAGTTTGTTCGTAGGCCCGGTACCGCTTAAGGTTTACCGTATTCAGAAATGAGAATTTCGTGTACAGTGGATACCGAACGTGAAACATGTTAGCGAATAGGGGGTTCCCTTCAACCTTACAGACAATCTCCAATTAAAGGACAGGTTGTCCGGTTTTCTCAGGATCTGTACTTCCCAACAATGTATTGGGAGGATCTCATTTTCTACACAACATTAGGTCGGATTTTGCACACGAATGCACAACTAGGATCGTCATGTTTCCACATGGTTCATAACAAGACAGTGCCGAATGCATCGTTTCATGCTCTCTTAGTTTGGATTTATTGGTTCACCTTTTTGATGATTCCTCTATCATAGGCACCCTCGTCCCCTGGTTAATTCGATTCTAGTTAGGACACCTTTTCCTTGTTACTGTCTACGAATTGGGATTTGGTTTATCACTTCTGCCAGATTAGAACTGACATTCAGGTGAGTTCCACTGTCGTAATATGCGCATCTTCAGGAATTCGTGAGCAAACTAACACTTGTAAGTTGATCGTTTTCTGATCAGTCGCGATATCGCGACCTTCTATATTATGCGAAACAATTAAATGATACTTTCCTATCAAAAAACTTTGTCAAGTTGTTTTAATTTGTAGACGTAATACACCACTCATGAGGTTGCTGAAAATTCTTCGACAGCCCACGACCGATTTCGCCCTTCTTGGGGCTCATCAGGTAGACGCAGTCTCCGAGTATCCGTCAACTTTATGTTCTACCTGAGACCAAATTGCACGAAAATTGTTTTAATTTACTTCACCCTCATGGTATTTCCTCTTTCCATCCCTGTTTGCATCAACTCCTTGTTCACTCAAATCACGATTTCTCAGAACCGATGAGTTCTTAGCTTGGATGTCTCCCCCCCCCCCGCGGATATTCAACAACCAATCAGTTTCTTTTCTGACCAACTACCGTAAGCTGCTTTTGACCAACTACTGACACGTGATAAGTTGAGAGTTTGTGATGTTTTACCAAACACAATGTTCGCATATTAAGGTTCCCATGCATTTTTGGGCTGAAGAAGTTTTCAGTAAACTAATCCATGACCCCCCAGGAGGATCACGAGTAGTTCTCCCCTTTGATTGGGTAACAAACAGCTTATCTACTGATGCAACTGCGACCGACCGGATATATATGATGACTAGTGGACAGACATGGTCTGGTTGTCTTTTCTGACAGTTGTGCATATTCATTTATGCATTATTATCTCCCGAAATGCACCTAATGTGTTCTCCCTGTCGCACGGACAAAAAAGACAGCTTGACAACCTGTTTTGTGCATTGGCTTGTGATCAAGCTGTCTTCAGCCATCGTTCGACTGACTTATTTTCAAGGTTGGTCGGCTCACTAATCAGCTGTTCGGAGATAGGGGGACGTGGTCCTATATTGACTGCCTCATTCGGCTTTACAGTATGGTCCGATGCCGTATGGCAAACCACTGCCCAGGAAGAAGCCAGCGAGGTGCGTATCACCCAGCTGCACCTGGTTCCCTGCTAAGTCCGCCTGGAATGTATCCACTGTCAGGCCACAAACTGACCAGTCGCCTAGAAATGCCGAACTGTGCACAACTTTGGTACATCGCTGTGTTTGGAAAAACAAAAATAGTTTCTTAGCTGAAACTGGCTTTGTTGTCGACCCTCAGCATGGCTAATTCGGTGGCTCAATGAGAAACGTACAAGGTTCTGAAGGTATCGACGGTCGAAGACAGGTGGTCAGTGCACACTCACCATGGTTCACAGTAAGGAATCATCTGTGGACGCACTGCAGAGTCGGGTACTCAGTCTGAAGCAACGGGTTTGGTCGCTCAGTCATCATAAATGTATGAATAATGCTCAGCCGAGTGATAGAACTAATAATCTAAATGCGGTGTCTCAGTTCACGTGTGGAGGTCAGTGGTATCAAACAACTTCACCGTACTAAGCTCAAGATGCTTGCCTACCATTGGACTTTACAAAGCCGTTCAACTTCTTACGTCACCCGTTTCCCCCCCCTTAAGCCAAGGGAGATTAAGAGCAGTCACCTGAGTGCAAAACTCTTGGATAGTGCTCATGATCTGTGTCCAAAGATGACCTAAAGCGGAACCGTTGGGGAAGTCTACGATTCTTAGCCAACGATAGCTGCTTTCTGGATTAAATCGTTCATTATGATGACAACAGCAATAAGTGATAAGCACCTTGGGTTGGTATGTTCAGAAAACTTTGCTTGAGACAGAAGAATGCATCCAGTTTTTGCGAGATATTTATTTATGCGCATGGGCGTCATCATCATCATCATCTTGGACAGCATGACGTCAGTATTCAACACGGATGTTTCGCTGCCGCACAACCATGATTTATTTGAAAGCCTTATTTTAAAGAAAAGAATACAGGTGGATGGGGAAGGGACTTGGTGCTAGCTTACTACAATCAATCCGAGGTGCATACACCTCCAAACATTCACTCAGGCAATCTGGATAGACTGACAACAAGAACGCCACTGACATTGGTTGGCAGCGATATCTTGCAGTTTCTCCAACCAGGCGCAGTGGGGATCACGCGGTCCGCATCCTGGAAGGCGAGTAGCACCGACAACACCCAAACGTTTCGTAATCTGTTGCATACCTCTCTACCAGGCCGATAATTGGTCAACTCTCTGCTTCCATCACTGTGAATTGGGCATGAAAAAGGTACTGTATTCGGTAAACGATGATTCGTCGTACGGTACATGACCTAATCAATGCAGTCTGTGTTGCTGGACATATTTCTCGATGGACGTTCTTGTTGCTCAACCGTAAACTCGCTTTCTATTGGCCTCGTTACGGATTAGCCGACGTCAACCCACACGGGCTGTGGTTCTGAGCCAGTGGTTGCCGAACAGCTGAAGACGTCTCACTTCCGTTCATAGAACAGGCCAAGTCCCACAGGGCCGTACAACAAAACAGTCCGTACTGTAGCCTGATACACTTGTCCCTTGAGATTCAAGGATATACCACTTTGGCGCCACAGGTGTGTCATATTAGCAAGCACGACCTGAGCCTTGTAGATCCGTGTATTGACCTCATCTGTCACAATACAAGCAGAACGAATGCAACTTCCAAGGTATGTGAAACACTCCACAACTTCAATTGTCACGCGCTGGATCGTAAGTGGCATCTCTTCATGCTTTTACCTGACTCGTTCATGCACCTAAATGCGAGGCCCGGCTGAAAAGGTCATGTACGATCCTGTGCTAAGGCCGTGATCTCAAGGCAAAAAATTGGTTACTTAGCCTAAACGCACGATCTAGGAGTCCTATCTGACAAGTAACGGGCAGTCTAATTCAACGTAGGACGGTCAGGAACAATTGCGGCGAAACTGAGTTCTACGAACTTCACCTGCGTTTGTTCGGTAATCGCAAGTGGGCAGTCAAGCAGTATATTGAATTCAGATGTGGGCAGACAGTACAGACAGGTAGACCGTGGTTCTATAAGAAAATAACAGTAAAGCGTGTGCAGAAGTTAAGGAAGGCTTACGGCTAGGTTGAACCTTGGGCAGTTAGCAACACAGGAGGGTACAGAACAGGGCAGTGTGCTATCGGACAAATTAAACGGGACAAATGTTGTTCAGTTCAAAGTTGAACAAATGTTCCACAACAAGCCCAGAAATGTGAGCAAATCGACTACAGAAAACAGTTAATATAAAATCGACTTTGTATAAATTAGAATAGTTCAGTCTTTAAACTGGGGCAGCCACCGGAAGGGTAATGAATTGGTCTGAGGAACAGGAAAACACAAATAATTACGTCAGGTAATTAACAGGTCAGTAGCTTACAACACATTGTATTCGCTAGCACCGAGCCGATAATCACCATTTTCAACTTATTTGGTCCGCCGGTTGCTCCAAATGAGCATGTGACCATGCAAACCTCCCATCGGGCTGTCATATTTTAGGTCAAAAGATATACCTGCATATTTGGAAACCAAAATATCTTAGTGCTGCAGCGTTGCATACCAGAATGTGGTCTTTGAAACCAATTAATTTTCACATGAATGCATTTAGTTGCACACCTCGAGTTTTAATTCTTCCAACAGGTGGGACTTGGAAGGTGCACCGAGTCAAAAGGCTGACAATGCTGATACAATTGATTGACCAGTCAATCCATCCTTCCCAACTCAAAAAGCACTGACTCGCATCAAGGGAGGTGAGCTGATTTATTCGGCCAACCGTTTAATGATCACGTGATGCACCGAGAATCGTTATTAACCAAACTGCACCGCAAGATTTTCTTACCAATATGGTAGATTAATCCTCTGTCATTTTGCTCATTCCATTTAGGTTGGAATACAGGTTGGAAGATTACCTGGGACAAAATTTTCGCCAAACTACTTTCGGGAGCATTCCAACCAGTATTTTTGTGTTTCGCACGAGTCCAAGGCCAATGGGCCTTAATAAAATTAAGGTAAATATGGCTGACGCAAGTTTTCGACCAACAGCCAATAGAACTCGCTTACTGGCACACACCGAGAAGTGCACTTGAATCTCTCATTGAAGATATGACGGCCGCAGGGGAGATTCAGTTGAGTCTCTTAATTTGCAACCAACCGCGTACAATCTGATGTTCACTTAAAAGATAACCTTGACGAATAATCGGGGGTTGTGACTACCTGATGTGTCTCAAGAAGGGCAAAACCGGTCATGGACTTTCGAAACGTTCCTAGCAAACCTACACCAAAAAAATTAAGCTATATCCCAAACAAAAGATTTACCGGAGCTCGGAACCACACGGGTAATCAAACAACCTAACGACAACCACGGGACCAAAAATACAAGGTTATTCGATCAACCGATCGAGTGGAAGGAAATCAGAACACAAGCAAGAAAGAGACGGTCCAATCACAAAGAAGAACAAAACTGTCAAGCTGAGGGCTGGTAACGAAACAACCCAATACATGAAAATGAGATCACAACGCAACCCAGATCACAAGCTGACCAACCAAATTATGCGAAAGCCACCTCGGGAACAACCACCTAATTTAGAGGTAACAGGTACGGTTCAGAAACGATATGAGAACAGACAGAAGAGGAGGAAATTACTCATTCACTGACAATGTCACCTCGATCTGTGACGAAACGTTTGCAATCAAACTGGCAAGCTCGGTGAACACATCAACAACCAGCTGATCAACCACCAGTACCTCACTATCAAGAATCAAATTACAACTTGAAGAAACTCAGCTACTTCAGGCCCTATGCACCGCAAGCACAGCCTTTGTCTTGAAGCTCAACAACATCTTGGATTGCGGATGAAGGAGCAGGTATTTTACTAATAAACAGACTGCGTATCACTCTGTTGTGCACCTACGACAATGATTGTCATATGTATTCGGTAAAGCCGAATAATTCACAGCAATGCCATAACCCTCACAAAACTCCTACGAAAATAGAGAGTGGACAAAAATCTGAGTGTCATTCTTCTTGGTCTGCTCAATGCTCTATCTCCAACCCATACAATAAAATTGAATCATCCCACACAACAACTGTCATCTTCTTAGCTGACCGAGAAGGGATATGCCCGGAAGCCAGTTTTGGCAGAATGGTCTTCATCCCGCTGACAATAACTTCTCCATCGATCAACCGGGATTATCCGTGAGGAAAACACTTGTCGTAAGGTTACCGAAAACCCGCGACCGGTTTCACCCCTTTTGGGGCTCGTCAGTCAGGCGCAGTTCCTGAGTTTCTGTCAACATCATGTCTCGGTCGAACCCGTACTGCAAGAGCTTGGCCAGATACACTAACTTGCACAAAAATCTACTTTGACTTGACAGTTGATCTTCATGCGTTCTACTTACCATGGGACGAGTAGTAAAGCGGGGATACTAAGATTTTAACCCAACTGTTTTTGCATTGGTCATCACACATTTTATTGCAAGGTCTCTCCGGATAGTCAGGTTCTCGCAAAATAATGAGAGTTGGATGAATTTCGCTAGAAGACGCACTAAGCTTCGCTGGGTGTTTAGCTGAGCAAAGCTGATGAATTATGTGTACTGACCAGCTCAAACTGCGCTTGAATGCTTCCATCGGCTTGTCTTATAGACAGACTACGTAGAAGAATTAGCTTTCCTGTACGTTCTGTTTCACATGTGAACTTTACACCAAGTTATCCGCCTGTGGCCTGACTTTGTACTATGCCGAGTCCATATGTCCGGACTACAGAATATATTCGTGAGGAACAACTCAGAAGTAAACCAAGCATCCGGAGGTTATCATGGCTTTCCTTGAAGTCAGTTTATGCCGAAAACACAAGACGCAGTTCACAGCTCGTTCACCTTAGATTGGTGGTGCACATCTCTCCGTACTTTCTAGCTAGAAGCTTGAACATACCGTCGTTCGTCTACACTCACCAGTTTCCTTATATAACGTATAGCATCCAAGACCGCAATTGACGTTGGCATCTCTCCTGTTAGCGCTCAAAAGACACAACATTCAAATAAGTTCCTTTCGAAAGCAATTTTGAACATTTCGGTATTGTATTTTTTCCTCCAGTATTTATAGATTTGCAACACTGTGGTTTGCTTCTTTTTATCAAATTACTATGGCGTGACTGGGTCCTCAAATGACATCCTTACATCTTGACGTCGTAACCGAATTAATCGTCACATGGAAAGCAAAACGCGTCACTTAAAATCGATTTGTATTGGTCCTTATCCAACCAAACGATCACCCCCTTTTTGCTACTAATCATAGAATATCACGCGCCCCCTCCGTTTGTGGACACGAAATGTTCTGTTATCAGTTTCAGAAACGTAAGCAAGCAAAACATCAATCTTCCCCGCAGAGAATGTACTAACCGTTTAAACCTAATTAGGAGACTTTTGGGATCCAAAACGAAGCCTACAGTAGGTGATGTGTAGCTTGATTAATGAGGACAAACGTGGGAGAGACGCATCCGAATCATGCAAGCTTTTGGAAGCGTTGCACCCGCCCCTAAATTGTGGGACAGTTATTTTGTGCACAGGAGTTTTTGGTGGGATTCGTAGGGGCTAAACTCGTGTGACAATTTGATGTTTCACACTGGGTTCCCGAATTCGGACACTTCGGAGTAGATGTAACCAAACCTGCGTGACTTTACTCAGTCAGCTGTTTCGCATCTAATCACATTATCAGCAGATACGTAGTTGGATGCTTGTAAACAAATTTTTCTAAATGGATGCACCTAATCGAATGAGATCATCTGGCAAGTAGTTTTATGCTGTTAATCCCGAGCATGGGTAATTCACACAGTGCTCTTATACTATCAACAAGCCATGTGTAGCTCACACGACGAGTGAACCTCATATCTGAGCAGTAATCATTCGAGCAGACAGTCGACACGTGACCAGTTGATGTGAATCCCGTGATTGAAGGATGAGTGACAACCCTATTTTAAAAGCCAGCTGCTCACGCCGCCGATAAGCAGCTCATGACTGTTTTTAAACAACTCGTCGAAAGGTCGCTGGTTCGAGGCTTCTTGAGTTTCGTGAGATGCGTACTGTTGATAAATCTCAGTAAGCAGAAAACAGCTGCACAGTGTTTCTCAGGTTTTCGAGATAGATTAGTTTCGTTCACAGGACGAAATCCTCGGAATTTGTTAAACAGAATAAAATGGGCAAAATGCTAGCTTAGGGTCAACAAAATTATCGTATTCAAGATCAAGCTCAACCCTTCCGAACGCGTGGCACTTTTTGCATTCGATTAATCAATAGTCCTCCAACAAATTTCGTCCAAGTTGAGCGACTGTTTCTTCGCAACGACCTGGAATGATAAGTGGAAATCGGCATTGTCGATACTCTGATGATTTGGAGTCAACATACCGAACATTTTTCGGTCATATTGCATAGTTGTTAGGACAATGTCCCACAGCCTGTAGCTCAGGGCTTCTGCTAGTGTTGTCGATGTGCGCTTTACTGTAAATTCACTTGATCTGTGACAATGAGAGTAGTCCTGTCTCGTATTGCATGCCGTAGCAGATTCGCATTAGTCACACTTGTGCTATTCTGCAAATAGAACTAGACAATGCCAGCAATAGAATTGCAAGAAACCTGACTCCGTCAAATACACTCATTCACATACCACTCACCTGAATCCCACCTGAATAACTCGTTCGTGATGTTCTTTTCCAGCTGAACGCAAGGCCACTTCTTGTGCCAGATGATACGATATTCCTGAAATGTATAGACGTAACACACTACTCATAAAATTGACGAAGGCAGTTCGATAGCCCACTACCAATTTCGCCCCACTTGGGACACACCTTGAACCCAACTTGGGTGTAAATAAAACATCAGGTTGACGGAACCACGGGGACCGCGCCTACCTGATGAGCCCCAAAAATGGGGAAACCGGTTAGGTTTTTCACCAACCTTTTGGGTAGTGTATTACTTCTAAGCAAGAAACCTGGTTTTGCAATTTGGTTGTGTGTGGTGAACGCGTGCTGCTCGGGGTTTCTAACTGTAACCATGCATATAATGTCTTAGAATGTTCTCGGCAAATAAATCTCCGAATCAAGTGTATCTTGTAGGCAACTCCGTCTAGCTGTTTAAAACAAACCATGTATCAGAGGAAATTTGCGATAAACAGTGATACAATACAGAATTTTCCTTGGATGAATTGGTTTTTTTGGACTTTTCCCCCAAAAGCGGATTTGGTTTATTGGTCTGAACCCCCCGGAGTAAAACAGCGTTTGGTTAGAGAAACCCGAAAGTGAGTGATAATTTTTCAACTCGCCTCATACCCGAGAAATACACTCATTTGGAAATCAATCTGGTTTTGCGAGAGACTCACCTGGAACCCAGCTGAATCTCCCGTTTTTTCATGTTTCCAGGCAACTGAATGAGCCCCAAGAAGGGCGAAACCGGTCGTGGGCTGTCGAAGAATTTTCAACAACCTTATGAGTAGTGCATTACGTATATACATGCCTCATACCCTTTTAATGAAGAAACTATCAACTAATTATTCCTAACGAAACACGACAAGGAAGCGTACTGCAAACCCTTAGAGAGCAACCTTACGAATAAACTGTGATTTCTCAAAAACCCTCTCAACTGAAACATCATGCGAACTCTGCCAACACATTCAGTTGAAATGTCGTAAATGAAACATTTGGCTGGGATTCCTTTGGATGTTCCCCTGGAACCAACTTGGTTTGCATGTTGTGTATTCTACGAACCATCTATAAATCACCTCTTGTTAAGGGTTTCGGCTTGAAATACAGTTGATGAACACAGTTGATGATGATGATGACGGTTAGTTTGAAGATCCATTCAAGTGAACATCTAATGACCGCATAAAAAGCATAGTTTACCTTGCATATGATCTTTCAAGAGACAGTCAAATTGTAAGACACAATCAGACTCCTGAGAAATCGCACATCTTCGGTCCTAATCAGCAGTGACTTACTAAATAAAGGTCATATGGCAAAAGTACGGACTGTCGAAGCTGGAACATCGGTAACCAACTAGCTAATGATATTGTGAAGGAAAACATTCTTGAGCATCAGTGTAGACTTCGGAGCAGACATTATTTTTAGTGCAAGATAAATCCATGGGAAATGTCTTTAAAGGAAGCGACCGCTCTAGGGTTTTTTTATAGACAAGTGAGCAGAGATGCACTGTGGATCGTCGAAAGAAAGTTGGGTCATTTGAACAAATGTTTCAGCATCGTCAAGGCTTTCCGCACCAGGACGAAGGGCTGGGCGCAGAGCTGCGCAACTGCATTCGGTGGTTGCTTAGTCGACACCGAAGTGAAGCACTTGTCACCCTCTATTGCGTTCTGCGCAGTGGCGGCTAGCCACGTAAGGGTGGCATACCAATTCAATACTGGTTGGATGGTTGTCGGTGCTGTTCGAAGCTTTACCTGGCAAGAACTCTGCCGTGTTAATCTGTGTCTCCATACCGTTCTCCACAGACCTCTATGCCTTACTTTCCCATTCTGAAGCTAAACTAGAACAACTGGGTAAAACGTTTGTGTAATCGACTCTCTTTATTCCTGGATTTAATAAAAAAAAAACACCACGCATTCTGCCTAATCGTTGTGAACGTGCTTGGGGCATGAACTCCTACCTTCTTGAAGGCATACAATGTACAAACACATGGGTTGCAAAGACCAGTACTCTATTTAGTTGATTTGGCAGGTAAATGTGCGCATAGACAACGAGATTCCACTGTGTCCGGCGGCTTGTCTGCGGTATGGCAATAAGAACTGAACTCCATACAGGCGACATGTTCGGATCCTTGTTGTATCGTAGGGTGACCGTCTATTCGTTACGCGTGAACTGAGTCTGCCAGACTACGCGGTAAGGAGACGACACAGAACTTGGGGCCACGGCTGTATTGTCAGGACAAACATAGAGAGCCTCTGCGTAAATATATAGGATGACTAAATGGCCAGCTATGGTCGTTCGCTTGTTCGTCCTGTACAGCCAATGGCGGTGTTCCAGTCGTGAACAAACTCAGCCCCACTCCGCCGGTCGTATGTTGCTAAGCCGTGTTTGGTGCGCTCCGCCAAAGCACCTGCTATCCGAAAAGTGTGGTACCGCTGCTGACCTTGGGAATGCGTCATTCTCTGCACATGCGCTTTTTTCATGTCTGGGCGCGTCCTGACAGTTCTCAATCGACTTCAGTTGCACCATCCGCGTCAGACTCGCCGAACCAAACGGAAGGCTCGAACACCGAAGACCTTCGACGAGCAAACGCCGCTAAAGTTGTATGCAGTATGATGTGGAACCAGCTCCACTGGTTGGGGAACCTAAAACGGAAGGCCAAAACTCGTACACGGTCAGCTGAGGTCCGAAATCAAGGACGCCCCAGCACCGCTGTTGAGACAATCTTCAAATAAGTTTGAAGGACTGCAATTGGTAGACCTGATACTAGGCTGAACGGCATGGAGAACAGCTATTCAAGGAGGCATTAGAGTCTTTGTGATTCAGCTGAGCACCTGGTATCCACCTCAGTTAGGAAATGAGGGAAGCAGCAGGTAGGATGGTCAATTTACCCACCTTGTTGACAACTTCTGCAAGACGAAGCTGCATCATCGGAATTCGACTGCAACAGAGGTCCTTTTGAGGGTTTTGAATAATGCGTCCAGCTTATTGCGTTCCAGCTGCTAAACGATTGCTGGATTACTGGACGGAACTTTAGAATAACCCAGCAACCACGAGTGTTAACAGACTGGCTGTTCAGTTCATGTCGAACTGCGGTCATTCTGCCTGGATGCCCAGTCAGATAGTGACCAAAGCGGTTGGAAAACGCCGGAGGACCTCCAAGTACCCATGAGTTGTTGTTGAATGGGTTAACTTCGAATCTCTGTTAAATAGGTCCGCACTTTGAAGTTATCCTTCCAAGTGGAACGTACCTGAGAAGGATCCGTAGACTCATTATTGGCCAGTTCAGTAAAAGTTTCTTCCCAAAAACTCTACACCTTTTACGGCATGGTTCATCTAACGTAACGAAAATGGCTACATAACAACAAACATCATGACTTAACACACTACTCAAATGGTTGCTGAAAACATCGAAAGCGAAGGATTCAGTTGAGCCTCCAGTGAAAACTAAATTAGTATGCAGGTGAGTTTATTTCGCGAAATACCTGGAATGTTTTGACCAATATCAATTCCAGCGTTTTAGTATGCTAAAAAACGTGTGCTAATAACGTTCACCAAGATGCGACGAGTCGCTTGTCTGAAACTGAGCTCCACTTTTCCGTTATCACTTCTACCTGTTCGGTCGCGTGAGTTAATCTCTGTCTTCAGTCCTACTGAAGATTTAAGTAAAACAAATCGAAAAAACGTCAAAGTATGCCTAACGGTCAAGGAACACGCCGAAACAGTTTTGCATATGCAAGAAATCCTCAGCAGTGTATACGACGCGTACTTCCTGATGAAATCGAACTGAAAATCTCTCAGTGAACAATCATAACGTTCCACCGCCCCAATACCAATGAGTGGCATCCAGACAAGATAGAACAACGCACTCCTCCTTGGGTATGCGGTCAGTATCACGCGATTTATCGTCCAGTGGCTTTACAAAAGAAGACGTCTTCTTGTCTAGTAGGATCGTATTCCAACTAAGCAGACTACTATGTGTTTTGTTCAGCTCGATTCCTTCCACTTGCACGTAGTCAAACTTCGAAACCTCCAATGTGCTTTATTGCACACCAAAAACGTCTGAAGACCAGTCAGGTCTTTTTTAGAACAAACGACACATCTGACGATTCTTTGCCTTCCGTCTACTCTAGAGAATATCGGGATTGATTTGTCCTGGGATATCGGGCTAACCAAAAGACTCTGGCATGCAGGAGGAATCGCTCCGTAGGCCAAAAGTCTTCCAAACGAGTGAACGTTTCTACAGGCTGACATCTATTATGGTTGGCTAAACCGAATTCGATTCATATCACGACCGAATAGAAAATCATATGACTTCACGAGGAGACAGCTTGGAAACTAATTACAGGTTTACTCGAAATAGGACTGTTGCAATATTTTCTGTCGTAGCCATCAATTTGGTTCGTCGCGGTACAAAAAACCGACCAGTACAATTTTTACGACTTTGTTTATGAGCTGTTTTCGTGAAACCAAGCGGGGGTGGGAGGGGAATGGAATAGGCACAAACTGCCAAACAAGCCTGTGTTTGGAGAAAGCGCGGAAGACGAGGCAACTGGAGATTTCTAGGTGTTTATTACTCCTGTTCAAGTAACACAAAACAGTTTTCATGAAGTTTCTGCCCTCTGATCCTTGTCTGCAAGTTATTCAGGCAGTTTACCTGCACTTAAAAGCGTTTCATTTTACACATACGGTTCCCGAGTTCTGCGGCAAGTTTTAAGACAAGCTGAAGGGCACTTTGACCTTACGTATCACGTTTACCTACCTGGCATCCATTTTTCAACCAGGGCTTGCCTACACTAGACAACGCGTACTTCAGGTTTCCTTACGCAAACGCAGCGAAAATCCACGTAAGCCAAAATACCCATGAACCCTTGAATGAAAACACCCGGTATCCGCAGATATTTTTCAACTTCTCATGGGAATCTGTGAACCCACGTTCACCTAAACGAGGAAGACCACTTGATATCTCATATCAAGGCGAAAAATCCCCCGTGTTCTCATTCAGCCGCTCCATAGAACGCTTTACTCGATTCAGAATCGAACGTTGACAGGATTTCTATTTTGTGACGTCTAATTTTCTGTCTATAACCTCTTTGAATCAGCTAAAACAAATTAACGAAGTAGACGCAGTAGATGGGACATTGTTAGACCACTTCGATTGTCCATCTTCCGTCTTCCGTGCGCCTCCTTAAAAACAGTAGGATACATTCCATTCCGTATGTTTCAATTAGTGTTACTGCCGGACGGGAAGACTAAAACAGGAGAATCATCCAACTGTTTGACGAATTTGAAACAAACGCTTGCGGATCACGTGAGTGAATAAAGGCGTTCGTCTCACCACGCGTCCAAACTAGGCACCCATGCTAGGGTAAACATTGCTCACACACTCATTCGAACATGGGTGAGTGAATGCGCTTGGGTATCAATAGTGTTCTTTGTTCGTGATATTATTTACCCAGAGTTCCATTGATTACTTCAATCCACCCTTGGCTGTGATTTTCGCTCACCCAGTAAACTTAGCTTTTTTCATGCAGCCACATCGTTTTTTTTCTTGCGGTAGAATCTGGTTAAAAATCAAGCAGTTCTCCACTTCATCAGCTTCGTAATGGGAATTTTCCGAAACCTCTGTTTGTTACGAACTCCGAAATTGTGGATGAACACGTTCAAATTTCCGGGGAGCTTGTGAAATTTGAAATTCTGACAGTAAAGTGTAGTCAAACAACATCGGGAAGAAATTAGGCCTACTTTGGATCAATCACTGAACCAAGCTCGACAAGTGTACGCATCTTTCTCCTGAAGTTTTATCTAAGCAGTTCCTCCCAACAACCCGTTGGTTATTCGAGACCTGGTTTGTAGGGCCTTCTGTCAGGGACGCCGCTGTAGTACAAAGCCAGGCAGATTTCAGTTAACAAGTTGTTAGAACACGCAGCCAGTATTAATTCACCTGGACTGCTAAAAGTTGCATGATAGATATTTGCTAATGAAAAGGAGTGATTCTTGAACCAAGGGAATCGCGAAATGGCTCCAATTCGGCCCTATCCTTCACACTACAGGGAGACACAAGTGACATTGAAAAACTGGGATGCAAACCCGTCAGCTGCGGGCTATTCATACCTGAAGTATCGGTTGCAGTACGTAGTGAGACGACCCTGTTTGCATTCAAACACAGGAACGTATACAAACCATGTTCAGAAAATGGTCCCTACTCATTCCCTGCATAAAACTTTCAAACGTTCTAGGAAAAACTAGGAACTGGCATTGCAGCTGAGAGACAGAAGTTGTGAGAGTGATCAACATTTCTCGATTAATACTCTCATTTGGACACGAAATCGGTTTGGGCGAGATACTCAACTGAATTCCACTGAAAAGCTTGTTTCTGGTGGCCTGTTTCAACTGAAAATTCCGCACCGGGCCATTTCATTTTCTACTTGGTACGCACTTGAGATTTCGCATTACTGTTTTTGCCAGACGTGACACACTACTCATAAGGTTGCTGTAATCCCCTCGATCGAGTTCGCCATCTTGGAGTCAAATCTGCCAGAGTTCAAGTAAGACATAAGGTTAAGAGACCAGCTTGGGGACTACGCCTACCTGATGAGCCCCAAAAGGGGCTAAATCAGCCTTGAGCTGTTGAAGGATCTTCAGCAACTTTGTGAGTAGTGGTTATGTCCAGGTGAATGTTTCGTTTGTCTCCATCACTCGAGGAGGCACTGGATACTGACGTTTAAAGCGATTCTCAACAATAAGAAACTAACTCTACGGTGGTTTCGGGCCGGCTCTTCAACAAAAAACTACCTTGCTTGCAAGATGAAATCCTGAATATCCTCACTCGTTGCAGGTTCTTCCCAACAGCATACGTGACAACTACCTTGTTGCAAGATGAAATCCTGAATATCCTCACCAACTGCAGGTTCTTCCCAACAGCATACGTGACAGCAAAGGGGAAATGGAAACGCCAGCAACTACCAATCAGCGAGCGGTAACCCCTTTTTAAACAATGGCTACATGTCTGGTTGAGTAGAGTGTCCTTATTTGTGCTAGGTATTCACACGCAGGCAAAACTGGGCCAATTATTTGTGCATCGGTGTATACTACTGATGGAGTAGTGCGAGTAGTCCACTCCGCCCCCGGTTAAGGTTACTACGGAAATTAGGGAACCGCTTTGCAGTGCTCGTTTATTATTGTTTAGTATTCAAAGGATATCCGGGAAGGTTCAACAGAACACTTCAAAAACTCGGAACAGATGAGATATTTACTTTCGTGTCCAATGGTTTGCAAAGGCTTAGTTCGTGTTTGCTGATAAGCAACTTCGCGTTCCTCCTTTCTTTGGTAGCTCGGACATTGATGATGCCTGTTGTTCTACTCTGTGAGTTGAGCAGAATTCTCAAGAGTGTCGGTCCATTCATGCTGACGGCATTTGATCCAGGCATCACTGAAAATTCGAATAAATATAAGCGGAAGTCAGCGGTATCCGAGACATACCTGACAACTGATCTTAACGCGAGCGGGAGAGCAAGAACAGAGGATGCATGGTTAATCTTGATTCAAAGAACTGTATTCATTTTCCCGCATCTAGGGGTGTCGCTCACAAATGAGACCGATTGCAAGGCCTACACCTGCTTGTTACCGTTTTCTTGAAGTGGTTTCCAAGCTTACCATCTCATTTCACGTGCTTCAGACAGTATTGTCAAAGCGCGTCCAGACACGAAAAAGTACACGTGCAGAGAACGAAGTTTCCCCAAGGTCACCATCGGTCCCACACGCTCCGGCTAGCAGGTGCGTTGGCGGAGCGCACCAAACACGGCTTAGCAACATACGACCGGCGGAGTGGGGCTGAGTTTGTTCACGACTGGAACACCGCCATTGGCTGTACAGGACGAACAAGCGAACGACCATAACTGGCCCTTTAGTCATCCTATATATTTACGCAGAGGCTCTGTATGTTTGTCCTGGGTTCTCTGTCCTTTCCTCACCAAATAGTCCGGCAGCCCAGTTCAGGCGTAACCAATAGACAGCCAGCCACGATACAACAAGGATGTAGCAGGCCGTAGCCCTTGAGCTCTGGTCAGTGATAGCTGATGTGTTCTGACCAGGATGGAACGTGCGGTAGACGTCCACTTCAGATCGTACGCATCCTCCCACCGTTTGTTTGCCAGTCCCTTCAGGTAATCGCTCCACAGGAAACAACTTCGGAACAAATGGTTTTCGGAGGTAATTCACAGTTCGGCCCTCGAAATAGCTCCAAGTGAAGTCGTCTTCTCCTAGGACTAGTTGCTCCCTTCAGTTTAATTCTTTCGTCTGATAACTTATAGGTTCTATGGTGGTCCAAAAGTGAGCATTTAAGAATGCAGCGGAGTACGTTATGGCTCGTACTATCCAACTGAGTTGATCGACATTCAGCTGCACAAAGCGACCAGGTTGAAAAGTCCTGTAGCGCCCTCCGCTTTTTAGAATCTACCCTATCGGTGTTTTAGGAATCCTCGCGATTCTCACATTGTCCGACATTACCCTAGGATCTTGAGCGTAATGAATACTCCACACCAGTAGTACCACGCAGCGTGGGGAAATAAAACTCGCGGAAATGTTTTGACCGTGAAGCGTTGCAATGAACGTTCAGCTAAACATTGAGGCACCACTAGCCGCCTCAACAGACTTTCAGAGCTGAGAGTTCGCAGTTTTTCTCCGCTTTATCCTGTGGACAGTTTTATCAATCGGACGCACGCGTATCAACCTAAACGTGCTCGAGCCCTCGATAGAATTTACTTCCGTATCAATGGATGGCAACACGTGTTTGACACAAACCATCTCCACCAATCAACTTGCTACACATTTGGATTTACGGCGCCACAATGACTGGGACAGCGAGGTAACTTTACCCGCTAGATATTCTCTCCCCAGCATTGTCTGAATTTTAAGTAGAACATTGTGCTCTGCATACGCGCATCGCAATTAATGCGAGTTCTCCGAATCCCGGTTGTTCCGGAAGCTTGGCATGTAAACCGGTGGGAAGCATCTGACCGTGGCCATTTGGAAATGACTTAGTGTGTGGTAATCAATTGTTTTTTTGCTTCTATAGTGGGATAATGATCCTGGCCAAAAGCAGGTCACGATCGAGGAGAAAGTGTCTTCTCTGCCTCAGTTCTGATCAAACGAAGGACGCAGAGAAGTCAGTCAACTGAATGGAAAAGGTGACAACAAATGAAGGATCCAAGTAAATCGATGAATTTTGCTCGTCATTCTGTGAACGAGCATCATTCATAGAACAACGATTGGGAGTTGAACTCAGCCAGCTTGCTCAAGTCCATAATGAAGCTGTCAAGATAGTATGAGGTGCTTCAACCCGAGGATATCCATGACATGAGTTATTTCTAAACAGGATCGGTTAATTCTGTGTTAAATTTGTGCGTTCCACGATAGACGGCAAGTCGTCGCAAGTGAAAGGGCTATAACCTCCTTTCGACGCAGCTTGGCGTAGTCATTTGTTTGTGAGAGATCAGTTTTGACCATTTGCGGAACAATCTGCTCAGGGTGTACACTCACTATTGGTCGAAAACAGTCGATCGATCCAGGTGAATGCTGTAGTGGGCTAGATTCACATATATTCCGAGTACATTTACCGTCGGTATTTAAACTATCTTCGATAATGGTGATGATCAAACATGAATTCTGTCGTTGCTATCCTCGATCGCCGAATGAAAGTGTCAAGTTGCCATTTCGCGACGTAATTTTGTGGAACATAGCCGTAGATTGATGATAGTGATCGGCTGCATCCAGTGCTTGCCTTCAACATTCCCGGATGTGTAAGTTGTTCGGTCTGACGGACACTGCCCACGCGCAATTGTTCGACATGCCAAGATGTTCCCGTTTCTGAAAAGTTCCGAAAACGGTTGATAGATTTTTTGAGCAATATGTGGCTTTCGACACAAAAGCTTCGTCAGGCCAACTGACGAGTTTTGGTTGAGTTCTAGGGCAAAGAGTGAACTGGTCAGCAAGACTTCTCATGAACAGCAACATAAATGCGGGTGTGTAAAGCTACACTGGTGTACACAAATTTACACAAGATATCATCTCATCTCTCATCTCCCCTAAAAGTCACAATGGTGTACCGAGCTGCCGTCAGTTTCTCTATCTTTCCAGTGTCTACGTCTCCAAAAGTCCCACCAAAAGATGACCATATCAAAAAACTTTATTTGACCGCGTCCCATATCCAAGCAGTTTTCGGTTGAACTGGATATCTAGCTTGTCTTCAAAGGGGTCGAAAACCCTTTCTCTTCCTCTCAGTCACATTCACAATTTCATTATTGCTCGTTTTCCCCTCGCTGAATAAATCATTCCCGTTTTACATTCCGAAATGGAAGCTGCCTTTTTTGTCGTTCTAATCGGGCTTCAGTAATGCTACGATAATGTAGGTTTTTTCCTCAAGGGTTTATCACGTCAGGAAGGCTCACGGAGAAATCGGGCAAAAGGAGACGAGTGTTCGTGCTACAATCAGCTGTAATATGCGACAATCCAATGGTGAAATCCTGATTCTTGTCTCGATAGGAGGTTGAGGGCAGTAAGTTGTTTCCCACAGGTGAGCAGGAACTGCATTGTTATGGAAGCAGTAATCGCTTTTAAAAACCACGCACGCTGATCCTCCATCGGTTGACGGCGGCAGCCTGCATGTCATCCAATATCATCCGTGTGCTTTTAAAAATCAAGAGTCCAGTGCCGCCCAAAAGGCACCTCCTATGGATGTAATGGCCTATACTACTGATGAGGTACCCGAGTAGTCTGTGGTCTTGTCGAGGCTCCGTCCAGTGGAAGGTGAAGTTTATTACGGAACTGAGGAACTGTTTTACAACGTTCTTTTACAATTGTGTAACAGCCAATGGATATCCATGAGGGTTAAAAAAAGACGCATGTTCAATTTTTATAAACCATGCGCTTATGAAGCGTTAAATTTTCTGTCCAATAGCTTCGTTTGTGTTGGATAATAATCGACCTCACAGGACGGACTTTCCGCCTTACCTGGGTAACAGCACTGGAGGTCAGGGCGTCATATCTTCCTCATTTAGTTCACAGGGTTGGACAGTTTCATGTGGTTCCAACTTTCGTAATAATGGCCTGCATAAAGCAGTCTGTAGAGAAGGCAGTCCGTCATCGAATTAAAAACTGGACTGTCGAGTCAAGGAACTAGGAACCGTTGACAGGTACTGAAGGTGTGAAGATTGCCTCACGGACAAATAGAGACACGTCAACTTCTGTTGGGATTCTGGTAGGGATGAAGGCTGCTTTGAATGAATCCTTACAAAATGCTCGATGCGGATGCGGTTGAGGATTTCCAAGGGTCAAGCATCTGAATGGGGAATTGCAAGGTGGGCGGAAAAGCATCAGCCAGAGGTGAAAAACTGTCAATAGGACTTTTCTTTACCCCATTTTTGCACTAATACGATGTTTCAACCAGAATATGAGTATAACAACCCGCTGTCGTTAGATCTATTTGGTCAACTGATCTCCCATTTTTCAAGGATGATCTCGATGGTCGAATCGGTCGTTGTAGAAAGACCAGAAGAAATGACCGGGTTTTAAGGCAAATTGTCAACGTCTACTAATTGGCCATCACCATCACAGGGATCAACCCTGGGAATAGGCACAAGACGACTTGAGCGCAGCTAAGAGGTCGACATGAGCACATTTTGAATTATGTCATTGCCCAAAAAACGGCCTCAAGGAACTTCTCATGAAAATGGCGATTCGTGGTGCAGATTACAGCGCACCTGATGCATTGGTGCGATCCAAACTGCATCCGTAGAGTCCCTGTCATCTTCACAGTTGTTGCCAAATCAGGCTGGATATCAGACAGTATTTAGAGCAGCCAGAATTACGGTATTCCCACGAGGTTACCCCTCAAAATTAGCCCAATTTGGGATCACCAAATAGGTTGGAACGCGGTTGACTAGAGTCACAGAACGTGTCCGATAGTTAGGATTAAACCACTGCAATCAAAATGTCTGTCACAACGGGCTTTACAGAAAGGAATGCGTTTATATCATCCGTGGTCGACGAGAAAACAGGGCATCCATCGAAATTTATCCGACGCCCATCTGATTTACCACAACACTAGGAATTTTGTAATGGAAGGACAAGACTTTTGAGCCATCTGTTTATGGGCCGAAAAAAGTAATATCTCCATTGTATTCAGGATAGTCGGACTGGGAGTCTTTTTTCGCAGCGTTACTGTACAACCCATCCAACCTTCCGTAAGTACCTCAAGCCCATGTGAAGATGATGGTTTCCAACCCGCACATGAGGGCTGAAACGCATTTGATGATAACTGTTGTATAAAAACTGACAGCTGCCGGACAGACACTCACGTTCAGTGGATCATCACTGAAAATCGCTGTCCTTCACCACAATTGCGTAGTCTAAAACTCCAAAAACGTACCATTGTTCGAAGTAGATGAAGATCGGTGAATCAGTCTTCTTCGCAATGCAGGCACACATCTTACTCACCAGGCTGAATTTCTGGAAGAAAGTATCTCCAAAGAATAACGCGGTTCCCAATGCGGACGCAGCACAAATGGTCTTAATTTCGCAGCACGTCAGTTGCGTGAATTGGACCGATCGTTATATGCCCAGGTTGTGAAGTTCGTGGAAGCCCCGGCCTCTGTAAACGGAAAGTGTTGTGAATAGTCCTCTGCAAGCTCGGTTGTTCCAAAAGGCTGTCAAAACCATCAAATCGCTTCAATCCGGTTTGGAAGGGCTGCATGTGCAACCCTGAAACCACCTCTGCAGCGTTTGAAATTAGCACGCGAGCGAAGCGCGGTTGGTTTTTCGCCCCAACTTTGCTCAATCCGGATATGGATACTCGGTAATGCAAATGCGTTTTGCAACGCGCGGAACCAGTTTCGTCTAGATGGCAGCCTGCTAAACACGAGATGCTGTGTAACCAAAATAATGCGTCACGAGTCAAAGCTCTGTATGCTCCTTTTCACAGATAGCATTCTGGTAATGGATTTTAGAGATTACCCGGCGCGCTTGTCTCGGTATAAATGCTCCCCCCTTCCGGATTTACAACAGAAGACACTCTGCAGTCAGATTAATTGCCGCCGCGTAGCAATCGGTAAAATCTGTGGTGCCCTGTCCACCGGCGTGACAGTCGATGCAGATCTACACGCGAAGGTTGTCCAAGCCAAGCGCAGCTTTCATTTAAAAGCGTTTGGAGCAGCCGCAACCTTTGTGTGAACACCACAATCTAAGCGTCCGCATCCGTTGTACTGTCTGCACCACTATACCGATAGTATTGTTATATGATTGGCAAACCTCACCTACAACGCCTGCGCGAGATATGACGAATTGTCTTCTCTGAACAACTTTCGAACACTGAAGTTCTCAGACGAACAAAGATCAACGGAATAGTGTGAACGGTTATTCACAGCCTGCTAAGCTTAATAGGTCACGTGAAAAGAATGACCATTGTGAGCATCCAGAAACAGCTCATTTACGAGGACGATTGGAGCTTAAACGTTCAAATCCCGCTACCTTGACTGCCTTCAGTTAAGTTGAAGAAGCTGTAATCTTGGTTTCAACCTCTGGGACAATCTAGCACTTGGAAGAGCTACCTGTCGGACTGTCATCTGCACAAACCTGAAAAGCTTTGTGACACAATGCCTTTCAGTGCTCGAACGCAACGGCGTCGTTCGAAACTTTCGTACAATGTCGAACGCAACCAAACCCATCTGAACCTGTGCAGATTCCGGCGCACATCTTTCAGCAACGCCGGACTAGGACGTATTCACTGTACGTCAGCGCAGAAGTACCAGTAAATCGCATGATTAACTTCCTCCAATATCCGCGCGCAAATCGATTTTGGTTTCCCTGCTGCGTGAAGATGCCCATTGGATCAACTGCAGTTTACCGGCAGACCCATTTCGGATGCCCGATAACATTTCCTTCCGTTTGATTTCGCTTTCTCTCTTTCTTATTCCCGTCACTCTTTGAGTATGATTGTTGACCCACTGGATCCAAAAGAAAACCTTGGGACTGACCTTTCAAGGACGTTACAATATTCCCTCCTAAGTAGATTTTTCTAAAGAACACTCACTGGGTCACAATCGATTCCAGCTGAGAACACGACAGAAGATCAATCCATCCTTTGTTTGTAAAATCGCTGCGCCGAGTTTGTTTAAATCGCCGCCAAAAATAATCCACATTAGTTAATTCGAGGATATCAATCATACAATCTGTGCTAGGCAAGGTATGCTGACATTTTCTTGGGATTTTTGGACGATTACGTTTTTCTACGTGTTTTTTCACGAGAAAAAGGGGGATCTCTAATGTAAAGAACTCTGCTGCCGTAGAACTCTTGCCGCAAACAGACCAGTTGGCGTCGAGGCGCGGACCGCCGTGGTTCCAGTGCTAACTCAGTTGCTAAAATAGGCCACATTTACTGGCGCATTGAATCAAGAGCCTGTGTTACGGTTGCCACACCCACCCACCACACGCAATCAACCACCGTTTTCACACCGTTGGTCAAATTCCTGCTTGATGGGGACCAGGTCTGCGTAAGTACTCGAGTTGCCGTGCTGGACACAAGCCCTCGACTCGAAAGCCCTATAAGCACCGTTCTAAAAACGACAGCCGATTGCTGTCATGCCCTCAGGTGAGATGAGCAGTTATCACACGCGATAACAGTGAAGATGGCCTTGGCTCAATTTTCTCACGGACGATTTGGCAACAAGATTGTGGCAGCCGGCCAATTCAAACTCAATCTAACGGGAATTCTGCTACATTGTTTTCAATTTCAGGTTCATGCTGCTGGAGGTCACCAAGGAAGCGGCCTAACCACCAACAATCCCCAAAAGTACCCTATATCCTTTTCGGAAAAGTTTCGTAACAATCGGTAGATTTATTGCTGGGCAACGTTTCGCTTTTGACACAAAAGCTTCGTCAGGCCAAGTGACTAGGTTACGAGGTTGGTCGAGATTTAAGGTGGAAGGAGAACCAATCAGCTAAGTCAAGCTCAATCTCTGTTGGGTATCCTGGTCACGTTCTATTCCCACACGAAAATTGATCCCTGCAAGTCTGCGCTTTCGACAACTTGAAGGTATGCATACACACAGATGAGGGTTGTGTGGGCGGAAAACTACAGATGTCGATTGAAGATTCCTCTGTGCAGGGAAGTCCATGGAATGCTGGTCTGGAAAACGGACTCACCGGGAAGCTGAACTGAGACACTGAGGCAGCCTGAGAAGCCTGGATGTGCGATATTTATGTGAGTGTGAAGTCTCTCTCGTGGGTTGCCTCTAAGAGGGTAGACTGTGGTTGCACAAGATCATATAGATAAATGTAGTCCTATGTAGGCATGTGGATAAGACACACATCTGTCCGATGAGATGGCTCAGCGATGGCTGAGATGGCTCAGAGATGGCTTGAGAGCGAATTTACTGATTGGAAGGTCAGCGGTTCGAAGTCGACCTCCGCCTCTTAACTTCCCTTGTCTAGGCTTGGACAGGCAGTCAGACAGGCTGGCAGTATCCCAGCCCTCGTGCCTACCTCGGGTGACATGGCAGCTAGGTATCGAAAGGGTGTTACAGCTGAAGGATTATGTCCGATGATAGACAATAAATAAATGAGTGGATAAATGAATAAGTAACAAGTGTCGCTAATAAGTACAAAACAAGCACAGGTCTCCTCTTTCTGGCAACCAGACAAACTTTGAAATGACACGAATCGACCATTCCTGGCCTTTGTGACAGCTTGAGTCAGCGTTGTGAGCTATGTAATGCTTCTATCCTACAAATACAGAGTTCATACGTCTGCGAGCAGTGAAACGGAGTAAATTGTTAATGGTTTGCAGTTTCCGTTGTTTGATTGTTCGTGTGACTAGTTTTATTTAGACATAATCAGACTGCGCTGTCTGACTGTCTGCGTGCGAAGTCTTCCAGCGGAAGATATCTGTTGAACCGTAATCGACGTTCGTGACTGCAGCTACTTAAGATAGCTAACGTGATACTGTGCACGAATCATAGCTTTGTGGCAGAGTAAATCCCCACATCTATAAGGGGGGGCAATACACAAGATGATCAAGATAACTCAGTAAGTGAGCTGGTTTTATATTCGCATTCCGAACGTATTTCTTTCTACCAAGGTTTCAAATGACCAAACTGAAATTAGCTGTAAACGTGTGAAATCTTCACTTAATGACGTGTAAAACATAGAAGATAGTTCACGAATGAGTCTCTCAGCAGCCAAATACACTCACTTGCACGCCAATTTGGTTTGATTCATCTGGAACCCAGCTGAATCTCCCGCTTATGAGGGCATGGGCTGTCGAAGAGTTTTCAGCGACCTTATGAGTAGTGTATTACCTCTAAGTCTCTGAGTAGTTCTAGTAAGAGTTCCCCTTCCTGTAGGAAGGTTACTAACCGCACGATGAGGTGCGAACGTACAAACAAGATCAGGTTACTCGTTAATCGGATAAAGCGGAGTCTTAAGTGGTCTTGGAATTGTACTGCATTCCACAGGTCACTTATGATCTTTTATTCGTGTTGGGTCATCTCCCACGGGTAATGCGAATGCGATTCAGTTGGCCACCAATTTGTAATGACCAATGAGACGGCACAGGAGTACATGTGATCAATGACCAAAGCGATCGATAACGAACTGGCGAACCAGCAAACGGCAGCATTGGTTACTGCACTGCGTTGCGCATTCGGGATGAGTTCGCACTCGTGACTGTGTATGTGCATACTCATAAGACTGGTTGTCCGTTTCGTATACACATGATGGTGTCTACTGTATTCGGTATCATAATAGGTTTGTTCGCATGCGAGTGAGCAAAAATCGGCACAGGAACACCCAAACGGCCCAGACAATTGGAAGAAATGTGTCATGCCATGGTGCCGCGTAGTTTATTTACTGCATTAGTTACACCTGGCGTGTCATGTTCGATTATTGTTGGCGACAGTCACTTTGGAAGTGTATTGAGTTACAAAGGGGGAAATCTGAAAACTAGGTCGCCAAAGCCCTCAAAGGTACGTAACCATCACAGGTAAATGGACAAACAGCTTGGCGAAAAATCGCTGGTCTACCCGTAGCGTGGTGGACACCGACTAAAGAGGACCGCTAACTTAGATCTGATCACACGCTTCGTTCCTCTACTTTAAATACAAATCTGTCCACCACGTGCTTCAGCTGATCATTGCGACTGGTGTTACTGTTAGTTTTCTGGTCAGGTCAAGTGTAACTGACGCCTGATGTTGTAGAGCAAAATCAGGTTATCCCCATTTTCAGGGTGAATACCGTAGCCATGGATCTATCCAGGAAAAAGGCGAAACGAAAGTGGACATCCTGATACCTAGACTCTTAATTAAGAAGTCGGGCTTGAGTGCTTGCACTAAAAGCATGCCATCCCGAACGCTTGACACTTCCGAGAAAGATCGAGTATTTTTGCGAATCCAATCCTTTGCAAATGAAGTTGGTATCAAAAGGAATTCCTCGTTTATGATATCGTCTAACAGAATGTACTGCACAGGTGCCATTTTGTGAACGATATTCGGACTATCGGGATGTTTTCTTGATGAACCAGTCCACTACCGATAGGTTGTCCTAGAGGTTCCTCAGGTAGACGCAGTCCCCGGGGGTCCGTGCGGAACTGACGAAACACACTCATTCGGAGATTTCTGCTGTGAAGCACATCCAGTTGAAGAATATCGTCAATGAAGCATTCATTTGGGTCTCTTATTAACACCGAAGTGATTTGCTAGAGACCTATATTTCGCCAATTTTTTGTTCCAGTGAATCAAAAGGGTGAAGGAAGCTCAGAGACCCCAAGAAGTGCGAAATTGACGGGGTTTTCAGTAGTTTAATAAACGTTCAAAAACGAGGTTTTGTAAAAAAAATCTCCTTCGAGATCCAGCTGAGTTACGTGGAAATACATTCAGGTTACATGACGATAATCTTTGCGGTAACTCGAAATCGATTTAAAATTGATTGAAAATCAATCGACTCAGTAGAAATTTCTCCATTAATGTGACTGTGTGGTTGTGCTTGACACTCGCAGGAATTAGACGATTGGTAATCTTTTTAAACGACACTCTCCAGTACGCCTGAATTTCCTCACATATTTAGGGGTTGTTGTAGACGACAGGCTCCGTAAATTTGTTCTACCTTGACAGGCCCAGAGGAGGATTTTGGTCATTTAAACGACTATATATATATATATATATATCCATAGTTTGACCTTAAAAAATGCCGGAGGTTCGTTAGCAAACACAAAGATGGGGTTTTGGGGATATTGATATCCCCAGCAGTATTGTAAATGGAAAGGGCGGCGAGCGCTGTCAATTTTTGTTCATTTTTTGGAAAAAAGCAGAGCTGAGTATCACAGTGATTGCCTCAAAAATTCTTCCGGTTGTCACTCTCTCAAGACTCAGAAGCTCTCGAGAACGGCGTATCCGTGAAAGTCGGACGGGTTTTTTCGCGGGTGATTGGTGTATTCACTATGTCTTCGCCCTTTGGAACGGGCAACTTTCCCCCATCTTGTGCATACTAACGGCGAAAGCATTCAGAAACTATTTTGGGTTGGTGCCTGATACAGTTTTCTCTAGTGACCCAAGAGCCCCACTGGAGAGTAACGTGACTAAGAAAGTAATCCTAGGAAAGTAATCCTTCGAAAGAAGCATTTGTTGTGCCTGTGGAGTAATTTTGTTTGTCAAACTTGTGAAACTACGTCACGTGGTTTTATTTTCTATCAGACCAGTGCTCTCTCATATTTAGATACCGGAGAATTGAACAAACTTGAAAATAACTAGACGAAAATGAGATTTTCAATACTGTTATATCTTTGTTGTTCAAACAATACAAATCATATTTTGTACAGAAGTAGATTGGATCTGGATTTCAACAATGAAAACGTAAAATACCCTTTGGATTAAATGTAGGATCACCAGCTGATTGAGCGGGAGCAGCAATATCCATGGGCTGCCTACGGCTGAAAAAAGCAAAAAAGTCACGTGACTGAAAATGATTCGCATACACGGACAACTGGATGGTCGCACACTGCTACAGAACGGGGCATTTTTGTGGAATGAAGTAGTCTTTCCCCTGATGATACATTACTCAGAAAATCTCTTTTATTAGTTGTTAGTCGGTCCGGTGAGCTTCGCAGTTTGATCATCACCAATTGTGGGTGACGTCATCAGCGTGAGGTTGAGTAGCTAAGCTCGGTGGGTGGACCGACAACCAAACAGCGCGCCCTAAATGCCTATATTCCACGACGTCGCCAAAGTCCCCTTCCTTCATGACGTCGGTCAGTCTATCAATATTCATGCTATCCTGTTCAGAAACATGAAAAACTGGTCGCCATTGCACCCACTAGAAGGAAACAGACAGATTACCATGTAGTTCTATCGAGAAAATGCCATCATGCGTCCTATAGAGTTAACTAACTAAGCCAGACACAATTCACTTTCAGACTTGTACATCCCTCATCCTCACTCCAAAAGGACAAATGCTTGGGCCAGCGCGTGACCTTACTGTCAGTGGTAATGAACTTTTGACCGTACCTTTACACGGCATGGTTTTCAGTCGACTGTCATCTTTTCAATCTTAGACAAAGTATCCAAGAAATGATGGCAACATGCTTACTTGAGGCGCAGCGATTTCGCGGACTATTCTTTTTCATGTGTTGACTCTTCACTGATGGGTTCCAGTTGGTTTCACGAACTAATGCCGACCCTTTTGCGTTCCAGGCTGAGGTATTGCGGAATTCGTAAAGTAACTTGAAACCGTACTCATTCTCTCCTGGAACCGAATCACTTTGGAACGTCAGCAAAAGGTCAGGCCCGGAAGATAGGATTTCCGACAACTCTGGAGCTCTGGCTTGAGAAAACTGATCGTACAGTGAGGTTTCGCTTCCACAGATTTCATAGAGTAGGGTACTCCTGTTTGAAGGCCCGTCGTATATTTCAATGCGGTCACCAAAGTTCTTTGTGAAGTTGGTACACCTGGGAGGAAGAAAATGGAGGAAAATGTGGTTACTTTGAGGTAATATGTGTAGGTACTAAACAGTGGTATGCGATGAGGTTTCACACAGCGCGCTGAGTCTAAACTTACAGTGTCAAAGCACCCGGTCTATCATTTCATTTGAGCAGAACAGTACGATCAATATATCGCAAACGTGGCATTCATGGGTACATCAGTTGAGGATACTGACGAAGAATCCCTGAGAAACCTTCCTGGTTCCGATCTGATGTTCAAAATGTGTTCCTAGGTGAACGGAAGCTTTACTTTAATGTGTTTTATGAACCTACAACTGGCTGCCTCTTCTTGATGAGGGTATCCCCGCTGACTGAGACCATCCGGGTCCTTTGGCTGTGTAGCACGAATATGAATAGCCATCCGGAGTCTACTGACTCGTTTGTAGTCAGTAAATGCTTTGGAAACGGTGGGTCAAAGGAGACAACTTGCTAATGTTTACCCGATTGTTTATACCAAACATTTTGAGATTAGATCACTCATTCCTTAGAGGAAAGTGTGGCGAAAAACAACTACGCGTGAGCTCGAGACGAAAATTTTGAGTTTGAATTCCCAAAAGTACAGACAACCGAAATCCTCTCAGTTGCGCCCTCCAAAAGTATGATGTTTCGTTTCTGTTTAGCATTTGAAAGTTTGATGACCGGGACAAACCCTTGTTATTTTTGCTCATATCATCTGCAGGTTTGTGAAATATATGTGCCCGGTTGAAAGTGGTGTGATTTCTTCGTGGTGCGAGTACAAACTATGAACAGCACGCCTTAGAAACCGTCTGAGAGATCGTTTGAATCGATCTTGTGTGACAGAATCTTCGCCAAACGATGGTCGATCACGTATGGAAAGGTCGGATGGGTGCAGTGAGAGAAAAAAAAGCCAACTTCTGGTCAGTATACAGCCGTCAAAACATCATCGTCAAGTGCAAAACATCTGTTCACTCCTGGTCACTGTGTTGACCTCATTCGATTGTTTCCGTTGGGCCAGCATTCATCAGCGCAAAGGTGATTAAATCGGGACAACGAGAGTTGCGAACGAATGCTCAGATTTTACGTAACAAGAAAAAAGTGCCAAAGGTTACTTACTTCAGTTGCAGAGACAAAAATATTTTATGACCGTTTGGCCGCCTTGTTTGAAACGTAGTCTACTTCATTTTGAAAGTATTTTCATCTGTGTTTCCAGCTCTTTACTACACTGTCGTACAGTCCCCTCTCCTTTCTCTCACGCAACAAACTTGATCTGTTTAGCGTGAAGCTTGATTAGATTTACCCGACTGGATTAAGTACAAGTTACCTCCTCAAACACCTTTAATAAGCGACCGAAATTTACACACACCCACACACACACACAATCCAGAATTTTCACAATAGTTCTGTATGAGCTGCACTCACTCCTATTTCGTTCAAAATCGATTTTCCAATCTACTTTTGGAAGCCCTCAAACAGACAGGCGACACATTTGTATTGGTTCGTTTACGGCTTAGTTACAAACGACGGAAACATTTCCTCAAAATCGCAACCGGAAACAGATCGTAAAGTTGTTCATTTACTATTTTACCATTGAGTTTTTTTCCGATCAAAACGTGTTTACCACCAACCTAGACAGGAGCGAGACAGCCATAAAAAGACTTGTGCGGTGCACAAAGGAGTTACCTGATTGGCATCCCCCAGACAGCTTGACCTGGCAATTTTCTAGGTGCATGGTCCGATTGACAGATTGGTTTGTTTATAGTTCGACAGATCACATCACCTACAAATGTGGATTCGATGGACGACAAGGAGACACACCTAACTGACAGCTAGGTCAGAAGGCAGTAATGTTTCCTTTAAATAAAATCAGACAGGATTGATTTACTGGTTGTTGATTGCCCAACCGTACCTGCACTTTCGAGCTTGCGCTCTGTGAGTTCCGCTAACCAGTTCTAGTTAGCACTCTGATTAATGTCTGTCCAAAAACATTGTATCGTCTGACAGGCTGTTCGTCTGTATGCCTGAGTGCGTGTCTAATTGATTTGCAGAATTGTCCAACAGAGTTTGTTTGCTCAGAATCAAATCCTTGGTGAAACAATTGTGATTGTGACTACTGTTTGGGAAAAAAAGCCCAGAACAATGAGGAAAATTCAGTTTTACTGAGTTCCACTGATAGAGAACTAGTCGTGGTTTTTGTCCAAATTGTCGAGGTATTATTTACCTACGCAAACAACAAAATGGCTCTAGAAACCGTGCGTTTTAAAGCAAAGTTTCAATGCACCGCACGATTACCAAGCGATTGTCGACTTCATTTTTTTAGTAGCAGACCGTGTTGAACCCCGTCAGGTTGGAACCAGCTAGATTCGCACAGAACTCGGAGTAATGGGCTAGAAGCATTTTACAACTGTTTCTTTTTCAATGGGAATCATTTACAGCGCGAATTTCACGAAGCTCCAGGGAACCACGACTCCGATAACCTCCGCCCAGCAGTTTGAACAATCAGCCGTTCGGTCATGAGCGGCTGAACAACTGTGTGATTAAATCACACTTAGACGGGCTAGAGCACCATCCATTATTCAATCATGGAAATGGCGTCACATGTTCACGTATCGAATATTTCTTCGGGTGACGACTTGAGTGCAGCTTCCATTTGAGAACTCATAACTCGAGGAGCCAGTCAATACGGACATCCACGTGATGTGGATCCCGTGACTGAATGAGGAGTGGTGCTACAGTTTGTCTAAGTTCGAGTTGACCACAATCCCAACAATAACGGATTTCTCGGACTCCAGACTCCATGAAATTTCATGCTATGCGCACAGCTGATTATTCCCGCTACAGATGAAACAGTTGCACATTGATTCATGGCTTTTCAGCATAGACTAACTTCACTTGCAGGATAAAATCTCCGTTAGAATTCCCCAAATCTCCGCTGAAAACCCTGTCATTGTTGGACGGTGCAATTGGGCGCGTGGCATGATCAGAGCAGGAAGACATGTCACCAGGTAGCGAATAACTATCTAACGTAACCGTCGAATACCATCAGCTGTATACGACTGTCTCACCTCGACTAAGTCAATGCATCCTTCACAAACCGCAGAAATTTAGCTCTCCTTGAGTCGGCTCGCTTAAAGCAGCTGGTGGAACCACGTTTTGGAGTGATTCCTTAGGCTGCTTCCGTAATATTGCATGAGAGGTTGTGTACAATAGTCAAGTACGTACGACAGATTGGCAGCGTCTGCGGAAGAAGGAGCTACAGGCCCATAACGGATACGGAGTTCATCAACCTTAATGCGGCAGTTGGGACACTGCTAGCTATCGCTGTACTGATTGTTGAAAAGGACATTTGAAGGACTGATCATTCGGTAAACAAAATGTGTAAAAACTGGCAACAGAACATAACACGTGACCTTGAAGGTTAGAATTTTGCAACCTTGCTAACCCGAAAGGCCATAGTTCAATAGATGCACAAAGCACAGACCGACACCAACGGAACTTTGTAGAGCGGATCAGTCTATCAAATGTTCTAAATTACTGAAAGCTGCTTTTCCGCAATCGTGTATCAACAAGAAAGGTAGATTCCGTGATAGACAGACATGAGTTGGGACAAGGGCGTGTTGCCAAATCGAATTCCCGAAGCCGGTTCCCTCGGTGCTACTTTCCCATAATGAGGGTGAATAACTGATTAGTGAATTCAGTTCCAAATTAGTTCCGCTGCATTAACCCCAAGCAACGGAGCGTGACGGAAAAGTCTGTCTAAAACTGTCTTTTTTGAATACAGTTTCGGATCCGTGGCAAAAAGTGCTTTCATACGTCGGACTACGTCGGACGCTCAAATCAAGACTCTCAGATCGAGTACTAGCCCTATTTTGACATGCCGGCTTTCAGAATATAGTAGTTTTTCACTCACGCTCTCGTCCGCCACGAAACGTGCATAGTGCAGTGTGGTGCCGAATGGGACTGATGTGTGGCAGGGTTGTTTGATGCAGTGTGGGAAACACCACGCTTCAGTTATAAACGCGACCAGTGAAGCACTTAACCTACGAATCAAAACTGATAACCAAGCAATTCAAATGGACTGTCCATGTTGGCTAACGTACTCATAGATGCCGGAAAACAGAATACGAATGAGCACATGTGAATGCCAGATTCTGCTGCCTTTCAACAGTGCGTGTCTGACAGTTCCGTTTTTTCCCCACACTGGCTGTTTGAGCAAACACTGATTCTAATATTTTCGCAATCCGACTTTCAGGGTTTCCGTAGATGAGTCTTGGTTTGAAGAGCTGATGGTCCCGATGATATCCTGAGGAACCCCAATTTTGCGCTTCCAAAAAGATGAAAGTAATGTCTAGGAGTTTTTAAGCAATCCGTAAATTTGCAGGTCACGTATGATGTTAACTGAGGTGAAGTTAAAAGCAGAACAGACTAAAAGAAACAGCGATGTATTTCATGGAATGAGGAGTGTCACAACAAGGAATTCGCAGTAAAAAATGTCCTTTTGGCACCCGCGCGGTAAAAATAGCCGCTTAGTGACAGGCATTAATCAGAGTCTAACCAGCAATGTCACATCTAGTTATATCAGAAAAGTGGGAGAAGACCTTCCGAATAGCCCGACAGAAACTAGGGGCTCATGATCTTCCGCACAAAAAGAATTCTTTCATTGTTTTGGGGCTTGGCTTCAAAGAACGCATCATGCAACTTGACGAAGTGCCTTAATCGTATCTGTTCGCGCTCGCCGAAAGAATCCACAATGTGTCTGGCATGTCAAACATCGATACGGTTATTCTCTGTTGTCCGCTGTCTGTCCATAAACAAGGGGCGAAATTTCAAACGGGTCATCTTGAACCATCAAGATACCCGCCCCCTACTGAACTTCGTCAGTGAAATTTTTTGAAACAGTTTCAGGTCCGCATTCACGCACTATCTGGGCGACGTCAAGTTCCGTCGACATGCTTGACGGTTAAGAAAATACCTTACTGCGGTCTCGATGGATAGCTGCTACCAAAGTTTCCTCTCTGCATATCCACGTTTACAATTTAATACAGGTCTTTCCAGCACACGCCAGAAATACACAGGCACACAGACTGCATTTTCTCAGCGTCCGTCAAATGCATGAAACAAAAAAGACTCTTTAAAACGATGTTCGCCAGTCCTACATTGCTCCACTAATTGACTGATTGAACTGCTGGGGGAATTGGAACTTCTGTCTTTAGGCACTGCAGTGCAGTCCGACGTCCTATGGCATGAATAAACGGTATTCGATGTGTGCATACCAGATTGTATCCTTTGCCTCTGGGCGACAGTTCTGTGCATATTTTGGTGTTTCACCTGTTAGCATCGGCAATAATGTCATCCTGCGCTCAGTAGCTTCCGACTTAACGGCTAGATGCAATGTCACATTATTCGGATGCCAGCAGTCAGTGAAACGACTGCTGAAGCAGGCATGTCTCGCTCTGGTGACTACTGTGCACCAGCACATGCCGGGCTAAGCTACAAACGGAAACTATCAGGAAGGTCAGATTCCTGAAAGCAACCACTGAATGTCCGAAATCTACTGAGACCCTCAGCTCTGCTAGATGTTGACCAGACAGACAACACCCCCTCAATATACAGCGCCTCACAGTCTTCTATCAAACCCAGGCAGCGCGAGTCAGCGTTGATCAAGTTCAGACAACGCCCCCGCAATATGCAGCGCGTCGCAGCCTTGTATGAAGGCCAGACCGCGTGCGTCAACATTGGACCAAGTTAGTGTCCCTCCAATAACTAGCTTGAGACCGTTGTATCCTCGCACTCGCTTGTTCGGATATAGCTGTTGTGTTCCCTTCTGCGAGTCCTTTTTTCGGCATTAGGCACTGGAGCGGGTCAGCAGTCAGATACAGCAGATTGGCGAATCAGCAGACAGAACTGACCACCAATTGGCTCACATTTGCTCAGCTTAATGAAAGAATGGCTTTCCGGTGTGCTAGTTTGTGGACACGCTTAAGTAAGCTTTTGCTTGGTACGCCTTTCCAAATCAATAAAACTGATACCCTCATGGTGCTATCTCCTGTTGCCGATGCAATATCGACACACCTGCCCATCGAAAGTTCAGCCTTCGTTCCTCAAGTCTTCTCCAGATTGGCCAAGCAGTTGGGTTACTATGGTACTATCGACTAATCGCGTAGGTAAGAGCTAAAAAAACAACATCGTCGACGGAGCGTCCCACTGCGATCTTCAGCTTGTCGCTAACCTAAACCGCAGTGTCACGATCACGTACACGCTAAAAGTACGCGTTTGTTCAATTCAATACGCAGTTGGATGTTTCACGTAGTTATCCAATAGACCCAGCGATTTTCGAGTGGAAGCACAAAATTCTGTAATTGGATCTTCGGAGAGAGATCAGTTATTCATTTCGAAAACGCGAAACTACTTTGATAAGACGAAAGTGCTTTGGAAACACACGGAGAACCATTTGCTTATCCTGGCTTGGGCTTTTGAAGATATTACGGCGAACTGTGGACCGGAAAGTTGATGAACTGCCGGTGTCACTGACATCCCCCAATGACAGTTGATAATTACCATTCGAGATAAATGAGATCAGTTCAAAATTGTGTTTCGTTAAGTTTTTTATGGAGATTTTGTCCTGTCAGTGAAGCCAGTCTATATTGAAAATTCGAGAAGCACTCTACAGCTGTTTCATTGATGTTGGAAATCATCTCACGCAAATCAGAGGGTTTCGAACCAGAGACTATCCGGTCAGTGGTTGAACACTTCACCGTTTGGGAGTGAGCGGTTGATCAGCAGTGTAACTAGCTCTCACTCCATATACTACTCATAAGGATACCATAAACTCTTCGAGAGCCCACAACCGGTTTCGTCCTTTATAGGACCCATCAGGTAGGCGCAGTCCTCGAGTTTCCGTCAACCTTGCGTTCTACCTGTACCCAAATCAGGTTCAAGAAGTCACCCAAGAAAGGCAAAACTGGTGGGCTGTCGAGCAACCTTATGAGTGGTGTACTAAGTCTATAAAAGGTAATCTGATATCTCAAATACCGTGCCAAGTGAAACATGAGGCAGCCTGGTGCAGCACATTTAAATGCTTGAGAACATCATTAACGACGGATTCAGCTGGGATCCAGGTGCGTTTCCCGTCACAACCAAACTGATATGCACATGAGTGTATCTGTCGATAGTTCTCGCTGTGTTCACAGTGAACATATTACGTCGGCCTCCGGTTCGGCAGCAACTCTAAGGGATTCGAGCAATAACACAACTTCGCAGGCTTTCGACACGGGTGAGAATCTTTTGTAGTCAAGTTCCCTCGGTCTGCAATCCAGTAAGCAAACATTGTTTCACTTGAAGGATAGCACATACCTGGCATGCAGGTTGGAGCCCAGCTGAGACCAATGTAGCCAGAGTGAGAAAAAGGTAAGCGAAAAGTAAGCATACTAACAAGTACGCCCAATTAACTTCGATTTATCTTATAGCTTCATCATTCCGAGTTCACGAAATGCCTAGCTTCCGAGTGGAAAAGCACTTGTTCGCGACTGGTGGGACAAAGTATCCGGTGTCGACGGTAACCATTGGAGAAGTTAGAACTAATCGCGGAAAATACGAAGTGCATCTAGATGCGTCGGAATGACGTGAAATCTGTGTTCACAACTCTCTAGAACTGTTCGCCTCCAAAGCTCCTCCAGCACCCAGAAGTTAATAGATTCAAACCTCCCTGGACTTACATGAGATGCTCGGTGTAGATGACTCCTGCCAAGGAACTAATGAGTGCAGAATGCCTGCTGGTCTTTGGGTGTAAAATCTTTCCATCACAGAATTGAAACACTATACCGGTGTTTTGCACACCATTTGTTGCTCACTTTCAAACCACCCTATGGACCGGGACATTTTTGAGTTAGTTTAACGATATCTCTCGAAGAGGCAATCAAATCTGCAAGTGAAACCATTTCAAAAACCTTGTTTCTAATTTTTTTTTAAATATGTAGTTTTCCAGAGGCTCTCTAGTTATTTCCGAAATGCAGACACCCAATAACTTTACGCGGAATTCCGCTTGTCCTCCAGTCTGCCGGAAACCAATGTCGTCGGTCCTCAAACGCTTTCAGCAAAAAGCAGAGGGATCAAACAAGAGGACTGAGATCATCGCAGTAGATGAAGCTTTCACTCCAAAGGTGTCAAAATTACTGGATTTTTTCTGGAAATAAACGTGTACTTCATGTCATCCTCTTGCTGAATTGAAGGCCCAATCTTTCAGGGATTCGTTTTTCTCAGAATTTACTATGAACCATATGACTCATTTGGAAAAGTGATGCGGATTACACATGATCCTCATCAGCCCGTCGCATTTCGTTCGTTGGAAAGTCAAATAATACATAAGTCTCACCATCCCAAAATTTTACGTCCGTTTTGTGACTACAAAGGAGACAGATAGTGCCATTTTATACTTCCGGACGTCGTGTTAAACAATACGACCAATTTTATGCTTGGAAATTTAATCTATTAGTTCCGCTATGATCAAAATTAATAATTGTTTCTCTGTACCACCCAACGTTTATTCACAGAAATTAGTTTGACTGCTATATATATATATAAATATATATATATATATATATATATACGGTTGTGTCGAGGTAGACAGAATAGCTGCGGTTTCCTGGCTCAGGTATGACACAATTAACTGCCAAGTTCATTTAGGCTTGTCGGTAGTAAATTTCTGAGAATTCGTTTTTATTTCGCGCAGACATTTTTTTCATCAGGCGTGAACCACAGAAAAAAAGTCTGATTGCACTAAGACTGACAAACTGAGAAATTCATCTGCATAGTCCACCGAGAAGGAGACAAAACCTGAGTAGGTCATTTTGAACAGACTCATGCTCTAAGGGAGCACCTGGATGGTGAATATTCTAAAAATGTGGTGTGCACTCCAAGCCCTCCTTTTTTGCAATGCGAAAAGACATTCTTCATAATGTTTATAGAACCTCCAGTCCAATTGAGAGGGGAGAAACTCAAATGAATCGGGGTGAGTGAATTGTTGCGAATTTGGTTTCGATCTTCAGGCACTCAGGAAAGTTGGATACTGATTGGTATTCGGCACGTGAGTTGCCGGACGAAACCCCGATTGCTTCCGAATCACGTGTACTGAATAAAATCACCTTAATGAATGACTCGAGGACGATCGATTAAAAGTGAGTGGTTATCACCGTGATTGTTGCTCTAACTGGTGAACGCGTGTGTGTACGGACAAGCGCGAATCAGTCCAGGGGACTGGTCGAAGAAAGCAGTGTAGTCGGTCGAAAGCGTTACAAACAGACGAATGGCAAAAAAAAGAGAACTGCTGTAAGTCTGTTGTGTACATGCTCAAAGGGCAGAAAGCTGTGCCATGCGACCACCCGCTCATACAACTGCAGGTGATGATCCATATACAACGCCGGTTGACAAGGTACTTTGACAAGATGAAATCTCTGAACAAGTTGGCACGATTTGAAATGTTCGAGCCAACAAACAGACTGATTTGTTTTACCGCACTGAGACTAATTTAGGTAAGAAATGGTGAAGACTGTGAACCGATTTAGTGACTGGACATAATCCGGGTTCGGACTATCAAATCACGACGGCAGATTTGGTCAAGACGAAATTGAGTGGCAAATTAGCCAGACATTGCGGAATGACACCTGTTACCGGTTGTTGGGGCATATTACTGAAAATAAGTCCTTGACAGGTGAACACTGCACAGCATGAGAAATCTCTTGCGTGTTTGAACTCAGAAAGTGTAGATCTGATAGCGGTAGTCCCAAGCGATTTTTCTGAATGCTTGGAAGTAAAACGTGTATGATTATCCTGCAAGTTAGTCAACAGGAGACAAAATTTTCAATGGGCCACATAAGGGGTAAATTTGGGATATGCTTTTCTCCCTATAAACCAATAAACGGGCTGCAGTGCGGTGTGTGCGTCTCAGAAACATTCAGGTAGAACATTGGTTTCACAAAATTCACTTGGACATTGCCAAGATGCTCCGTAGCTTTGGAAACACTTCGTTTTTCTCCCATTATCTGGGATCGCAAGAAAGTTTACTAATTAGTTTGACTCTGGTATACCCATACACCATACATGGTCTATGTCGCTTAACACGCTCGCGTATCTCTGCGTATGTAGATCTAAGGCAAGAAATGCACCGTCGAATAAACTTTAACCAGCCCAAGATATTTGCATCCAGTCAGACAACATTTCCAAGTCATCTGAAGCTGATTTTCAGTTACAGTCTAGTCAAGAACATAAACATACATGAAAATCGTCTTATTTTAACATAGTACTCATAGGGTCGATCAAAACTGCCCAAAAGCCCAGTGGCGGTTTAACCCTTTCTGAGATTCACTCATCAGGCAGAGGTATCCTCGAGTCTCCATCGACCTTGGGTTCTGCTTGAACGACAAATGTACGCATTTGGCGATACCTACTCGCTTGCAGATTACGTCGATGTTGAAGACAAACTCAACCGAATCTCTCGTTTATGATTTTCTCCAGTTGAAGGTACTGCACAAAGCCACCGCATGTTTCATTTGATACGAGACATCTCAGCATACTGGCTAAACGGAACACACTACCCATAAGGGTGTTGAAAACTCTTCGACAAGCCGCTACTGACTTCTTCCTGATGTGAGCTCATCAGGTCGTCGTAGTCCCTGGGTTTCTTTCAACCTTATGATCTAATTCAACACCAAATGGCGACCAGGTGTCAAGCTACATGTTATGTCTGCTGATTCGCCAATCTGCTGTATCTGATTGCTGACCCGCTCCAGTGCCTAATGCCGGGAAAAAGACTCACAGAAGGGAACGCAACAGCTATATTCCGAACAAGCGAGTGCGGAAGCGAGTGCGGAAGCGAGTGCGGAAGCGAGTGCGGAAGCGAGTGCGGAAGCGAGTGCGGAAGCGAGTGCGGAAGCGAGTGCGGAAGCGAGTGCGGAAGCGAGTGCGGAAGCGAGTGCGGAAGCGAGTGCGGAAGCGAGTGCGGAAGCGAGTGCGGAAGCGAGTGCGGAAGCGAGTGCGGAAGCGAGTGCGGAAGCGAGTGCGGAAGCGAGTGCGGAAGCGAGTGCGGAAGCGAGTGCGGAAGCGAGTGCGGAAGCGAGTGCGGAAGCGAGTGCGGAAGCGAGTGCGGAAGCGAGTGCGGAAGCGAGTGCGGAAGCGAGTGCGGAAGCGAGTGCGGAAGCGAGTGCGGAAGCGAGTGCGGAAGCGAGTGCGGAAGCGAGTGCGGAAGCGAGTGCGGAAGCGAGTGCGGAAGCGAGTGCGGAAGCGAGTGCGGAAGCGAGTGCGGAAGCGAGTGCGGAAGCGAGTGCGGAAGCGAGTGCGGAAGCGAGTGCGGAAGCGAGTGCGGAAGCGAGTGTATGACTAGGAATTACACACAAACGAGAGATTAACATTATAGAACCAAAGTAAAATGTATCAGTTCGGAACTTAACGTCTTCCAAGGTCGTGGTCAAAATCAACGAAGGTAAGATAACCAGTCTGCATATGCCGGATGATCTGTTCATTTAGCAAACGCCATTGGGATGTGTATGGTGCACATTTGGGGGTCTACTAAGACTGACCACTGGGTCCCACTGCGCACCCATATATCAGGTTCGCGTATACGTTTAATCCCTGGTCTTTTATCAGCATTCCGCCTATTTTTAATCACAGTACGAGCCTGTATCATGGTTCACCCTCACAGAAGAACATCGAGGTTCTCAAGCCCGCCTGTTGAATCTTCTTACCACAGTAGTACAGCCCAAGTTGGAACATTCCGAGAGTGGTTATTTCATCCTTCCTACGGGTTCTATCTCGACTTGTCTACTCACTTGACGTAAAATTTGACCAAGAATCAAGACCTATGGTTTCTAGAGGCTGATTGGTATGGTCAAGCTTAAATGCTATCCTTCAAATGCAAGGTAGTTAGTTTTGCACAAACAATGCGAATCCTCATTCATTAAAGGTTGATACAGGTCAGTAAACCTCAGGTAAGTCATTGCGCACAGGTAAGAATGACCAAGTCCTGATGTCATCCCACCAAACGTAGCCACACTAGTAAACACACACTGCGAAAATATGAGATGAGGCCAGGGAATTTTTGGCAGCCAATGGGTGAGCACATCTCAGTTTCGGCAATTCAGTAATTACAAATGTGTTTCGCAACATATTATTCCGGTTTTTGTGCACTCCGAATAGAATAAGTTCTTTGTTCCAATGGTTTTACTATCAATAGCTATTTGAAACACAACGTCCTTGGAAGTCGTTATTAGCAGGGTTGTCAATTCGGGTCTGTGAAGTTGCCGGTCAATTTCTTGATATCTGAATACTTAGGACACTCTATGATTAACTTTTTGATTGTTGAATCTGTGAGTGAAGTTGGCATCTTGCAAATTTGAACCGTTTGTTCGACGCACTGTTATCCCTCTCGGGTCTTTTAGTTAAAAGTTAATAAGTAGTCCATTACGAATATACATGTATCGCGAAATCTCGAATATCGTAGCAACTGGAACATGAGGCGGCCTGGTGCAGCACATTCGGTTGCCTGAAAACATCACAAACGGGAGATTCAGCTGGGTTCCAGGTGAGTCTCTCGCAAAACCAAATTGATTTGCAGATGAGTGTATTTCTCGAAAAACAGTCTAATTTGGGTTCAAGTAGAACATAAGGTTGACGGAAAATTGGGGACTGCGCCTACCTGATGAGCCCGAAACAGAAGGGCGAAACCGGTTGTGGGCTGTCGAAGAGTTTTCAGCAACCTTATGAGTAGTCCATTACGAAAAGTTAGTGAACTTGCTTGAGATGAGTCGTCAAACAACCACCCCGTTGGGAAAAAATGGGGATAATGTATGGTTTTTGAATTGCAGGTTATCATAGGATCAAATCAGAATCCTTCTAAAACCAAAGGTAGATTGATCGATAGGGTTGAGCAGTCTTCAGATAATGTGTTCTAAAAACTAACCGGTTCCGCTTTCCAAGCTCCAGCATAAGGAATTTCAGATGGACCTGTTCGTATGTTCGACCAGTAAACTTATACGCCTTGAAGGTTGATAGGGGATAGCGTGTAGGATACCCAGGTGAATGAACTGAACCCTTCTTTTCTATTCCAGTAGATTCTAAGAAGACTGTGTGCACACCTTGCAGAGACGGATTCTTTGAACGAGACGAAGAATTGTTCCACGACCGGTTGTTCAAGTAGTCTATGATGTGGAAGAACAAGCAACATTGATCTTTAATTGGTGAACCGTTGAGGACCAAGCTAATGAATTTACGCAAAGCAAGTGACACTGACGGAGGCCGGTACGAAATCAAACGCTAAGGAGGAACCGACAGATATAAATTGTTCCTGTTCTTTGTGACCAGTAATTTGGATCCGGTTAGGATCGATTTCTTCACTGATTACGAATAAGAGTGAAGGTAAACTTCGACTTACTGGCAATCTGTGCTAACAAAATATCACAAAAGAATAAAAAACGCACTGTCCTCTCCACATATTGTAAGTAAGTGAAAAGAACCGCCAAAAATTTGTTTAAGCATGTCGGTCCAACAAGGTGAATTTCGCAACTCCCATTTTATGCTATCTTTGGGTATTTGTTATCGTTCGTGTACCCGAGGAGGGGCAGATGACGTGGAGTATGAAAAGGGCAATCTGTCAATGCCAGCCTGTCGGACCGGCAGTCTTTTGAAGAAACAAAACTCCTAGTTATTTGTTCCCTTATCCCTTATCTGAAAGTCGAAATTTAGTTCCATATGATCTAACATACTCTCCACTGGGTGGTATGCACTCAACCGTTTTTGTTAAATTGTCGACTCGGACGGAGATGGGAACACATGGGAACCCTTCTGAGATTTGCCTCGTTTAACTGTGCGGGTCAAGAAGGCCTTATGACATTCAGCGGTTTGCATTAAATCTGTGCATTTGCTGGCGATAGAACGGCGTTATTCGTTGAGTTACTCTGCTCACCGTGTGCCCTCCACGGAGATACAATTATATTACAGGCCTTTCCAGTGAAAACCGAATATTTGAGGTTGACGTATGGCCTTTAGGTTGCCAGAACCTTGCCCACAGATTTGTCTTTGGAGGGACTGGTTCATCAAAGGAGGGACTGGACCCTCCTGGGCGGAATACAAGAAACCGAAGATCCTTACTACATATAAGCAAAGAAATGCACTCAGAGCGCATTACAAAGCATTTTGAAGGTTGTGATGATACACTCGAATGAGTTACTGTTTCCACAACTGCCCTAAGAGTGGACCTGCTCTGTACCCTATGCTGAGTGACCTCTCATTTGTGGCGTCACACTGGAAGTTCTTAAGGGCAAACCGCCACCCAGCGGCCAGTGGTTGAACACCCGACCATTCGGCGGGTCCGAAACTCTCTGAGTCTCATGAGATGCGCACTGCTGGTATTTTGTAATAGTGATGAAACAAGCGTAGAGATTTTCTCCGCTTTTCAGCACAGATTCGCCTCACTGACCGGACGGACTCCATTCTGAATGTTACAAATTATCCTCGCACTACGATTAACCCGAAGATTGTTTCAATTTTCATTCAGTCTGCGTGACAGGAATACTTTTTGCAGTAGCTGAGAGGGAAATGCTGATTCGAGTTAATAGTTAGGTTTCCTCTTCGAGAAACTGAACAGCCAATTAAGCTCGCAGTATGTGTGGTCGATGTCCGTACCGCAGGTCCAACAAGCACGGTGTTAACAATTTCGATATCTAACCGCTTGGTCGTCTAACAGTGCACACGATTGCCTGTGGTTCGGTTGACGTCAGGTAACAAAAAGTGTTTTGTGGTGCTGAAAGCTGGTGTTTGCAATAAACAATCCAAGCAGGTAGGGACGTCTGAGCAACTATACTTCGGGCCTTTGACGATCGAGTGTTCCTTCGGGTTCACTGAAGGAAAGTGTCTGGTTGAGTGATCATGTAACCAGGTAATAGTACATTACCTATAGTTTTTTTCTATCGGAGAGGATACAAATGTCCTCAGTGAAACTTGTTTTTGTCAGCACCCTGGCTGCAATTCTTTGGGTTATGTGCAGGAATCATGAAGTTGCACCATTTTGCTCACAACTGCGAATAACCTGTTGTTCATCGGAGTCCATTTCAACAGAGCGCCTTCTGCCCTCGAGCTCAGAACGATGGCTGCACTGTGAACAACACGAGATTCAGCCTCGTGTTCACTGAGCACTCGTCAGCAGATGCATCTCCACCGTGCGCTTTTCGGAAGCGTTGCTATACTGAATATCCCATCTACCTCCCTCCTATTCTACTTTCGGTAGGCTTATCACACAAAAGTAATTGTTGGATTGCTTGATACATTCTATAATCAACTGAGATTTCCTCGTTTCAGTGAGGCTAATCTATGCTGAAAAGCCGAGAAACACTGTATAACAGTTTCATTCTCATTGAGAATCATGAGCATCTTACAAAACTCAGGGAGCACACGACCTTCCAGTCAGTTATTGAACCCTTAGCCGTTCAGTCACGAGTGGCTGATTGGCAGTGTGAATAGCTCTCACTTGCAAAGGATAAGTAATTGTAAGTAGTCTATCGTATAATCCGCATCAAACGGTGCAACGCAAGCGGTCCAAAAGGTTTCCAATAGTGCAAAATGTCATCCCTTTTTCTTACGTGCGCATTTAGCTTGTCCTCATCAGTCAGCATCAAATTCTTCGTCAGTGCCAAACCGGAGTTGCGAAATCATTCTTGCAATTTCCCCGGGTGAAATGCAATGAACGCTGATCGAGCGAAGGACATTTCAGAACGGATAACATCCGACTTTTCTTTGTGGTCTCATTACTCTCGAATCAAACGTGTAACAGTGTGACATACGACAACTGGACAATAAGTTCCCTTTCTCGACCCGTGTCACTCACCTTCAATCGGTCCAACGTGCGGTGAATTGTCATCCGCCGCCCAGGGATTGATGTAGGAATGATCTCGTTGTTGTCTTTCCTCCACAAATTGCGAAGCAGTGGATAGGTAGGGCGATGGTTGCACCTGAGTTCGATGAACAAATTCGTAGGAAGCTTGAAATCCCTGACCTTTGAACAGATCTCCATTGCTCTGGAATTCCACAGTGACTGTTGGTCCATGCGTAACGATTTGCACTCCCTGTGCATGGCCACAGATCCGGGCCAGAGTCCCGATATCCGTCTGGTTTTGTCGCTCGGTGACAATTATCAAATCACCATTTTCCGGACAACTGGAATGAATATAACAGAGGACAGGTCGGAAAATTGAACCCATTGAGAGAGTAAAAAACCTCATATCAAGTCATATCCAACAAATTTTTGGTCCTATTATTGGCGATGTACCGTCCATTACGTTGACATTTGAAATTCTCCACGTTTATTCCGTCCCCGCTCCACTTTTGTGTTAAGTGCGTGCATATGAACTGGCGTTTGCTTGTCCTTACCACTTCACTCATTTGGCCTTGAGGTCATCCAGCCATTTGTGACCTACTTTATGCACGTGTGACTGTCTCACGTGGGAGCTCCTGTTTGCTCCTTTGGTTCGTACATTTGTAGTCCAATTGGACCATTTGTTTTGGACGAGTATGTACTGTCGAGGTTTGTATAACTTATGAATTTGTCTTACATTAATAGTACCGTATGGAAACCCAGCTCCGACTTTGTTTTGCCTTCTCGGAGGTTCTGGTATAACGCGTCACTGGAAGATACCGTTTGCTCGTTATAGGCGATGTCTTCCTATAATTGAAGCCGATCTCTGCCGAAAAGCCTAGATGCGCTATGTCTGTTTCCTACTTTTTAGGAAACTCGCAGAGTTTCGAACCGGCGACCAGCTAACCAGTAGTTGAATGCTTGAGCGTTCGGCCACGGGCGTTTGATAACCCCATACTTTGATAGGACAGATAGATAGGACAGATAGAAGTACTTGTTGAACAAGTAATTCTATCGCACTTGATGGCGCGTTTCTGAGGCCTGGTTACGAGGTAGTAATCTTTGTCCAACAGTTGAAGGGAGGCAACATAAAAGCAGGAAATCCAGCTGAGGACACATATCACAAACAAAATGCTGGTAATTGTTTAGGGATGGGATAGTGTTGTCAATCGGATAACATTTTGTTAAAAACAATCTGAACTTGAGGTGACCACCGGGGCTTATTAGCTACGGTAACCTAGGGTTACCTCACTTCGGTGAGACCAGGAAAACAAATGTAATCAACCACATTTGAGGCAAACCTATCCACGAATTTTTTACAAGCTCGGTTAAGAGTGGGGAGAAGATAACAACTCAACACTTTGGGAAACTGAGGAAGGTGTGTTTTTGGACTTTCGAAGGGTTTTTGGCAATCTTATGAATATTGCGTTATGTTCAGACAATGCTTTGCGATATCTCGAATATCGTGCCAAATGGAACGTAGTGTCGGCTGGTGCAACGCAGTCAGTTGAATAAGACCTTTGTAAAAGAAAGATTTGGCTAAATTCATTTGAGTCTCCCTTCGAAACAAAATTCATGTGCTAATCAGACCGCTGTTTACCCACTGGCAGGAAGGTCGCTGGATTGAAACCCTGTGATTTTCGTGAAGCGTGTACGGCTGATGCTTCCCAGCAAACAAGAATGGAACTGTTGTTCGGTGCTCCTCGGATTTTCAGGATAGATTGGCCTCACTGACAGGATAAATTCTCCGATGAAGTTCCACTAATCGTTCGCCAAACCTCTCCGAAACTTTAACCTGATGTTATGGCCATAATGATTTCAGCAATGGTCAGTGAGTGACAGAAAGCATAACGAAACCGAAAAAAAGTGACCAATTCACTAATTAATCAACGTAAAGCCATTGGTTTAGTCGGGTTATCACCGCACTTTTCTTGATGACAGTGTTCTTCTCAATGCTGTTACATCGTGCAACGAATACGCTTAACCCGTACAGGTATCATGTGACGGCATAAGGTTGACATCAGTGACATGGTTGCGTGACAGTTAGGTGTTGACGTTCACCCGCTGATGTTGCTGTCACTGCTGTTGATGAGTGGACACACAAACACCCTGCTGATTTCCAGTTCAACAAACCACAGAAATGAAGAAACTCGTAGTTAGAAAATAGCATGCAACGTGTGTTTTCTCCAACGACGTATGGCGGTGGTACGTAAGCCTTTTGGAAGAACGGGAGAAAAGCACTTTGGTTCGCTGTTTGACAGTGATTTACGTACGTTCACTATGCGTAAATTGTGGCTAGAAAGTGTTTCCGGTTTGCGTCTGATGGCTTTTAGCTGCAATTCCCCGCACAAATTTCGGTTTAACTCAGCCACGTAGACAAGTTGGACAAGGCAGCGTGAACAAAAAGGATAAGGGATGAATTCATTTTGTACTCCGTCTTCCGCCGCAGACAATGTAGAAACAGCATAAGTCGCATGATAAACAGTGCAGTTTACAACCTTTGTGTACTTCTGAAATAACCCGACCTATCAATAAATCCAAGGAAGACTCAGGGGTCTTTCTGAGCACCGACGACAGACCTAAAGCGATTAGTCGATATGGCATCAGGCAACTTCAAACTCTGTGGACAAATTGGACGACGCTTTGGAACAGCAAGCAGTCGAGGCAGTGTGGACTTCGAATAATCGATCGGGACTATGTGAACCTGCTGAAGGGCTTCGGTAGGAATGACTAGAGTCGAGCCAATGCACGAAGTCATTCTCTGGAGGCTGTCAGGTGACTAACAATTTCTGCCTCTGTCAGGTGCATTCTAATGAATATACCTTAATCCTGTTAGAGATGCATTTGAGTTCCTCGTTAACATCATCATAATTCGCAAATGAGTGTTTTCCACGAACTGCACGCATTTCAGTGATTAAACAGAACGCAAAGTCGACGGAATCTTGGGAAGTACGTTTTTCTGGTGAGCCACAAGGTGGGCAAGACCAGCATTGGGCCTTCGGAGAGTTTTCACCAACCTTGTGAGTAGCGTGTCACGCTCGGGAAATATACTGCGATATCTCGTGCTAACAAGACACATGATGTGACCTGTGTGCTACACATTCATTTGAAGAACACAATAAACGCACGGTTCAGCCAAGCTTCAGTCGCTCCTGCCGTCGACAATAACTTAACTTGCAACTCAGTGCATTTCTCCACTAAACCAACATTTTGGAGATCAACTGGTGTTAGGAAGTCCAACGCTGCGAATGGTTTTCTTCCGTTATCCACTCAAAATGTCCCAGACGGATCTTTGTGAATGATGCACCGATTCGGCATGAACACGCATGTTTTTAGCGAAACGTGAAGGTTAACAGCTTCATTTTTTGCTTGAGCTTCTTAGCGCCCAGGTAAGAAATCCTAGAAAAAGTTTTCTCTTCGTGGTCGATCACCTCAAAAAAACAAACTTTCTAATACTTCCTTCCTGTTAGCCACAGGACCACCATTAAATGCGTATCATGTTGCGCGTTTGTTGGTGGCTATATTTAGTGTTTCCGATCTACTAAACAACTTGTCCGAACGGATGATTTGCCCTTTTACGACGTCCTTTCTGTTCCTTTTCTCGCTCCTTCTTCTCAGCTCCCAGAACTTCTCGACTAATACACCCCGAAGCACATATTTTCTGAGGCCAATGACCCACTTATGCAATGTAGAATTTTCCAGTGTGACCGTCCAAATGCAGCAGACAATGTGAAAACATGCTTGCCTCGCAAGTCATGTACTTGGTGTTCAAACCCCTGCACAGCCAAGGATAAACACTGCTGATAAGCTCTCCCCGCTTCGATATGGACTCACGGGAGTGATGTGGATCCCAATGCTAAAAACACCGCAACCACCTGCAAGTGCACCGAAAATATTCCATTTCTCATCTGATTTTCCGTTTGGGACGCGTATTCCTGCCGGATTTATTGACCAAAACGTTCCCCTCAATACCGCAAACCCAGATCGATTCGTTTGTCTTCAATTCTGCAAAAGATAAATCGGACGTTAAATTCACCGGAGTAAGGGTCAATCGACCTGATATTGAAGAATTGAGCTGAAGGTTCGCTGCATCGAAAGTCGGTATAACTCAGATTCGACAAGGTCAATTTATCTGACCTGATGATTCTAAGAATTGATCCCAGGGAAGTGATCGAAAACCGACTTTCACCAAGTTCACCAGCAGTTCGAATAAAACACGGGTTTGTGCAGCGGATGCTCGCTCAGCGGATGTCAGTAGCAGGTTTTCTTTTGGGTGCGTTGGCTCATTCCAGCTTTTCTGAGGGTTATCGATTAGACGAGGCCACCGACATAATTGTCACAAAAAGGTTTTACCATTGTGGGAAATAACCAAAGTGCATCACACACAATATTTTCTCTTGCTGCGTGGGATGTTTTCCCTTTAACAGAGGCACACTATAGCAGATAGTTTATTTTAGGTATCTTAGTAGACGCGACGTTCTAATCAGCCCAGCGTTTCAAACTGAAGGTGGGGATACTAAGTGTGAAAATACGAGAGCAGGGAGATTCTACGTGAATTTTGATGTCTCCGACTGTCAAACAATAATAGACGAACGTTTGATTGATGGCTTCCATCAAATTGGCTCAAACAATTGAATTTAAGACATGCACAAGGATGCAAGACACGGCCACTGAAAGCTGTCTTGGTGAATTCGACCGGTAAGAAACTGCAGGTCATTTGGCTCATTGACAGATGGAGCAGCTGACTGATTCAGAAGCGAAACATACCGGATCATCGTTACGGTTGTCTGGCCAGGCAGACACAGCTTTACCAGCCTGAACAGGTTCATCAGTTTGGACAGGATACTCCAGGGCGTGCAGGCGACGCTGGTGGAGTAGTGATAACACGTAAGAGAATCAACGTTCCGCTTCATGTCTGATCAGAAGTATGCAGTCGTGGTGCGCTTGGATGTGGTCACAACTCAAGCTCGGTGCACCTGCATTTGTGTCAGAAATTGAGCCTCTGTCTAAATACAGTGTCACCTGTATTGTTATCTTCTAACTGTATCCCTATTCTGTCGTCCGGTCATCCGAAGGCTCCTAGATATGCCATCCGTCTTCGTTCTGTGAACCATCTCTGGCCTGTTTCCTCCTCGTTTCCCAGAACTTCTAAACTTTGGAGCTCTACATCACTCTGTGTACTTCTCTCTCTTTTAACCAGTACTATTCCAGGATCCTCTTCAAAGTACATTCCAGAGGTACCTTCTTCCGTGTCAGCTATCATTTAAAGTTTACCATACACACATACGGCTTCTTTAGTTTGATCAGTTTGGGGTAGGGTCCTCAAGAAACTTCAAGAGTTGGAACTCAAGTGGCTCAGCTGGCTCCACCAAGTTATCCTCGTTGGTCCTTGTGAAGTTGGCGGTTCTATCTCATACATTCAGCCAGTGAAGGTATCCGTGGAACGACATGAATGCAGAGGTTACGAGGCAACCAACCATTGTATTGTATGTATTGGATGAGTCTGCAATTTGTCTGTTGTCATTTATTGCCACCTTCTTCACAGAGTGTGGTTGTTAACTTTCCTCGCATCTAACCGCTTCCCGCCACACAACGACGCGAGCGTTCAAATCCTATATCTGCGTAGCCTGTGGGCTGCAGGTTTAGTGGGACGGAGAAGCGTCAAACCAGGAAAATCCTGGACAAGATGACTCGCAAACCCACTGAATCATACTGTACCGGTCAATTTTGGTACTCGGACATTTTTCTACGAACTTAAGCTGTCAAACGTCTGATTCACGTTAAGCACTGAAAAGGGCTTCAAAACGGATGATATGGTGCACGATGTAAGTGGGCCTTACAAAACTCAACTATGACACTCATGTGTGATCGGAGGCCTCAAAGAAGGGGCTTCGCCGTTTCGCCATCCAATATTCATTCAAAATAGATAGAAACACTAGTTATGCTGACCATCCTGCCTTTCGATTTGCTTCAACTGTGGCTCGAAGCATCTTTCTGAATGCAAACGAGATGGTTCGTGTTTCGTCTAATAACCCCGCGTTCTCCTTCGCTTGAGGGCGAGATTGCTCAGTGGCTAGAGCGCGAATTTACTGAACTGGAGGTCCGTGGTTCGAACGCAACCTCCGCCTCTCGACTTCCCCTCTCTAGGCTTGAGCAACATGGTAGTAGCCCAGCCCTCGTGCTTTCCTCTGGTGGCATGGCATTTTGGGCACCAAAAAGATGTTACAGCTGAACGATTTTTTCTCCTTCGGACCACAACAGATAACTGGTGACATTGTTTGGGACAATCCACCGGAATAACATTGATTGCTAATCAATATGCATTACAGTCATTTGACAGTGACTGCTTGATCGGATCGGATAGTTGTGATAAAGGTATGGAAGCGACTGCTAGATACTGCGGACTCATATTCGCCTGGCTATTTCCCCAACTGTGTTTAAAAACAGTCTGATCGGCGCTTATGGAGCACCGAACTGAAAAGCGTCGAATTTAACCTCAGTGGATGCCTAAATGGTCCAATAGTGTGCATCGTTTTGCATCAGACCCGAGTGGAAAATGTTCGATTTTCAATGCGTTACTAGAATATTCTTAGGAGAAATTTAACTTATGTATATATATATATATATATATATGACGGATAATTAAGCAGGTAGCCGTTGATCTGTTCGTCGAGCTTGACAATTGATTTTCAAACCATTGAAGTCGTGTACCTACATGGCATGCTTCACATGCGAACTCGTTAGAAACGCAGTTACTAAACACTACGGACGGCACGGATCGGTCACCAACTGTCGCCCGTTTTGAGGCATTTACATAGATCCACCAATCATCCGTTGCCGCTTTCCTTTGTGCATCCTGGAGGCACGCAAAATCCAAACGCGCTGTTTTGATTTAACACAGTTGTGGGATGAGGTATTTCATACAATCCCACTCATTGCAAAACACGTAGAAATGGGTAAAACAGGTGGGTTTATGAGTTTCACCGGGAATCACTTGGATGCATGTGACAAGTTGACTGCAGAGGTACTCACTCCAAAGAAGCCGACTTTTTTTAATTTCCGTACAAGGGCGGTCAATCCTTTTTGAACAATACATGCGATGTGCTACTTCGACGGAGTCTGTACTGCCCATCTCAAGTTAAAGCCACACGAAAGAGCAATCCAATTACCACCGATCAAAATACCAGTTATTTTTATTCATTTTCAATTGTATTCACCAACTGATCTGCAGCTGCGGTGAAACCTATATCGGTATAACCGACAGAAGGCCTAAAATACTGGCAAAGGAATATGTGCACGACGCTGTTCAAGTTGACTGGAGGAATTCAGTGTTTTTGGAGACTGGAGAGCTCACAGACATAATAAGTCTGCAAAAGTCATTTTCTACAGTACCTCTAAGCTAACGCTTGCATAGAATTGAATATCCACTGAAAAGGAATTGCACAGTCATTCGATAGCCCAGGTGTTATGCTCGCGGAACACTACAATCAAATGTGTCGAGGTACTGGAACTCAGAAGGGACGTTACCTCACTTGAGCCTTGGGAGGCACTAATGATGATGACACACTGACGAATCATTCAATGGGGGGCCAATAGAAGTTCCACTTTTTCGTACGCTTATCACTAGTTGATAGCTTGAAGGGATTTTGAAATTTTCCATTCAGATTTCGTCTTGTCAGTGAGGTCAAACTATGCCAAAACGCAGAGAAGTACTGCCCAGCTGTTTCACCTTTACTGGGGATCTTCAGCATTGCGCATCTCAAGAAACTCCAAGGAGGTTCGAATCCGTGACCACCCGATTCGCAATCCGAACACTTAACTGTTCAGGCGATAGCAACTGATCAACAATGTGAGTGAATCGCACTTAGACAGAATACAGCATCACTGATCCTTCCATCAGTGGGTCCACATCACGTGGTCGGCGACTTGAGTGACAACGTCCTAGAGGAAGTTTCACCTTTTTTATCAGTAGATTAGACTCAGCCTAGTGCATTCGGTGCACTTTTAGCCCCCTCCCCACACATTAATTACAACGTGCCCAAAATACCAGGTTTTCCACTCTGTCCACATCGACATCCATGTTCTTTTGGCCATTTCACGTCAGGTTCGATGCCCGCTCCCAACCATTCGGTGGATGGTTGATGTAGATGTCCGAAATAATGCAAGCCAGATTACCGTCGACAAGGTCTTGTGTTTTATTTAGGCACAGTCGTGCGATGAGCAGATTAGGTCACGTGGAAAAATTGGAACTCCAGGATGATGAAATCAAATCATCCGTGCTCAGTTCGGTCGTGGGGGCGTACAATTAGAAGGACAGATTACCATTCGGTTTCTTTGGAAAACTGAGTGACAAACAACAACCATGTCAGGACCTCAAACCTCTGAGAATGGGACTATTGACTGCCTACCGCACTAGCATAGGCATCATGTGACCATCATGTGACCAGATTAAGAGAAAATGCTGTTCCTGTCCAAAATCAGGAATACTGATAATGAATTTGTCGGAAGATCAAACTGCCTGATGAAAGCATCCCGACTGACGATTAATTAGCCTGACAATAAACGTGCATCCGATGAAGTGAACCTCTCGGACACTGGGTACAGCGCGTCCATCAGACTGATATCTGCCCTACCAGTTGGGAACATCTAAGTTGTTTATGGAACCATGCGGCACAAACTTCCAGCTCGGGGGGTTTGCCAGCAAATGTGTGGTCATCCTTATCCACAGTTTGTATTCAACCGCTACACTCTACCAAATCAGCGAAAATTTCAAAGTTAAATTTCCCCTAAAAATATTCTAGTAACGCATTGAAAATCGAACATTTTCCACTCGGGTCTGATGCAAAACGATGCACACTATTGGACCATTTAGGCATCCACTGAGGTTAAATTCGACGCTTTTCAGTTCGGTGCTCCATAAGCGCCGATCAGACTGTTTTTAAACACAGTTGGGGAAATAGCCAGGCGAATATGAGTCCTCAGTATCTAGCAGTCGCTTCCATACCTTTATCACAACTATCCGATCCGATCAAGCAGTCACTGTCAAATGACTGTAATGCATATTGATTAGCAATCAATGTTATTCCGGTTGATTGTCCCAAACAATGTCACCAGTTATCTGTTGTGGTCCGAAGGAGAAAAAATCGTTCAGCTGTAACATCTTTTTGGTGCCCAAAATGCCATGCCACCAGAGGAAAGCACGAGGGCTGGGCTACTACCATGTTGCTCAAGCCTAGAGAGGGGAAGTCGAGAGGCGGAGGTTGCGTTCGAACCACGGACCTCCAGTTCAGTAAATTCGCGCTCTAGCCACTGAGCAATCTCGCCCTCAAGCGAAGGAGAACGCGGGGTTATTAGACGAAACACGAACCATCTCGTTTGCATTCAGAAAGATGCTTCGAGCCACAGTTGAAGCAAATCGAAAGGCAGGATGGTCAGCATAACTAGTGTTTCTATCTATTTTGAATGAATATTGGACGGCAAAACGGTGAATCCCCTTCTTTGGGGCCTCCGATCACCCTCCAGTGTTATCTGTATGCAATGCAGTAACTAGTGAAAGTCCGTTTTCCTGCTATCAGTCCTGAACTGCTTCAGCGATGACCATCGAATCACTAAGTGGAAAAAAAAATTGCGGCACGGATCAGCGGAAACTGTTTTTCAACGGGAAGACCAATAGGGACAAAAATCCAAGCCATTGAGCATGTTTGAACAAACATTGTAGGCCGAGAACAAAAGGGTGACGACTGAGTGAAACCAAGATCGCTATCAGCGCTGATCGACATCCTTGTCGTACGTCCGCCACTTGCTTTGATCAGAAAGACCGAAGATGCGACTGTTTTGACTGGTTTTCATGCTCTCAGCATTTGCTAAAGTAAATTAGTACCAACTGCAGTTTGTTCTTTTTATTCTTGCCGATCCATACCATAACAGTCCGTCAGGTAGTCCAGCTAATGGACAGGAATGATAAACTGATGGTCTGTCACTGAGGCAGTAAGTAAAAGCAAACCATGGTTACAATTTACCGGTCTGTCATTCACTGCCAGTCACAAGTCGAAACCATCAGTCAGTCAGTCAAAAATTGTCGCGCCAAGAAGCTGTTTGCTTTAAGTTCGGCAACAAGTGTCTTCTCTCGGCTGTCACGGGAAACAGAACCACATCGACTGACAGAACTGTTTGGCGCCTGTGCATGCGTCGCCTTGTCGCACCCCTGTTTCGATGTGCAATGTACACGAACAGGCTGACGCCAGAAGCACCAATTAAAGCCCACTGTGGGTAGGCTGGATTACAAAACCACGCCTCACATCCCATGTAGGCCCATAATCGCAACTGGTCTCCCAACCAGTGCTGTCAAACCGCAATACATTCTTGGGTTTATTTGCCATTTTAAAGTGCCAGTGGAAAAGTATAACGCATAAACCTAAAAGACGAAAAAATTGCAATGGACTTTGTCAACATCATCGATGAATGAAATCGTTCTACAAATTGGAGGAGCACTTATGTGTTAGAGACACTTTGACGTGGAGGTTAATGGGTCATGGCAGGACCAGCGCCTTCAAGTAACAGCTCTGATAATGAAGGGTTGATTTTCATGGATAGATTGCAACTGACTGGAGTGTGCATTTTGTCGGATAACCGGTAGCAATCGATAAATCACAACTGGGCTGGATTAATCCGGTGATTAGGAGAGCAGCGGTGGCACTAGTCACGTCGTTTGGGTTATCAGAATGCTTGCATGCTGGCATTTGCTCAGCAATCGCCGGGGCTAGGTACTTTCTCACCAGGTCAAAGGTCGAATTAGAAGAATCGCGAACAGACACCTTATTCTTCAAGTTGATATGGAGCAGTCGAGAACTATTAAAATGCGTTCTCAATTCCGCGGCACTAGATGTTCTGTTGAATGTAGCGGTCAGCGGACAATCAATTACTTCAAAGGCTTCAAAGATACATAGGAGAGTTCAGCGTATATCGTTGTCTTTTACCCTGATTGGCTGCTTCGTTTTACACATCATTTTGGCTACATAGTGTGTTTGACGAATTTATCCGAGTAGCCATTCTTCATTGGTTGTGCAATGTCGTACCCAATGTGCTGTGGGTGCGGATTCCGGGGACCTTACTGACCAAACAATTGCTTAGGCTTCGTTTATATTCCAAATGAACGAAACCGCGGATGCTTACGCGTTAGCCGAACCAAGCGACTTTCCAGTAAAGTCGTCTCTGAAAATTGTCATCCTGTTTTCGCTTAAGCGCGACATCCATAAAGTGAAAACCATCGTCCGTTTCCTCTTTCTTGGTAAGATGGGTCCAACAACAGTCGAACTAAGCTGGAGCGGAACACGGTAACAAAACTGTCAAGTCTAGCGACAGTCACCAACTTGTCTGCTGCAGCTGTCACAAAACACAGCTGGTATATTAGACTCATCGCTTTTCGTAAAGGCATTGGAAATCTACTTAAAGTGTTATCAAGGTGATGAACTCAACTACGATGCAGGCTCGGCTACCTCCTATCCATTGTTGGGATGTCCATGGGGAGGTCGATATAGATGATGTGCTTCCAAAACATGGCTTGCTTGATTGATGCATGATTCTTTTTTGTCACCGAGTTCCAACCAACATTGCGGATGCCTGATGGCCGGATAATCGCGGGTAACTAAGCTAACCAGGTGAATTAAAAGGAAACTCTGTTTTTTCAGTCTAATCACCAATCACACCCACAAGAACCGTATAAGAGTTGCCAGGGTTCTCTGAGGATGTTTTTCACAAAGCTACAAGGCACTGTGAAAACTAACTCGATTTTATGGACATGCAACACTACTCATGAGGTTGCTGAAAACACTTCAACATACCGCGACCGGTTTTACCCTTGTTGAGGTTGGGAATATAATGAACGGGAGATTCAGCTTGGTTCTATGCAGATCTCCCGTCGAAACCAAATTGGTATACAAATGAGTGTAGCAGTCTAACTCGATTTGGTCCGTTCTTAGAGCATCTCAATGCTTCTGGTGCTGACCCGTCCCCTTTCGTGAATATCAGTTTCGTTCACGGTAAAAAAAAGTCGACATTATGTTAGATTACCCCGTTTTCAGTTTTGACCGACTTGAACCGATGTGCATTCAGATTGTTTACGTGTACTACACCTTGGTCGCAGCCCCTATATTGGTCGTGCTGTAACCACCTCGTTTCACGGCTCTCTGATGAAAACTCAGTCGTCTTCGTTGAGTTTGAACGTAAATCAGGATCCAGCCGTCCTAATAGCGAAATCATTTTCGTCACATCCATCAAGCTAACGACATCTGATTGGCATTGAACATCTAATTTTACTAGGTAGGTTCGATTCAGCCATGCCATTCGGACTGTTTCGACATTGTATCTATAAGACAGTGGTTAGTAGGCGCACCTGGCCTAACTATCCCAGACACAGCAGTAAAACGAGGGTGCGAGGTTCCGGCGAGACGCTAGCTGTGATTTAGCTTGAAGGCGAAACACCTGTGTTCTCAGTTTCACAGGTATTCCGTGCGCCTGTTGTGTGCATAAAGAAATCCATTTTTCTGAAGAATTATGGTCAGGTGACCAGATGTGATGACAATCAGCCAACTAGACAAGTGTCTCGGTGTACGCGAGGGAATTAGGATGTTAGATTATCTGAAGACAACATGAAAACATTAGACCATTCCATAACCCCCTTGTTGGGAAGACCGCCAAACGATCAGGAAGAGAAAATATGTGCAGAAAACCGTTCTACTGGCCTCATTTGGGAGTGCGGAGCGAAGGGTTCCTTTCCTCCACGGGGAGGAACGGTATAAGCCCTTCCTTCAATCACGGGACCGTGTGCGTTTTTTTGCTATCCATTACTCAGACAATATTAATCACGTCTGGATCGTCCGGTAAAGCCTGTTTTTTTTATTGTGTTTTCTGCAGCTTGCTGCGTCCTCCCGAATGAAGGGCGGGATGAAAAACAAGTCCAGAAGAAATAATTCCTTCAAAAGATGACTTTAGATTAAAAAGAATCCTCTCACAGAGGCTTTCCCCATTGTTCTTTTTGGCATACACTGATCGATTGCTAGGAAAATCCCGTTCATATCACAGCTTTCGAAACAAGATTAGTGTTCACCCAAAATAACTTGTGTTGCAGTTTGACAATTCGTATGCGTTTACTGGTTGTCGACCCGGTTTCGCTTGGTCGTCTTTGGCAGTTGACCTTCGATAGTATGGTTGTCATTCGAGAAGCCATCATCAGTGTCCGCTGTAAGATTCGCATCAAAAGATCTCCAAAATTCTCCAAAATTCTAAAATTCAGCTACTCTACGACTGAAAATGAAGGGCTGATTTAAAGGGAGGCAGAAATGTGCATGTGTTGCATTTTAGTAGATTCTACACCCTATACTTGTCTAAACTAAGGGAATTGAGTGACACTGAGACCCAGAATCCAAGTCGTGAGTCCTACTTCGGCCCAACTTATCGACAACTGATATGTAGTCAATCGAGCCGCGAAATTCCAGACGGTGCTCCGACTAACACAAATTTGTCAGACTACGTAATCTTTCGACTGTCGAGGCTATTAATGTCCAGTTCCCCACTTCCCAAACTTTATGCGCAAAAAGAATTTGTTGAGACTCTGACCTTGAGTATTTCTATCGCTTGACGGCGGTACACACCAGGTCGTATCTCCGACGCAACCGAAGCGGTCTGTTGTACTCTGTATGCACTCTTCCGTTAATAACACGCAAATCTTATTAACCCTGTTGCACGGTTTTTGCTGCACCTGGTACTTCTTTTTACTCCATTTATTGTTATGTTTGATCTGTACTGACCGGAATATGAATCATTGGAAAGGCGTGATTGGCTGGCGTTTCAGCAACATCCGTATTGGAATTTTTGTATAAACGTTCACCTTATTCGTTAATTGTAACAGGGCACCCAATGCAATTCAGCTCTGTCGAATGATCACCTAGTGAAACACAAAGCTTTGTCAATTTTCTCCGCGACTGTTTGAAACAGAATTGGACCAATAGATAAGTCGTCACGCAAGATGTAAAACGGGATATCGATTGACAGATAGTTTGATTTGCATATCAATTTGGTTTTCACGTGAGATTCGGCTGAGTCTCTCGTTTATAATGTTCCTCAACTGAATGTGTTGCACAAAGGCCGCCTCATGTTTCAGTTGGTACGATATTCAAGATATAGCAGCATTTTTTTTATAAAGGAAGCTACTCACAAGGTTGCTGAAAACTTTCCGATAGCACACGACCGGTTTCGCCCTGCTTTAGGCTCATCAGGTAGGCGCAGTCCCCGAGTTCACGAGGGACTCAACTGAGTCTCTCGTTTGTGATGTTCCTCAACTGAATGTGTTGCACAATGGGCGCCTCACTATCCAGTTTGTACGAAATTCGAGGTACCGCAGTACATTTACATAAAGCAAACCCGCGGACTGCGCCTACCAGAAGAGCCCAAACAAGGGCGAGACCGGTCGTTGACTGTCGAAGAGTTTTCAGCAACCATATGAATAGTTTCCCTTATGGAAATATCGATTATCTTTTCGTGGTGGTCCTCTAGTGGGGTATTTATGTCTGTTTCGCTCGTGAACTGTCACATATTCTCGATAGTATGGTCATTTGCTTGATGCTGTTTACGGGAATCGGGTCCATTGATCCAAACGATCTCACAGTAACCCATGGGTTTTCTCCATTATTATAAATTATGGTATGCTTTTAGTCATAGGTTTCTCATCATTTTTCCAATAAATCTCATATCACACACTGGTCCTTTCAGTTCACAGCCTGTCATTTTGTTGCCTATCATAGATAGGTTTGGGAACCCGAATCTCACCAGTTGCACTGCTACGCACCCAATGAATGACGAGTTTTATGGGTGTTGTTTTTCATAAATCTTTAGGGAATCCTCCTTCGATTTTATGAGGTTTGGACAAGTTGAGCAGGTGAGAAGGAAACCGATAAACAAGAATCTGTTCAGCTATATTCGCGGAAAGGAAATTGTTTTTGGTGAAGGATGCCGTTGCTGAATGCTCTCCGATGGAAGCCGAACGATGGTGAAGGACGAAATTCGAGCAAATGGAACGTAAACAAACGCAAAAGTGTGTGCTGCCATGCGAGCAGTTTCTTATACATTTTCTAGTATATATTATGTGCTAACGAGGGATATTGACTGTAGATAGTATCCAGTCTTGGTTGGTCTCGTTTTGGCCCAGGAGTCGTTTAGTGAAACATATTTACCCAAGCTACTTGTGAAAGAAAACTACTAGCTTATTCTGTGCTTTAACAGAAGGTCAAAGGTCCGAGACAGTTGTTCATCTCATAATTTCGTCCCGTGTTCCTCTTTCATTGACCAATTGAATCGCCCAATTTTTTTTATGACCAGCTGATCCATTTCAACCCACCGCCGATGTGTGCTGGAACAGGTCATCTGACGCAGGCTAATCCGACAAGATAGGTGGGTAGACCACTGGCGACGTCCTGGTGGTCGTACGACGTCGGTGAACATCACGACAAAACGATCATTGTTACCCTATTTCTAAGGGTAAAGTGGGAGCCTAAAGGGAGCGTGTTTGTTCTTGCCACGCATTCCTGTTACACGGACGCTTCGCGATACTTTTAGACCTGAAAGAAATATTGGTAATTAATTTTTTGTTACTGATTGTACCTGGTACTACAAGTCGGAATGTTATCACAGATGCACTCCACATGTAGCACAAAGCGGAATGTTCCCCCAAAGTAGTTACATCCATCGATCCCGTCGGACTGCACCGAACAATCGAGACCACCTCAGACCCCTTCGGCTTTACAGCCAAACCAAAGTGATGGTGTTTGTGCTTCACGGCGCCTTTCAAAACAATCGAATGTGGGGTAGGGGATAAAGTGCCTTTGAAATCTTCTGTAAATAGTTGCGAAGTTATGAGAACCTATATATATATATATATATATATACCTGTACACATGTATAAATATGCATTTATATATAAACGATGAAGTTATCTGTGCACCAACACACTAACCATGACGAAAAGGTGAACAAAGAACAGCGATTTTCGGTTTCGTTTCTGACACTTTTCTCCTAGCTTCCAGGCTGGGGTTCACATGGTCCTTCGTGTACTCGACTAAAGAAGCTGAATGATATGGTTACCAATGAGTCAAACGTCAGTATCCATTCGAATTATCTGACTGACTGTCTGAAGGTCTGGGCACACAATGGGTTCCTTCCGTTTCACCCGTGGAACAAAGGTTATCAACACCAATGTCGCAACAGATTTCACTCACGTCATCAAAAGTTTTGCACACTGAGCGCTTTGTTCCTTCAGGGGTTATTTGTTGGTTCAGTCTTTCGGAATTCACGATGCACTCTAGCATACATAAGCTCACTAAGGACATTACTCAACTCCTTGGATTTTTCAGTTTTCTACATTCCTAGACCTTCAGTACACTTGGACCAGTTTTCTGGGCCGCCTGTTGCGACCTTATTTGATCGAAATATTTTCATCTCTGTGTCCGAATCAGCTCCGGTGGTAGAAGAGGAGGCCGAATGCAAGTTTGGGTGACATCCGACAGACCAGCGATTACGTAAAAAGACTGAAATCAACCTGCGAAACAAGGTTTACGTCCACACAGCATGCGTTGTTTGGATAATTGGTGAACTCTACAGCAATTCTCTGCAAATCAAATCAAATCGTGTTCGAACAACATTGATGTAGACGAGATTAGTCATGAATTCCACTTATCAACAATTTTGGATACTGTTCTAATCCACGTAAAACGTTGTGAAAGATATCAAATTGGTGAACCTGACCTTGTCTCGCAATGTATGCATTGGCTCAGTGTGCCCATTACAGTTCGGTTCATTCAGTGTTTCACCAAGAGGAGGAGGCGTGACTGTTCGGGAAACAGACCGTAAGATATTAACCAATTTTTAGCAAGTCTGCACTTTTAAAGTTGTTTGAAATTACAATCTTCTCGAGATTAGATTCGAGCCAGTTTGTTGGAGATGACTACCGGGCTCTCGACTGAGAAACACGGTGTACACACAATGCGGTGGTTTATGGTTCGCGTTTGGTTTTCTCAGTTCCTGAAAAACGTCATTCCTAGCTTACACGAATGCTTTGCACAGTGCCAACGGCGGTCTGCTCTTACAGCTACGCATCGACGGATACAAGCGCAATGTTTGATCAAGCATATGTATGAATAATTCCCTTACTGAGTCACTAGAGCTCATCAACACTACCATGAACATTCTTAATTCCATCTGGTATGCTTTATGACAGCGAGTTATGGCTATTGCAGTTCACAATCTGTTGTAAAACTGGAAACTTGTTAAGTGATCCAAAAAAGTGCTCCTTCTTTCATAGTTTTCCAAACGCAAAATACTACTCATAATGTTGCTGAAAACCGTTCGAAAGCTCACGAACGGTTCCGTCCTTCTTAAATGAGTCCAAAACGCTCCTTCTCTCTTAGATTTTCAAACTGTTTAGTTGTTATTTCCTTTTGAATTTAGTCAGGCATAATAACTACCTCGATGATAGTTTTTTTACTCGAATATGGTTGATAAAACTGGTTTTCCAGACCACCCTGGGTGGTCACCTCAATTTCAGACTGTATTTAACCACATGCTGCCCAAATGATAGCACCATCCATTCCCTTAAGAACTACCAACATTTTGTTTGCGGTATGCGTTCTCCGCTGGATTTCTCGCTTTTATGTTACCTTAACTAGGCTTTTGGACACAGATTACTACCTCGTAGCCAGGCCAGTGAAACAAATCTCCCAGTGTAACGAGGAGATTTGATCAGTCATTACTTTGACGCGTTCGATAACATTACCGATAACGTATTGTCGGAAGCTGAGGAAAAAAACTGCACCATTCAAATTTAACTCGGTCCACCTCGGCCCAAGTACGGACTGTTGCTCACGAGAAATTCCACATGCCGGAATTCTGTGATTTACTTCATGGTACGATTTCTCTTTGAGCCGTATTAATAGCAAGCCCTCATCAAGTTTTCTCCTCAAAATTATCTTCTTTGACCTGTATTTCAGTTGTTTTTTTGGTCGATTATGTAACTGGTTTTGTGCATTTTGACTTTTAACGCCGAAAATTTACCGCGCAGAAACACGAGGTTTTCCCTGACTTGACGTAAACGCATTGGACCTGAAATGTGTCCAGTAGAATTTTATTCCATTCCCTAACCTCTGCGAACTGGTGCAAAGCCGTGAATTCTTCGTTAGTTCCGCGTTCACGAGCACGTAACTGATAGGCGGGCCATTGTCACAATTTTGATGTTTTTGAAAACTCGATTGCATCACTTTCCTGGTATTTGTGTTGCACTGTTACTTCAATGTGAAAAGAGTGAAAACGCGCAAAAGTAGCACGCACGCAAAACGACTTGTGCGAATTTATTTTCCGGTTCATTCAACTCTCCTAAACGCCTGAAAATGTGCTGCAAATGCACGTGACAGTCACCGGCGGTCATTCAGCTCTACTTCCGCGATCCTGAAAAAGTAATCCGTACAAGGAGCCTTGAAAATACCAAAAATAGTCAGCTCTACCCGGGAAGTTCAGCCCTTTCTGTGCCTAGCTGTCATGCCACTCGGGAGACGTACGAGAGCTGGGATACTGCCAGGTTGCTCAAGCCTAGACAGGGGAAGCCGGGTTCTAACCACGGACTTTCCGGTTGGTAAATTTGCGCTCTAAACACTGAGCCATCTCGGCCCTCGATGCAGATGATGCATTCGGTGATAAGTGAGCCTAAGGGACGTAACGTAATCCAGTCGACTTACATACTGGGAGAAACGGTTCGCGGTTTATTGGTAGACCACAACAGATGGCAAAGAGAAACTTACACTGGCTTATGCCGCACGGCTTTATCCAAAACGTTTGTATTCAGTTGAATGGACTGGAATGTGAGTATGATCCGCTCCGTATTGGCTCCGGCAAACTGGTAGTGACAGTTGGTTCTGGGCGGATAATTGCTCGGGTAATAAGGGGAGAATATTCGTCCACTTCGATGGTGGGACTGGTTCTCGGACAGATGACTAATCTGATATGTACAAAGTGTGTCTGGTTTCAGCACTCCGTCAGTTCCGTAGTTGTCTAGATTGGAAACGAACAGGAAAACACAAATACCCTGGTTGATTTACTAGATATGCGATATATGAGATAGGAGAAATTCACTAGATGACAGTGATACAGTGGTAAACGTGCCATGTCTTATCTGATTCAAGTAAACTTCAAACTGATTACGGATGACCGAAATCGAAAAGTGCAATCACGCGAACCAACTTGGAAAGAATGCATGACAGTGACGGGAAACAAACAGTTCTCACAAGCTAAATTTCCTCTGGATCAAACCTCTTCAACGGCAGAGTTAACGCTCGATGGTAGTGTGCGGAGATTGGAGAATTCTCGATAGGTATTTCTCCCTGTACCTAATGCGAAGTTGTGCTGAAAAGCCGAGAAGTGCCGTACAACTGTTTCATCCTTATTGGAAATCGTCAGCACGGCGCATCTCAAGAAACTCCAGGGAGTTTCGAACACGTGACATCCCGGTTAGTGACTCGAACAATTAACTGCTCGGTCACAGGCGGTCGATCAGCACTGTGACTAACTTGCAATTGGACAGCATGTTGCACTCTCGTCGTTTAGTGATGGAAACCACATTACGAGTCACGTGTTGATGATGACTTCAGTTGAGGCTTGCCTGAAACACTGGGGTGTGTTGAAGCAGTATAGGCTGGATGTCGGAGTTCTCTAAAATGCTCGTTCATGAATAACTTGGTTTCCATGGGGGACTTGCCGAAATTTATCCGAATTACTAGAGTATAATAGTCTTCAACTGAACGGCGCCAAACAGACCGCCAAATATTTCAGTTGGGTTGGCTTCCAAGAGGTCTAAGTGTAGTTCTAGTGAAAACCAATTTGAAGACCAAGCCTACTTGATGAGCTCCAAGAAAGAGAAAACTGCACTAGGCTGTAGAAAACGCTTCCGTATTCTTACAGGTAATGTCAACAACCTCGAATATGGTACCAAATGTAACATAAGACGGACTTTGTGCAGTTCAATCATCCGAAAATCACCGTAAGCAAAATACCGATCTGAGCCTCTCGCTGCAACCTAGTTTCCAACTAGAAAATGAGTTAGACGGAATCTTGGGGAGTACACCTCAAGAGGGGTGAAACCGATGCCCAGACTTTTCTTTGACCTTGTGAGAGCAGTACTCAATTTATCGAGCTTGTCGTCTTGGGTAGAACAAACTGACTTAATTTACGGACTGGAAGAACACTCCGAAATGTTTGTCAGTCAGACAGATCCAAACAGAGAGGATCGACCGCAGGTATTAAGGGGTCACCGACTCCCCGGAAAGAAATTGTAACGATTCTATGGGGCTCCTTGATCCTGTTCCCTATCTTCGAACGGGCTGATCTCAGTTGGACAGATGGCCTTGTTAGCGTGAAAATCACTTGCCAGAAGATGTTGTCTACCCCTGTCAAGTGAGGTGATGACACCTTCTTCTTACACTTCTTACTGTGTACCTGTTTTATAGGTGCAAACAGCATTTTGACATCTCTATTCCTTTTCCTCCCCCTAATTAAACCCTTCTTTGGCAAGAATCTACACCCGAAATGCTTTCGTGTTTATTTTTTTCAAGAAATACAAAACTAACTGCCCGTTTTTTTTTCTATGACGGAAATCCTTCAATGTTTGTTTACTTGCAACCCCCCCCCCCATGGATGGTCCGATAACTTTATATACCAGTCAGGAAAAGTAGACACGAATTTCAACGGTAGCCAGACATTTTGGTCACTATGAATAGTACTCCCTGAACTTTACAACTTTATAGAAGTATCACGGTATTCGAATTGGTCAAAACCGACCCACATCCATTCCAGTTGCGTGGAAGACCAACCGCCGCTAGCTGCGGTCGAGGGCCTATCCGCATCATCTGTTGAACCTACGTGGCACAGCATAACAGAAGGAAGGCCTTCCCTTGTACTGAGTATTATTCGTCATCAGTAAATCTCTCTTTCTGCTGAGTGTCGCTGACAATTTTTGTCTCGAATATGATTTATTACAGACAAGGAAAACATCCTAACGAGTAGACACGGAAAAAGAACCTTTATCAAAGTTGGTATTGCCCCTGCCCGGATTTTATTGCTTACACGAATGCACACTAGCCTCCATAAAATAATAGTATACAACATATGTAATAATATACAATTTATACATATGCGATATATAATAAAAGCATATTTCACTGCTTATTAGTGATAGTTCAGACGCATCTGGCGTAGGTTGGTCGTGGAGAGGTGAAAACTCTGTAAATTCGCATGGCAAACACCTAGAGTAGAAAATTTCGTGCAGTCAAGGATGACAGACTGCATTGCAGGTGATCATCTAGTGCGATTCTGAAACGAACACAATAAACACGTTTGGAAGGAGGGTGTTCTGTTCACATCACAGCGATGAGTATTGTGAGAACCAGCTCCGAACGTAACTGGACTACACCACTGCCAATGGAATAACCGTTTTCGTTGAGATTGATTTAATTGGTTGTTCTCGATTTGTCCTTGACAGATGAGTTAAATTTTTAGTGTCATCTTTTGGCCCGCCTAGAACTTGTCACGTGAGCTTTAGAAACAGCCCGTTTTCGGCTGCACATGACACGCCTGTACGCGTCAGTGATCAATAGATCAGCTGATTCGCACACTCATTGGCTTTCTAGTTTGGCCAAGCGCATTAGGCTATCAACAGCTATCCAGACTCGGGTTCACGGTGTTAACAAAGCGTTACGAACACTGCGGACCACAACAACGAGGATACCAATCCAGTGTATTCCGAATCACTTCGCAAGTGAAATGTCCTGCATTTCTGCGATTCAAACAACTACCTCCCAAAGGGCGTACCGAATGTTTCACAGAATTTTCAAGGCCAAACTAGGTTGCCTGCGAGCTGAGTGCGGAAGAGTTCACTTTAGGCCCTGTGGGTTGTTGGTTCGCAATAAAAATGCCGTTAACTGGTCAGCCGATATAAATAATGAAAGTGCTCGAAGTTTGGACCACTGGACGTCGTCATCATCAAGGTCCCGAGGATTGACAATAAAACTAATGTGACTAGTTTTCGGAAAAGTTTGGGAAACAATCGGTAGATTTATTGCCGGGCAACGTTTCGCATTTGACAAAAGAGCTTCCTCAGGCCAAGTGACTAGGTTACGCAGTTGGTCGAGATGTAAGGCAAAAGAAGAATCAGTCAGCTAAGTCGGACCAAATCGGTGCTAGATGTCTGTTAGGGGGGTATTTTAGTTAGAATCGGTCAGCAGTTGTTAAGACCAATGGGGAACCTTCAGGGATCTGGGTCCAATTTTAGGCCTAGTGCTTCCGGTTCGCTTCACGTCAAGATTCCTCTTGAACGTCGTTTATACGTTTGCCCGTCAGTGTGGATGAGCTAGTGCTACAACAGTTGTGTAAGGGATTCTGTGAACGTTGGTCGGGCTGAGATTTCCACCCCCTCCCTTTTAATGATGCTACGGATGGTGACAATCCCACACCGTCACGTGTCAAGTCCGCTTATCTAACACTATTTTCGATATGCTCGCCAGTTCCACACTCTACTCTCTACTCTACTCTGTCGCTTGTGTTAGAATGTGAGAATTTCTCACACCTGACATTGGGACTTAGTGGTGTCACGTGCAGCCTGTCGTGCTTGAGTCATCCTCGTGTGATGAATCAGGCCGGACCAGTTGACATGCAATTCAGTGCTAACATACAAAGGCCTCAAGTGAACAGCCACTGGCCAAACACAGCACCTGTGTGCATATACGTCGAGATTTTGCTGCGGTTTATGCATGTTTTCAAGCCTAATCCAATGTTTCTCAGCTAATACATGCGAAGTGATAATTGAATCTCGCCCCCCTTTGTTAAATCCGTCCGCCATTGCTCGCGTAGTCCCAGAGTACCGTTTATTTTCACTCTGCAGTATTACCCACTTTAAGGGTCACGTGAATGTTGAGGCTGGAGAGCATGAAATGCGTGGTTCTAGGTTTGTGTTGCCGGTACGGAATCCGCACCGTGTCAGTCGGCGGCTGTATCTCGGTGAGGTCTCTGAAGTGTATGCTCTACGAAACGTGCTGGATAACGATTGTTTCTTGGGATTAGCTTAATATGGCTTACCTCTCGCTACCAAACGAACTTGGGTCACTGTAGCTCTTCTTCGCCCAGTGTGCTATTGTGCGAGGTATACTTTTGCTTTGTTTTATTCTGAAAACTAGCATCATTTTCTAGCATACGTACGCACCGATCAGCACTTGCTCCGCTTAGTCTAGTGCACCAAGATAGTAGCTTAGTCATATTTACACTCCTGAAAAAAATTGCTCCTGACCTCCTCGGGACTGTTCCTTGTTCTCATTAGAGGACAAAGACAATTTCAAAAGAGTGACCGATTTTGCGTCTGACATCTGACTCAGTCGACTGCCACGTGATCTACAGCCAATTAGCGCACCCGATAACGCATCAATATTTTGACAAACTACCAACTAAGCATTTCGTCTGGTGGATATACGTACATGAAAACATTTGGGTTGGGGTGATGTGTTTAAGTCTGTTGAAGTGGTTGATAAGTCGAGGTCAATGAAAGATTTTGACCTTCTGTTTTGGTCACTATACTTCAGATCAATGACTTCTTTTTGTGGGTAATTTCTGCCTTCCGCAGACAGTTTTGACCAGTCTATCAACATTCACAGATCACATATGGTGTGATGTTTGTGCAAGATTTGCCAAAAAAACCCGACTATTTTGACGATATGTCGGAGAACCGTAGCTAGTATGTTTGTTGGTTGTTGACCTGGTGACTGTTGACCTGTTCGCCGAGCTTGGCAACTGGCGTGCGAACATTTCGCTATCATTTGGAGAGACTCCGTCCGGCCGCTCACTGAATATGTCACCTCAACTACCCGCACAATGTTTGCTAGGTGGATCCAGGATACCCGGGAACTGTGCCCACCTGAATAACGTACGAACGGCGTAACCGTTGGTGGGCTGTCGAAGAGTTTCTGGGATCCTGGTGAGTAGTGTTCCTTCAAGACTTTACCCGGTTTAAGCCGCGAACTATTAACAAGGAGAGTTGAACTGACTTGAGACGAAAGCCACTACCGTTAGACTGCGTGTTGCGGGATTTCCACACCCTCCTGGTTTCAGTCCACGTGTTTCTACTCGCAGGTGGCCAGAAACCGTGTGGGATGTGAAATTCATACCGATCGCAGCTACGGACATGACAGCACATTCTAGCTGAAGATGATTCTGAACCGTCCCTCGTTGAACAGTTCTAAAACGGTTACAAACGACTAACCTAACAAACCTGCATATTCCCGACGGGCTAGGTAACTGGGTGCGATTAGCCTTCTTGTCTCCATTGGTGGAAATAGGTGCTGGGGCATTTGCCTCATTTGAGACACAACAATTGATGGGAACAGTCGGTAAATCATGATCAAGTCGCTGATGATAATCCACTAAGCCTCACAATTAATTTGATTATCATTCAGCTTCTATCGCACTGGAAATAAAAGTAGAACTATAATGATGGACAAATTGGCAGACAACAGGTGCTGTTCGGCTCACCTCACCTTTGGCGATGAAAGCAAATTGTCCAACAAAGCCACCGAAAGTTACAGGGCTTTCGTTTTTCAGCAGCGAAACGGAATGGAAAATGAGGAATAAAATTGATCCGATGGAATAGAATTCTGTTTGCGGAACTGAGCTCAAATCACCGCAAATTCGATAGTCCGCCGGCCGCGTCGGATACCTCACTGGTTGCGTGCCGTGTTGTACAGAATTGGATTCCTCCGAGGTGTCGATGGTTGTAAACAAATCCACATAGTCAAGACATCTACGATGAAAAATTAATGCAACGAGTTTTCAGCAACCTCATGAGTAGTTTGTCACCTCCAGACAAAAATAAACGCAGTTGATGGTCAACAAAATATATAGAATAGGCATAGAATGATCGAACAAAAATGGCACACAAAGCGGTTGTTTAACGATCCATATGCAAGGTTATTCAGTGGTTTTGAGGAATCAGCTCTTCGCGTTACAGGCTTCAATGTAACGAATCAAATATGACACTCGGACTCATTTACAATGACTCGACATGACATCTATAGGATTCGATTCGATGTCTTACTGACGCGTTCTACCCACTAACCAGAAATTTGGCGCACACACTGATGTGCTGAAACGGTCAATATCATATTTTTCTCAGTTTCTTACTGTTCCAAATAGCGAATTCATTTTCTGAGAACAACACTGTCACGTCATCATCATCATCGTCAGCTGTAAGAACCGTGTACTTGTCGTACAGTGGTTGTAGCCGCCACAGTTTCGTCCGCCGATGATTTGAGGAGGTGAGGTAGGTAGCTGCGCATTGGAGGCGGGAGCTGATAAACTGGTGCGTACATGCACCATTGTCAATGGACTGTTAAGTGGGGGGATTGGGAAGGGAGCTATGTGTTGAAGGCAATAGCTTGGATGCCTCCTTGTTACTACGTTTCAGAAAACCGCGCAAGAGACGGGGAGAAGGGAAGCTTTGCTTTTGTAAACGACATGGTTTATCTTTCGAAATTTCAGCTCCCCGAAGCACCGAGAAGTAGGTGAAGGACAGGGAGTATATGAACTAAAATCTGTCACAAATTCCTGTAAATTCAACACTATTCATTTGAAAGTTGGATCACTGTCCTAAAAGGCATTTTTTCATTCGTGTACCGAAAACAATAAATTTATCTCATCAGAACGAGGCCGTTTGCTCTTAGGAAGACTATTATGCGATTGAGAACAACTCGTGTGTTTGTAACACAAAACAGTGCTTTGTGAAAGAAGACCACTCTGTTAGAGAGTTTCCGACAGTATTCCTTGTCAGCAATGACCCCAGGTGCTCCCATCTCAAACGACTATTCCGCTTGATGATAAGCAACTTGCTATCTTACCGTGACATATCATGAATTGGTTACTGCAGACCAAACAGAAATTTTTAAAATACTTTTTTTTCATAATGCATCTTACTACTGATGTGGTTCGTCTGAGTCTAGCAAACTCATGAAGTTTTGCAATACATTATGGTGGTTAATGGACTTGTTGTGTTTTCACTCATATTTCCTTCCCGCCTCACAGGCTGATCCCGCAACAGCGCATCACGTTTGGGAAAACATCGACCGGTTGCAGGGAACAAATTTGAATCACTCGAAACTCGACAATAGTTGGAAAAGCTCTTCAAATATGCCACCGACAGAGCGAAACCGAAGAGCAGTAGTGTAGTGCATCAGTCTCGGAGACATCCGAGTTGTCCGCGTGCTGTACTGTTGCCGCAAGACGTACCCATAATCTCATTTTCCACAAAAAAGACCGTCTTAATCGGTCTCCAATTCAAGTTGCCTCCGAAGAAGTTAAGCAAGAGCAAAACGTGAGCTGGTTTTGAACACAAGCAAGATTAGTTGAAAAATCGTGTCCCAAAGTTAAACAGAGAGACAGAATGGTTCCCGGGCTATCCTTACGTATGTGCACCGATCCAGTAACGATTTGTTTGTGTACTGAACACTAACGGGTCACTCGTGAACTAATAGAACGAATCACTTATTTTTTCTGCAGCAGGGAAAAGTTTAACTATGGTTGTTATCAAAACAAAAGATCACAGGAGAAAACGCATCATTGTAGTTCCAATTACAATTTCGTCCTTTAAGTTAAGTCAAGCTATGCTGAAGAACCGAAATGCACTGCACAGCTGTTTTCTCCTTATGGGAAATCAGCAGAGGTGAGAATCTCACGAAACTCTCGGGGGTTTCGAACCCGAGACCTCAAGACCAGTAATTTATCGGGTGAGCGGTAATTACGGATAGATATTTCCACTTGGAAACAACCGCTTGGTAGCTACATGGATGTATTCCTGACTGAATATGAAAGCCGTCAGAACGAGAACTTCAAGCAAGCGAACTGCTCCAAAAAAACACATCCGTTCGATTCTGTGAATGCATACCTCAGCATCTCATAAAGTGTATTCCTGGTTAGTTAACATTTTGAACCCCAGTTCATCGAATCACGCTTCAAGGTTGTCATTTGAGTTGGTAGTGTGATTAGATTTCACTCAAAGAGGATAGAGCGTCACTCATTGTTCATTCAGGGAAAATGGTCACGTGTTGACCGGCTCCTCGATTGAAGGTTCACTCGTCGAGTGCTTCTCAGTTCTTCAGAAGGACTTACGGGATGAAATCTACGCTAACTAACAAACTATTCAGAGAGTAACTGTATGACTGTTATCTTAACGATACTGCTAATAGCAAGGACACCGAAAATTTTCAGGCCTTCTAAATATTCCTACTGCTCCTCATGCCAAAGTTCACGTGATTTGCGAATAAGGCAGTGGGTAGTGTCACTTTTTTATATATAGACCTGTACACAGGTGTGCGATAGTTAACAGAGTACAGCTTGCCTTGCGACCGTTTGGGGTGATCAGTACTCGCAATTTTTCAGTTTTGCACCTAGTTCGTATAATTGTGGCCTGGTACAATTCCCGCAGCATGTTTAGCGCCAATCAGATAGCAGAAAAGAAGGGAGATCATGTCAGCAGATGACTAACTTGACCGCCTCTTTGCCAACCACGAGAATTCAAAGCAGTTCTACAATCTGATGGTGACTAACTAGCCAATCAGCTCAAAGGGTGACGTCAATCATGAGTCATGCCTGTCTTGTTTCAACATTGCTTCCCACACAACCTCGAGGACTCCCGCTGCCCTCAATGTAGTCAACCGCTTCGTTTGTAGGCAGTTAAAGTGGCAAAAACATTGGCAGAACAGGCCAACCTCTTTCTTATCGATGGTCTGGACAGATCTCGAAGTGGCTGATGCGGTTAAGGAAGCCGCCAAATAGCACAGGTCAGAGGTCACATCGAAACCTTCGGCCATCGACCGCCGGACATCTCCCCAACATCTGGAGTTGTACTGACGATACAAATTACTTCCATAGCATAGCCATAGCCCAAATTTTTGGGCTATGGCTATGCTATTTACCGAGACCGTGGTATTTACCGAGACCACATAAAATAAGGCTCACTAATCGGCAGCTTGTGCACAAAAATAGTTGACTCAGACCTTATGTTTACCATGACTGTGGTCATGTGACCGATTTTGCACGGCCAATAAGCGCTCTTTTTACGTTTGTCGTTTTTCATCACTTCTGCGAAAGAAGATAGGAGAATAAATGTTAACATTTTGTGGTGTATGTCTTCCATCGGCCATGACACAATGGATATGAGGGACTTGGTGTTTCGAGCAGAGGGAAAACATTTCAAATTATGGACACTTTTACCTGGTTTCCTGAAGCGTTCTCAGCGTCATATTGCCTCTCAATAGACACTGAAAATCAGAGAATACCACAATGAATGCCTTTCTCCAGGTGATCCCCCTAGAGACATGAAACCGCATATCTGTTTGTACCGATTTCTAAATCAGGCTGCTAAACATTCCGACTAGTGTTATTTTTCCAACGGACAGGTAAATATTTTCCTAGCTATTCCCAGTCGGAAAAAATTTAAACCGGGTCCACTACGCAATCTGTGCATCTTCATCTCGTGTCAGACGCTTTGGTAGCGCACCGTATGTTGCCGACCAGTCTCTACGATTTTCATCGATTTTAAATGAGTCTTCGGCTTCGTGGCTAGACCAATTCTTCTGAATATATTTGACTAGAAAGCAATACTCTCGATTCGAGCTGGCGGATGGATGGGATCGCGATATAGCACTTTGACAACCATAGTTCGAACCCCACGTGGGTGCTTTCAGATTGGCTGCTGGTGCGTTTTGAAGATAGACAGTATCTTTTACGTTTGTATGCAATATTCGCGCCGTTTAAAGGCATATTACCTGTCACTATGATTAAAAGTCAACTATTTACACACCTCCCTACAGTTGGAAGGATTTGTCAAAAATTTCCCCCCCCTCATTTATCTCTAATTTAGTCGTGAATGTCTCTGCGGAGTGCACATTCTAATGAAATTGGATTCTGGGTGTCCTGTTCACATTTTTGACCGTTTGTCCACGTTCTTGGTAGACTCTGAGAAGTGACGCCCTTACTTTCACATGCGACTGGCACATTTAGAGTGAAAGGACCATGAATTTTGATGCATGCATAAACAACGAGCGTACAGGGACAAATAAATTTATTGCAGTTGCTTTACCTCCCCCACTCTGACTAGAAAGAGAATGACAGGCTGCCTTGTTTTTATCAAAAGTTCCTGCCAAACAGCTTGAGAACCTCAACAACTGTACCGGAAGCAATATGACGTCATATATTGTTTTAGTTTAGTTTAAAATGTTGACAGAACTAGCAGATATATATATATATAGCTGAATTTCAGTGGTCAATTATTTCTGAATGATGTTCAATTATATTGAATTTTGGGGAACTGTCTTTAGCAGAGGACAAATAACTCAAACAAAATTAGTCACTTGATTCTGAGCATTTGAATGTTTGTTTCGTTCATGGCTACTCAGACAATGTGACTTCAGCGACCAAAGTCTTGGGAATATTTAGAACTTTTCCATCCCGACCTAAAGCTGCCACCTTGACGTGGTGGTCGGGCTTGAGTGCTGCAATGATCCCGCGGGCTACACTGGCTGGAACGTCGTTCCACAAGGTGCAACCATGCCAGGAAGGCCAAAGGGGAGCAGTCAGACCAAGAGCAGCGAGACCCCGTACTACGAGTAATCGTGCTACGAGGCGGTCTGGGGGTAAAGTCGTACTGTCCTCTGAGACAGGAGTCTGAAGGCAGTAAGGTGTTTCCCCCAGGCGACCAGCATGTCCATATTTATGGAAGCAGAGATGCTGCCTTCCCCCGAGGAAAGACGGGTTAGAAAAGGTCGGCCCTAAAAACCGCACACTCCGATCGCCCAACGGTTGACCGTGACCGCCGGCGCATTATCCACTACGGTCGAAATACTTTTAAAACCAAAGAGTCCGGTGCTGCTCAAAAGGCACCTGATGTGCGCAGCCGCATCAGGAATGAGACAGTAATGCCTTATTCCCTGCGCCCTCGGGCCAGGCCGGCCCCCTAAAGCCAAGTAGGTCAGACTATTGAGTCATCGGCTCCGGGCAGGGTCCCCAAAGAAAACCCTACTGTCCACTGCCTCGTGGGTCAGACCCTTGAGTCAGAGGCTAGGGGCAGGGTCCCCGAACAAAACCCTACATCCTCCCACTGCCTTGTGGGTCAGACTTTTGAGTCAAAGACTCAAGGTGGGGTACCTCAACCAAACCCCCTTCTTCGGCCTGGGCAACCGGGAAGTATCATTTGCCCGCGCAGTTCTGTGTCCACCGATATCCCTCCCCAACCCCTTCCCACCACACAAGCAAACGTCACTGGGTCACTTGACTGTCAGTTATCTGACCGAAAGGCCCTATGCCCCTCGCTGCCCATTCACAATAAACAAAGTAGCAACCTTCTAAATCCATCAAATACTTTCTATGTAGGAGCTTTTAACGTCCGTACTCTATGTCAAATTGGCAAACAGGCAGAGCTTGCTGAAACTTTATACTCCCTTAAAATTGATGTATGCTGTGTCTCCGAAACACGCATACAAGACCCAAGCGTGGTTATGCATCTCAGAACGCCAAGGATGAACTCAGCTCTTTCACATTTCTCCCTCCGTGTGTCCGGTGACCCAGAAGCGATGACCCGTGGACTATATGGCGTGGGAGTTGCACTCAGCCCCAGAGCTGAACGCGCTTTGCTTGATTGGATCCCAGTGAACAGTCGGCTTTGCGCCGTCCGGTTATCCAGTTCAATCAAGCTCAATGCCTCTCGGCATAAAAAGCGCTGCCTGTTTGTAGTGTCGGCTTATGCCCCAACGGAGTGCAGTTCTGATGTTGAGAAGGATACCTTTTATCGAGAACTATCCGGGCTCATTCGGCAGGCAAAAAGCACTGATATTGTGATCCTTGCAGGCGATCTGAATGCTCAAGTGGGTCGTCTGAGCTCCTTGGAATCACATTTGGGCGGTCGATTTGGAGTCGATGCTCGCCGCACAGACAACGGAGATCGACTCCTTCAGTTGTGTGCTGACCATGAACTGTTTCTGGCAAGTACGAACATTCAACATAAGCGTTCGCATCGCGTGACCTGGCGGCCACCAACTGCAAATCAACCGTGGACCCAGTTGGACCACGTGGCCATCAGCTACCGGTGGAGAGCCACAATTCAAGACTGCCGTTCCTTTTGGGGCACTCCACTTGATTCCGATCACGCCATGGTGCGTGCACGCCTGACAGTTCGCTTCCCTTCAGGCCCTCGCAAACTAGAAAGAAGCATGCCAATCCAGTATCTTCGAAGATCGACCATAGCTCAACAGTACCGATCTAAGTTAGCCCAACAACTCTCTACATGCACTGGCAGTGCGAGTGTAGATGAAGCATGGCAAAATGTGAAAGAAGCCATGTTAGCGGCGTTCAGTGCTGTCTGTCCAACCTCCCCGATTCGACCACAAAACCACTGGATATCGGCGAGGTCGCTATCCATGATTGATGCCCGAAAATCCATACCAGCAGGCAACGCGTACGACGGCGCACGCAAATCCCTTAAACGCCAAATAGTGAAGAGCCTAAGGAAAGACCGAGAGCTCTGGTGGAAATCGAAAGCTCGAGAGATGGAGAAGGCTTTTGCTACGGGAAACAGCCGTGCCCTATATCAACTGATACGATCGACTGGTCCCAGGAAAACAATGGTCAGCGAAACGATAAGTGAAAAAGACGGCTCATTAATTCACTCCCAAAAACGTCGACTGGAAAGATGGGCCGAACACTTCGAAGAGCAGTTCAGCTGGCCTCCTGCAACACAGCCTGTGGAGATAATGCATACAGGCCAGTGGAATGTAAACCTTGATCGTCCTTCGGAAGAAGAAATAAAGTACGAACTATCCGTACTAAAACGTGAGAAGGCACCAGGACCGGACGGTCTCTATCCAGCCCTCTTCAAAGAAGGCGGAGAATCCCTGGTGACCCATCTGACAAAGCTTGCTGGTGCTATATGGAACGAAGAGAAGGTGCCTGCAGAATGGGGCATGTCGACAGTTATCCCTATTTTCAAAAAGGGTACGCGGACGCTGTGCGAAAACCACCGTGGCATCAGCCTGTTAGCTGTGGCGTCGAAGGTACTCTCTGGTCTTATCCTTCGAAGGTTAACTGAACACAGGGAGAGACAAATCCGTGAAAACCAAGCTGGGTTCCGTCCTGCAAGAGGATGCATCGATCATATCTTCACCCTCCGACAGATTCTTGAACAGCGACACTGCTTCCAGCAACCAACAATGGTTGTGTTTCTCGATCTGAAGGCTGCCTTTGACTCTGTAGACCGCCAGGCACTATGGCAGTGTCTGTGGAGCAAAGGTGTCCCCCTTAAATTCTTGACCCTTCTTAAGGCGCTGTACGCCAACTCCCGCGGCCGTGTGAAGGTCTACGGGAAGCTCTCGCCTGAGTTCACCACATCAAGTGGTGTCAGACAGGGCTGTCCTCTTTCACCTTTCCTCTTCAATTTCGTCATTGATACGATCATGGAAGACTCATTATCAGCCTCTACTGCCTGTGGGGTCGAAGCGCTCCCGGGGCGTCCGCTTACAGATATCGAGTATGCAGACGACATAGCTCTTCTTGGATCTGACGCCGTGGTAATGCAAAGAATATTAAATAATCTAACTAATTCCGCCTCACGGTTCGGCATGCGCTTCACACCTGCAAAGTGTAAAGTGCTAGTGCAAGACTGGGTGGGCCCGAACCCTAGCCTAGTGCTTGCGGGTGAACCGATTGAGGTAGTAGACAAATTTGTCTACCTGGGCAGCTGTATTAGTCCCGGTGGTCTCGCGAAAGATGATATTTCCATCCGAATTGGGAAGGCCCGAGCAGCTTTTGTGAACCTGCGTCACCTGTGGCGTAGGCGTGACATCAGCTTATCCGTCAAGGGTCGAGTTTATAATGCTGCTGTGCGCTCCGTATTACTATACGGATCAGAAACCTGGCCGCTGCGCGCCGAGGACGTCAAACGACTTTCAGTGTTTGACCACCGATGTCTCCGGAGCATTGCCCGAATCTGGTGGGAACCTCGGTTGCGTCAACTGTTCTTCCACCAAAAGGACTGGACCACAGGTAAATGAAACCCGTCGCAGCGGATCGAACGTTATTCGTACGTTTTTGCAGTTTCAACGAAGCATACACACACACACACACACTAAATTTCAATATAATTTGGGCAACACTTCAGTGTCTAATCCCTCAAGCGATGGGAATTTAGCAGGAATAATTGCCCATGGCGTTGAAAGCGGTTCAAGCACAATCAATTTTCAACAGCTCTTGTCAAATTCAGGTGCTTCGCGACTCTTTATGAAAGAAATTCTACCTAGTACGAATCGTGTAAATGTTCATAGTTGTACATGATTTTTCAAGTTGTTTCTCTTATATTGTTGAGTTTCTTTTAGACAGAACAGCTGCTCATAAGTTTTCCGAAAGTTTCTCAGCAGCTCATGATGGGTTTCTCCCTTCCTCCAGTTCATCAGGTAAACGCAGTTCCCGAGATTTCGTCAACTATATTGTCTTCTTGAACCAAAATGGGGGCGAAATTGCCGAACTAAACTCAGTTGCAAACAAACTTGGATTCAACGGGAGAGACAACCGAACTTCCGATGAACTTCTCGTTCACGATACTCTTCAAATGAGTGTGCTCCAAGAAGGCCGCCTCATGTGTCAGTCGGTACGGTATGCGAGATATCGCAGTAAACTGTCCAGACGGATCAGTCTAATTCCTGCTGTCTGAAGATCTTCCATGGTCGACGCCTAAATTTGCGATTTACTTAGGTGGTCACTTCTGGGCACTGGTTGAAAGGACCAGGTTGACATATTCTAGGGACCAACCAATCCCTCGGAAAGTGTGGTAAGCACATAAGCTGACGAGTTCATTCCTCCATTGATTTACTATTCCACTAAACTCAGACGTTCAGTGATCAGTACATGTGCACTCGGAGGTTCCGTCCGCCATCCCATGGAAAATTCACCACCGCTGCAGGTTAGGCAGGGGGATTGAGAGAACAAGCAGAGGTGGTTTGTGCTCCGGGAGTGGTATGCAGCGCACTCCCGGCACACAAAACAAGTCTATCGGTTCTCTCAACTTCACACTCACTCTGTCGTTTCGCCTACAGCTGCCGTGATTATTACTTGGAACGAACGGCGTTGAGGCGTGAGAAAAAACTCCCTCATCTTGGTTGCTGAATTAGGCCATCAATTTCTCAAATTCCACAAACACCGGTTACAAAACGCCCTTGAAACTGGTCACTTCGTTGGTGTCAGCCCAACATTCTCCATTTGAATGTGATGTGGACGATTGTTACGTCTAAACTTCGCTGAGGCTTTATTGATTAGGTTAACAGTTTACGCTCAGAGTTTTTGGTTGTCATCTTACGCCTACTTTGGTTTATTTGGATGAGTGAGCTTCATTCAAAGTCCGGCAACCACTTACAACCAGTCGAAAGCAATCTAGCAGATTTCAAGCTTCCGCGGCGCTACCTGGCTGAGAAGTCCTGACAAGCGGGTCAATCGATCGACACAACCAGGACAGTTACTTCGTCGTCGTTCGAGGCGTTGGGCAAACCAATCACACCGCTCAAGCATGAACACGTTTACCTATTCATGCTTGATAATTCACGTGCGTACACTGTGCGTTAGTGGAGTAGTCGTAGCACGTCTGCCTCCCGTATCGGATGCTCTGAGTTCAGACCCCGGCGGCAAGGCCAAGCATTGCTGATGAGCTCTAATAAGCGCGGAACTCGAGTCCGTAGCTTTCTCTCTTCGGTGCGGACTAATCAGAATAACTGCGCTTGAACAGAAGCAGTGTTCAAACATGAGCGATGTGGACGTGGATTCAAATTCCGCCAAGCTTAACAAGCACAGTGTGCTTGACTCCAAACGATCTTTCGTTTCTGAACTGCTTCTTTGCTGTTGAAGAGAATGTCGGCAGCTCAGGTAGGGTAGATTGCCGTTGGTTTGTTCACTGAGCTGGGTAATTTGATCGCAAACGTTTCATCACCAATCGGAATGACATTATCGGTGCTTTGTAACTTCAGTGCGTTGTACTTCGGATCAGCAATGCTGAAGTACGTCGGATAGTATTTGGGAGAAATAACTCACCCTCGATAGATGAACTGATCACACTGCATAGGTTGCGCTGGCTTGGCCACGTGCTGCGTATGCCAGTCGACCGACTTCCTTGAAGTGTCCTTTCCGCACAACCACGTGAAGGGTGGAAACAAGTCAGAGGCGGTCAAACAATGACTTGGCAGCGAAGTATAAAAGCCATTACCAGCAAACTCAGTTGCGCTGGTCACTGGCGTCTTCCTGGATTGGGACCCCGAGATGGGCCACATCAATGGTTAGAGACATTGTCAGACATGGCCCAATCGTGTCCTCATGGCGCTCATGCATCCAAGCTATTGCCTTCAATACATAGCTCCCTTCCCAATCCCCCACTTAACAGCTCATTGACAGTGGTGTATTTACGCACCAATTTATCAGCTCCCGCCTCCAATGTGCAGCTACCTACCTCACCTCCCCGAATCACCGGTGAACGAAAGTGTGGCATCTACAACCACTACAACAAGTACGCGGATCTTACAGCTGAGGATGATGATGATGGTGATGATGATGATGATGCGTTGTAAGAGAGCGTAGTGGAGAGTAGCTACGGGTCGGTGGTTGTTTCTTCTTTGTTGAGACCAATCGGAATTGCGAATCCCACAGACCTCTGGGGGGATTGGAGCCCACAACCTCCCGCTAGTAGCCTTAAAATCCGTCATTTGGTCATGAGCGCCTGGTAACCAGTTCGATAAGCTTACAGGTATATAGGATCGCACGTTACTCGTCCCTCGGCTGTATATTTTAGATCGTGTTGCCATGGCGTGATTTGTTGCCCTAGTAACGACAGCTCGTTTGGAGAGATCACGTGACTGACGAAATTTTGTTTTTGGGATGATAACATGTAGTGTGTTGGTAACAAAGAGATTTTGAAGCTACAGTGGCGATTCGCTTGTAAAAGTGCATTCGATAAGTGTTGAACACCTTGAGTTTACTGTGGAGCTCTTTTATTGATTGCTGGAAATAATCACCCCGGAAATATTTGAACTCATGTCATTCAGGATATGTTCTGGGTAGCTTAGAACTCGGACAGGTTGACGTGTTGTCACTTTCAGTAGTTTAAAAACAGACAGGTAGAATATGGTCCGGTTTATCGTGTTATGCAACAGTTCTTTGACCACCGATTCCATGGTTGATGAAAAGCCGATGGCAGCTGTAGGTCAGGAAGTGGCTTTAAGTTTCACAATGGATTTCATCCAGCAAATGGTCCCAGTTTTTGATGTAATATTAAGGAGCTCTAGAAACGTCATCAATCATCTTCACATCATGAATTTCTAAGATGATCTACCTTTCACGTGCTGTTTGCTTCTTGTGCTTAGAACGGGCAAACAGTGTGATTTCGTGCACCCAGCGCGTATACGCCTGAGCGCTTGCACATACTAGTACAGAGGGACAATGACGCTACGTAAACAGTTCTATTCCGAAGACAATTGCCTTGTCATACTGTTGAAGACTTACATGCCTTATCCTAGTGAACTGACGGAAACCCTTCGTCGCGAAGCTATTAAAAAACACAAACCAAGCAGTAAAATGTCAGTAGACACGTAAGTAAATATTTCTTCTGCACAATGTTTTTAAAAACTGAACATTCTCTTGGACTTTTAAGGATATTCATTGACTAGTAAAAAAGCAAACGAACACTGCAAAGAGATCTCATAATTTCCGTAATGAACTTCACCTTCCATCTGAGGAGGCGGCGAAGAACTGGACACCGGATGCTAGACTACTCGCATGCTTCACCAGTAGTATACACCATTGCGCCAGTATTGTAAGTGTAATTTGGGATACTAATAGGTTCGAATAAGTGGATTTCCTTCCGACATTTGTGTTTCGTCCAAAATTAGAGTCCCTTGTGGGCGAACTATCAATTCTCGGCACCACGTGATTCGGTAAACTTACATCACATTTATCAGCGTGCAATATTGATTTTAGCTAGTTTGACAATTATTCACCAGTTCTAGAGAGTTCCCTCTTACTTTGGTCATATCAGGAGCCGTCAGAAAAACGATTTCCGAGATGAGGATAATCAGGAACAACCCAGTCAAGTCTTTCAAACCCAGTGAGCCTCGAAACGAAGCCCAGAGTAAAGAACTTTCAACTAGTGTGTTTTGAGAGAATCGGCGCATAAAATCGGTTCGGTTCCAGTTAGTTTTACCCTTCTTCTTACAGTGCTGAATAGCAAGGTAAGAGAAGAAACGAAGCAGTGTTCTGGTTCTGTAAATGAACGAAAGGAATGACAGGACGTGGAACTGGACAGTCGCATTTGTCACCTAATCAAGTTGAGTCAACATGGGTATTCGGTGTAATCGATCGAACTTGGTCAACCAACTTACAACCTTATGGGTTGTAAGCTGTTAGGGGAAGAAGTACACAATGCAAACGAATAAAAATCTGCTGATTCAAACTGTCTTCCAATAACACTCAAGAGCTGCGACTTTTTAACGTCTTGGCAAAGGCGTGTTTAAATTGGGATCCCGGATGGTTGCGTAATAATGCAAATGTCTCAAAATACAAGCTTTCAGTTTCCCACGTCATTTGCGTGGGAGATTTGTGGTACTTCTACCAAAAGCTGAGCAAATACTGTACTTTTAAGTAAGACTCACCTGCCTTGTTGTGGTTCCCTCAAGTCAAACGACCAGAAACTTAATTTCACACGGTCAGTCTCCTTTGCTTCAAATCTGTACAAAAGGCAGTCCAAATCAGGTGGGTACATCTTCGGAAAGTTTGGTGACTTGAAGGTACCGTTGACTTGTCTGGCGCCGTCAAAAACATAGCATCTGCATTCTACGAAGAACAAAGGTGTAAGGTGGGTATAAAAGAGTTTCAGTGTTTCACACAAACATGTTGGATTTTCTCACGATTGAATATCAGTCTACATCCGCTGTAAAACAAATGAAAATGGGGTTATTTTCCTTTGTACTGTTTCGGAACACGTCCGCCCACGCATCCTGAATGGGATCATAAATCTTGGTATGCTGAAATTTCCCAAAAAAATCTGTTCCATTTATCTAGAGCTCGTTTTAAGTCAGTGTGTACTTCCTTGGCGGGTGCATGCTACTGTCAAACGTTGTAAGTAGCACTGTGTGTGTATTTCAAAGTGTCAAGTTCACAGTTGACCGACTATGGGGCTGAGGACTAGTTTTTGGAATCGTACTTTTCTACGTCAAAGTGAAAATTTCACGTTGCACGTATAATATTACATGATTAGACCTGATTTATTAAGGTTGATGCTTTTGCCGCCGTCTTGTTCGACTCCGGAGTTGTTTTCTTTTTCCACGAGTTTCGTCAATGTATTTGCAAACGAAAATCAACACCGACACATCCTAGTGGACACAGCGTCAAATTTTGCCGAATCGAACTCTCCGTATCCTAGAACGCTACTGACACCTTTAACCTCGGTTAAAAATTTCAATGTGGCGCTATTTGGTGCCCGCAGGGATGTCTGTGTTTAGTCCGTAACATCATGGGAGTAACCGCTGAAATGAAGTCAGAATTTTGATTCGTAGACATCGTGCAGCACAACGTTGACTCCTTTGAATTTCCATCAGTTGCGTAGTAGATGTTGACATTTTTAGTGCCTAAGTCCGCAAGGGAGTAGTCCTTAACAGTCTTTGGCCCTTATCGATAACCGCCACGTTTCAGGTAACCCGACGACAACGCAGCAATTCCAGTACCAACAGCTTAACTGAGTTGAGTGCTGTTTTTCTTGTATAACCAGGGTCCCCACCCCGGGATGGACTACACTCACACACTAGTGAATCCGGAGCATACACTGGATTACTTCCGTCGACAGCGTATCAATCCACGAATCATATTCTCTGAGACCACGGTGACATCGTCATCATACAGACCGTCGTATACAGACTACATCAATTTCGATGTCATCAGTGGACCCCCTTTTCCGTAGCAGCCTACATTTATCGGATGGCACCTGTCAGATCATGTGTATGGTGTATGTTGTTTGACCGTTTCTCAGGTCGCAGTTGCTCTGTTTGCCGACCTCGATAATTGGCTAGTAAGCCACGTGATTAACAGCCAGTTAAGCCACTTGATCTAGGAATGTGTTGTCCTGACAACTGAGGTACCTTTTGGGCATCAAGGATGCCCAACCAAACCCCATAGACACATGGACTCACACTTTACGCTGTCCCATAAGTGTTTCCTTGTGGAACGGGGACCTATTCGGATCATGTGTTCGCCGAATTATGTTCACAATTCAATAAAAAGGGTTGATGAAATGGATGGTGGGTGGTTGATCCTGAATGGGACCAGAATACACAAGACACAAGCACAAAGTTAAGCATATTTGAACGGGATTCTAACTCGTAGTGCTTTTCTTGCCAGTTTAAATCTTGTCTACATGTGTTCCTAGCCAAAAATTAGAGATTTCCCATAAACTCAATTTCCTACAAGGGGTTTTGGTGCACGCATTATCTTCGACGAATCGTACGAAGTCGCCAGAACCCGAGAAAGCTGTAGAGCGTTGCCACATTGCAGGCAGCGTTTACTCAGCAACCACTCAATCGTAAAGTGTAGCTGACGATATCTGGCTCTCTCATTCTCTCTTGGCACTTGTTCCTGACTGATAGAAATTTGACGCTCTCAGAGGGCTTGTGATCTCCCATTTACGACAGTCACCACAAAATAGGTTGTTCGGATGGAACAGCGTTTTCTTATGGCAACTCATCACTTATAACCGAGACATCTAAAAACCATACTGTTAACTGCTCTGTTCTCCAGGCAAACCACGCTACACTGACCCTCCGTTTGTAGTTTGATTTGAGCAATAAGTCGTCATAACCCTTAGACCATCTACAGTAAGCATTTCTCTACTCATCTACTCTCCACAGCCTCAGGTTCAACAACCCTACAAAGAAAGAACCCTTTAAGTTCAGGTCTCTTCCCCTTTCGCCTGAGTTCAATATGAAACACCTAATGAATGGAGGTCACCATTGACAGAGGAGAAAAAATTCCCATTTACACCTGATAGCATGAGATCAAGGGTATTGATTTAACTGGGTCCTGGTAACGATCGTCTGCGATTTACACTTGAAGCGTGATGTGGAAAATGAAGGCTTGAACAGCTCCTTCCGCAGATGAACAATGACCGGTAAATCATCGGAGGTTTGACCGAATATTTCGCTTGTACTGTACACCAGGTTGCCTCATGTCTAAGTTGGAATGATATTAAAGTATGTTTCGATGCCTCTCCCAAGGTGATGAAGCTTTACTGGCTTCCCCTCCTTGGGAGTTTATCAGATAGGTCTGATCTTCGAATTTATACCCACTTTATTTCATACTGGAAAGCCAGATTTTGGACACGTGGCGATAAAAATTCTTTGGAACCGGTTTGGTGCTGAAAAGAGTGTCAGATAGAAGACACTTACGTAAAGATTGGTGGTCAGGTGGGACACATGGTTAATGAAAATCAAGGGACTATGCTTACCTGATGAAACTTAAGAACGGTGATACCGGTGTCTGTATATTTAGGATTTAGATAACCTTTAACGTTTGTGTGTAACTGACGTGTTCAATCTTCAGTGCACATCGCACAGACCTTCATTGTGGCCTGTCATTTCCGAAAGTTTCGCTCACTTTATTCCCTTAGCTACCCCAGTTTCCTCCACGGAAGCGAATCTAGCGTTAGAAAGGTGAAAAATGCGATGCGCCTCCAAATATTCAACTTGTTTGATTACACTTGATACCGACTTTGAGTGGAACGTGTGTCTGACGTAATACACATCATATGTCCCTTGTTATTTTCAAACGAATGAGAACTATTCATTTGGACCGGCAATTAAAACACACTCAAACATTATGCCTTTCACATTGCCGACTGACAAGACTTATCACCAGAAGGCATTCTCAGTGCTGCATATGTTTTCTTGTTTGTGAAAACGATAGATGGAATGTAACTCCCAATCATAGTCTACGGTTTTTACACCCTTATAAGTAGATTTTAAAGCTCGTCTGAGCCCTCAAAATCCGTTGCTGGTTGGTGAAGGTGTTTAGAAACGAGCCACTGTTATTTCATAGTTACGTTACGTCATCTGTTCAGTCCAATGTTTGAATGTTCACAGTAGAAGATGATTGTAACTGATAAAAATCTGAGCACCATGGGTTTTTTTTCTCGTGTGTACTATGGCCATTTTCGGTTGCTCTCGTTGGTTCCAGTTTTAAACGATATGCTTTAGAAACAGTTATCCAGGAAAACAGTAAAACTTGGATTGAATCGCACCTTTTGAAGTGACTGATGCGAAGCGAACGACGCCACAACCAGATGGAGCATAAGACTGACGGAAACTTGGGAGTCAGTGGTGGGCTATTGGTGCGTTTCCAGCAACCTTAAGAGTCACGTGTTTTTCAAATTGAACCACAGTGAAATTGTCAAGCTTAGGGGTTAGACCAATCGCATTGAGCATCACGTCGGTTGACCTGTATTTGCGTCTCTTTTAAATGAAGCAGGAATATACCCTACTGATGACCTTTTATCCCATTGGGAAGACTGACTTATCTCAGGAAACTCCATTTTGAAAGCAACTGGGGGGGGCTAAATAGCAGTCTGAAATGCTGTCAATTTACACTAAACAGCCCCAAAACCGAAAAACGGAACCCAAGACCGTCGATATTCACTTTATCGAGCAGTGATGATTGGTCGTTCATGATAAAAAGTCCAAAACACTTGGGTAGGTCACCAGGCTTCAAGCCCGCGATCCCATGTCAAACGCGTACCTAGTTAGTGAAAATTTCTATGCTTACTCTCCAAAAGTGCATACAGAAACCCGTATTCTCAACCACCAGCCTGTCAATTTATGACAGCTACATAATTAAGTAGTTGAATGCCCTGAACACTCTGAGCACGATCCGCAAGATGGTGGACTAGAGTGGTCAACCGACCATCAAGTCTAGCTTGACGAAAGCACTGCGATGGCGTAGTAACTCGTGATCGACCCACTTGTTTCCTTGATTCGTTTTCATTACGTGAACGAACTACTCCATGCGGTAATTAGTGTTGGCCAAGTGGTTGTCGGAAATTTTATGCTTTAAAAACGAGAAAAATTCACGCTGTCCACCGGCCACTCAACTACCGCACGCAGTGGGGGAGGGGAAGTTTTTTGGTTTGTCGCAGTGCGTTGTCTTGAGAGAGCCTACTACTCTTGGATTTCCCTGCTGAGCTACGCAATGTATATGCAAGCAATCGATCGCCACTCGAGTGCGGACTATAATCGCAAGCATGGTGCAAAGTGGCGACATTTTGACATCGGACAGAGCGTGTTGGTAAAGGACTATCCTGGTAATCCCGTATCCTGGCGTCAAAGCAAGGTCACTCGGCGAATCGGAAATGTTATCTATGATGTTCACGTGGGTTCCGAAACGTGGGTTCCTCATGTAAATCGGTTGAAAGAAGCTTATTCACAACCCACTCAGAGATCGAATATGTTGCTTCTGAACATTTTGATAGAACACCTGGACATGAACAGAGGAAGGAAAGCAGACACCCAAGTTGAGGATCACCTACCAAAAGCGCCTGTGCATCAACAATCAAGAAGGATGACACGCAGACGGATGCCAGTAACAAAGATTCAAGCTAATCCGAGACAGAAGACATATACCACTCAACTTCAAAAGGAAGGTATTAGGAGAACCAGCTCTGAGCGTAACTAGACTACACACCACCAATGGAATAATCGTTTCCGTTGAGACAGATTTACTTGGTTGTTCTTCATTTGCCGTTAACAGATGACTTCTATTTTTAGAATCACTTTTTGGCCCGCCTAGAACTTTCCACGTGAGCTTTAGAAACAGCTCGTTTTCGGCTGCACATGATACACCCGTACGCGTCAGAGCTCAATAGATCAGCTGATTCGCACGTCCACTGGTTTTCTGGTTTGGCTAAGCGCATCAGGCTATCAAGCGGCTATCCAGACGCGGGTTCACGGTATTAAGAAGGCATTTGGAAAACTGTAGTCCACAACGAAACTTCTGCAGCAAACCAAATAGCCATCAGATATGTTACCTGATCTACCAACAGTCTTTAGTTTGGGCACCAGATGTGAAAATGGGATGTTCATCTACGTCAAATGTGTTACTTTCCAAATGATGCTTTTTCTTGGTTTCTAACAAACGACTTATCAAGAGAGCTTGTTCAACGTTCAATCAATTCCATTATTGTTTGTCGATCTCAGTACTGTGAACCGACGTTCTCTGAATCCTACATGATGTTACACGAGAGTATACATATCTGCAACGACTACAGTAAATCTCTCTGTAGAATGGACGGTACCCAGCTGCCCCGCCACCCGAAAGACGTACGAGGGCTGGGATACTGCTAGGTTGTCCAAGCCTCGACAGGGGTGGTCGAGAGGTAGAGGTCGGGTTCGAACCACGGACCTTCCGGTCAGTAAATTCGCACTATAACTACTTGGGCCATCTCGCCCCCCGAAAGCAAAGGGACACCAACTTCAAAGACCAATAATGAGAGCGGACCGCCAAATAACACCTGAGGAGGCTCGAAAATAAAGATGCGCCACACTGGCAGAAACAAAGAGCTCCACAACGAGCTTCATCGACCTAAAGGAACTGGAGACATCCTACTTCCCTGCCCAGAACACCGGTTCATCAGGGAATCACGCGCTTTGAACGGAAGCTTATGAACTGGATTCCGAATCCAAAAGTTGCATGGCCGTATGAGTGCTCCAGCTTGCATGAAAGGCTGCCTGGCTTCCTACTAGAATATGTTGGCGGTCCGATACTTTCACTGATAATAATGTATTAATGCAAAGCTTCAACCATTTAGTCACACAGACGTAGGTATTAGTACTGATCCAGTTTAGACTGCCTACCCAAGGCAGTGTAGTGCCTGCATATGGCTTCCGACATTGTAGCATGGTCATCTTCCCACCGGTTCGTAACACTACAAACAGTGCGTCAGTGAGGCTGGCCACCTAATCTGTATCGACGACGGTGACCAACCAAGTGGTTACTGTCATTTCATCCTAATGCTGAATCAGTTCGGAACCGGGCGAATTCATCACAAACGGGTTACGACTGTTGTTTGTGCGCAACAGACAAACGTAGCTAGTCTCACTTTCTGCCTCGACGAAATATTCTTCTAACCTCACGTAAATCCACATGGAATGTTTACTGACATCTCCAATAGTGCTTGAAGTTTCGTACGCAAAAGACGGGACTAAACTGAGTGTTGAGAGAAATTAAGGGGTGAAGGTTTTTTGTGAAATGTGAGCGTCATCTCAATTCCAACGTTCATATAATGTCAGTCGCCCGTCATATGGCACTTTTGTTGTTATGGTGACCAGACCCATTTGAACCCTTTGTCCTTTGGACTGAATAAATTGAAATTAGGATAAGTTCACCATTCAAGAGCTTGCTCCACCTGTGTGCCTATTGATAGCCGCTTGTCTTACTACGTCAAGGCCACCGTACGCATCACATCGTTCACTTTGCCGCAAAAGCAGCTGCGTGTGTGTGTACTTGGCTGACTGACCTAATTACCCATATATATATATATGAAAGTTTTATGTGCCGCAACGCAGTGTTCAAAAACCCATACCGACATCCACATCTGGGTTGGCCAGCCGTGTAACTAGCAACTAAGGAAACTTTAAGCGGTGGAAAAAGGAGCCCTTGGTTATCTTATCACACACGGATTCCACTTATCAGTGTTTACACCATAAAGTGTGCGAATCCGTTTCGTTTTACGCGACTTCTTCCAGAAAACGAGAGTTTCACAGTGGCACGTCAATTTTTAATGGCGACACATTCCGTATGTTTTGCTGGATGCATCTAAATCACGCGTTTTGTCAGTCAGTGAGTGACGACTGAAGTTGGGACCCAGTTGTTTACGGTTCGACATTTACTCACCAGTTTCATAAGGCCTAGCCTGAATCGATTGACTTTGAGTTGGCATGATCCTGCAACACACTCCAGTAGCTCATTCGATTTCAGTATATGGATTTGAATGTCAACTTACACTGAAATGAAACACGTCATCATAGAAAACATTAAAACCTTGGGGTTATGGTTCCCAATGGAGTCGAAAATTCAGCGGTAAGCATTTATCTCCTCATGTTTTTCCCCACTAACCACGCTACTCAGGCGACAGAAATCCCTCTGGACTTAGCTAGTAATATTCGTGATGAGAAATCGAGATAGGCACGGGCGAAAACTCGTGTTTGTATCCAATGTATCTGCTTGTGTTTCGGACACAAATTCAAGACGTTTTGCGTTCTTCCTACACCGTCAGTCGGTCAAAGTGGTTAACCGAAAGAGATGAAATTCGTCCCAAACTGAGTTCGATAGATGTTTTTGGAGGATAAACAAAGTTCGCGTTAAACGAACCCTCATTCCGCCCGTCCGTTTTGACCAAAGGTTCAACCTTTATAAAAGAATGCACTTGTTGCACTGCGAGAAATCCGCGAGCGACAGTATTTTAAGGTGTCATTCAAGGAAACATTCAGCCCTGGATCATGCGATGCGAACTGCACAATTAAAGGACGTGATAAGCCGTTGAACAGCCAAGCTTGACTGAAAGGTATGAGGCTCACCTACTAACCGGAACGCCAAGAGTCTCATCCTGTAGGCTTGTGAGAAACAAAATTCTGGTGAATCCCAAGAAGCATAAAGCGGTTGTGCATTGTTCCTCGACTTCCTCGTTCGTTTCACTTTACTTTTGCTTCACTTGCTCGACGAAAATTTGTTTGTGACGTTTGTAATACGCTCATTTGCACATCAACTTGGTTTTCACAGCAGATGCCAGTGAACCTCTCGTTTATGGACTTAGGTTGACGGAAACTTGGGGACTGCGTTTACCTGATGAAGAAGGGCAAAATAGGTCGTGGGGTGCCCAAGATTTTTCAGCAACCTCATGAGTAGTTTCCTTTATGAACAAAACTTTCTCTCCACTCTCTGTAACGTACACGTACACTGACGCCTGCAGTGGAGTGGGTTGCGTAAAGTCAACTGGATGAAAGTGGCGGAAAACAGTCGGGTGGGGTGGGGTCACTCGGGGATCCTATGGCACCTTCAATAATCCATTGACTCAGTAAACTAAGAAGTGACATGAAGTTCACGGTTTCAGGAAGCGGTTTCAGAGAAGCGATGTTCACGAAAATCCAAAAAAATCGTTTGGTTGCTGCCAACCCTCGACATGTCTGATGTGTACATCGGCCAAGCTGACTATCATTTGTGAACTCACTTGTACTTATGGACCACAGTAAGTTGGTAAGACCTTTTAGAGAACGAGTTGTGGTCACGATGGAGATGTCGATTAAGGTTCCACATTGATATCCAATGAGTCGCCATCGGTCAACTACACGAGACGACTGGCTGTTCTCTGTCGAATCATAGGCGCCAACTTTTGTCATCCGTTACATTAATCCATTAACGTAGGGTACCACAAGAAAAGAGCCTTTGGTGCCTCGATTGAAAATTCCGACAAACTAGAAGGCGGTTTATACCAAATCATGATCGACTCTAGACTGTAGACTGTTGTCTCCTTAGAGAAAGAGTTTTCTTAGCAACGGTGTGCTGTACCAAGCATAGTTTGAACTTTTCTAAAGCCATATCAAATTGTCACTTCCATTCAAAGAACGAAATGTCGCCAAAAATCACCAGCTTCGTTAGAAAGGGCAAAATGAAGTTTTGGTCTTTCGCTTTGACCGATTATACTATACTATACTAGGCTATACTATACTATACTATAAATACAATACCTATACTATGCTGTACTATACTATACTAAACTAAACTAAACTGTACTATCTATAATAATCTGTCTTCCTCAGAGGGATTCCTCAGTCTCTAGGTGGCACTATTTATACTATTGTTAACTTGACCTTCCTAGAAAGTTTGGAGAAGTAAACTGTCTGTTACTCTTCATAATCCAGTGTTCTCTTACTTGACTGTCACAATTCTTCGGTTTAGCCATAACGAATCGGAAAATAAACCCAAAAACCTTTCCGGAAATTCTTTCCGAGAATACTCGAAGTGATTTTATCAAGCGAGTTGTACCGTTCTAACCACGTGGATCCACCGAAAGAAGGACGAAAACAGAACATTTGAACAACGACCTCAAAATTTCCGGGCAACTAAGGTCACTTGAGACCCAAGGAACAGTTTAATGTTGCTGGCTGAATTGAGGATGACTGATTCAGTGATACGTGCTTTTGGGAGCGACAACCGATAAGTTTGTTGATCTGTTCGCCGAGTTTGGCAATTGGCTTGCCAACGTTCCGTCCCCAGTCGAGGAGACATCGTCAGTGCGCAGTTGGGTGCTGCCAAGCTCGGCGAACAGATCAACACTCACCTGATCAACAACCAATAACTCACCCGAGCGACCAATATTTCAACACATCATCAACGGATAAGGTACTAAGCGAGAAGTCTTTGGCGGTGACAGTCCGGTGGGATAAATACAACGCAGTGGAAATGCTTTGCCAAATAACCGACATAATTGTACAATCCGATGGACTCATCACGTCTGGTTTATGTGCAATTGAGAAAGTCCATCAGGAGGTGCCCCTTGTGTGAACAAAAATCTTGATTAAGCAAAGTCCCTTGCAAAGTATTCTGGTTTTAACCAGAACCGAAAAGGAATCTCTCATCTGCGACATTGCTCGAATGAACGTTTTTCACAAACACCCACTCCATGGTAGAACTGTTAAGATACTCCTAACAGTATGTTTCCTGTCGAGACATACTAATCACAAGGTCGCTGAAACTTCGACAGTAGGTTGCAGACACCATAAATGAGGAATTCGTTCAACCTTTAACGTTCAACCGTTAACGCTACCGTCGATATCAAATTAATTTTCTAGTCAATGCATCCCAACAACTACGTCTAGCGCGTTATGTAAAGAAAGCCCCATAATTTCAAAAATCACGTTTTCGGACGCAGTTCGCTGCTTTCCTCAGTGGCACAGTGGCCTTTTGTCAAATGGACCATCTTTGCAAGACCTTTGCAGTATGAAATAAAACTCTGACACTGCGTAAAGCGCGTATTCTTACACATTTTGCGTGGTTTCTTTTTTCGGTCTTCCGACTTTTTCGGTTCCATGCTAGCTGATGTGATCAACTCCTCGGAATTACCGGGAAAGTTCCTGCTGTAGCCGTTGCCATTTAGCTCGCACCTGACGAACTCGTATTCGTTTGTTCCCTTACTAAAATCGTTATGTAGAGCTGGAGCTCCTAGCAATTTAGTGCAAAAGACTTCTTTGTAATTGTCAGTACGGTGTTTAAAATGGAAAAGAAAGTATCGATTGGAGGTTGGCTTCTTCCTCTATAAGGTCTTTTCCTGAATCCCCTACGAACGTATTACTTCAATATAAACACCAAATTCACGTTTCTTTAAAACAAACTGCGTTCATGACTTGCGTAAAAATCGTTCCCGCCACTAGAGAGTCGGGAAACATGAGTGCACAGGTAACTTCCTGGTGGAGTCTCCCGTTTGTTTGGAACCACGTGGATTCCATCCAAATTTCCTGCTTCTTCTACCATCAGATCTCACCACAGAGGTGATTTATCTACGTGCATCACCGTCTGATAAAAATGCCTGTTGTTGATTACAACGCATTCGCAGGTCACGTCTCTTCTATTCTTAATTCACTGGGTAAATTGACAAACCGTTAATTGAGAAACTAGGATTATCTGGTTGCCCCTCGGCTCGCCAAATCTTCAGTCAGTTTTGATGGGATGTCACTTTTCATCAGCGTGCAGTTTGTCAAAAAATGTGCGAGCACAGTCTCGTCAGTGACATACTTTTAGTGAGTTCGACACGTCTATCAATGGGCAGCTCACTTCGTCTCGTCCTTGTGACATGTGAGCGAAGCTCACAGGCCGAATATCAATGAGTCAGCCGAATACTAATTATACCAACCCAAACAGACTCACTGGATTGTTGTAATTGTTTTTACTTTATCGTTGTACCTAATCACGGGACCATATATACTATCAACTTACAAGGCATATTTAAAGATCTATTTGAAAATACTAGAAAATACTCCTAATATCGCTGATAAAATTGTTAGTATTTTTTTAACAACACACTGCTGGTATACTATTCACAAGCTCAACTTCAGTAGCCAATTTTATTCGAGTACTGTTCTCCTGGTGTCCCAAGACTAGTATCCTAACTGGGGTTTGAATACATTTCATTTCTTCTCCCAAACCCCATTTATGGATAAAATTTCAAAAATTTCAGACGGGAATTTTTATCTACCGCTGGTCATAGAGTAAACATGACTTTTTTGGATGACTTCTCGGAGCATGCACACACAGGTGTCTACAACTACCAAAAAAAAGTAAAGAAGAGAAATCGCGATACATGTATATTCGTAACGCACTACTCATAAGGTTGCTGAAAATTCGTCGAGAGCAAAACCAAATTTGTTTGCAGTTGAGTGTATTTCGCTAATTTCGTGCAGTTTGGTTTCAAGTAGAACATAAGGTTGACGGAAACTCGGGGACTGCGCCTACCTGATGAGCCCCGGTCGTGGGCTGTCGAAGAATTTTCAGCAACCTTATGAGTAGTGCATTAGTTAGGGGGGATATATTCAATAATTGAATGCTCTTTGTTGAACAAGAACAAAGACATTCGAGGAATACGGTTGAACTTGCTAACGTTTCACGCAGTGCACCATGTGAGTAGCAAACTTCCCAAACAAGTTCATCGCATGACGAAAAAAAGAAAACCATTAGCAACACTAAAGGTGGTCTAAATCGTCAATTTTTTTCTATTGTTCGATTTTTTGTACGGTTACTTTTCTGATGAGAACATCTGAACACGCTTGAGTTATCAGACTGCGTTACCAAAACATAGGTGGACACACCGTTGCGCATACCAAACGCATATTATCGCTTCGCGCAACGAAGTTAGTGAACAACCCAAGTTCTTCATCATGATGCGGAATGAAACTCGGTTATTCACAGCGAAACGCGGGATTTCCGGAAGCACTTTTTGCGGAAGATGGTGTCAACTCAAGCATATCTCAACAGAATAGTACATTCCGTTCAATACAAGAAAGTGCTTTCACAGATATAACAGTAAACGAGATGGCTATATTGAGTTCTTCTACCTCAGGTCAACGATATGTTCGGGACCCCATAAAAGGTAGGTTTTTCCTTTAGACGTCTTTGATTTGGAAAACAACATCAAAGTATAATCCAAACTGAATGAGTTTGATTAAATTTCCAGCCGAATCAAACTCGTGTCAAAAATAACTCAAATTCCAATTTGACGCTTAAGATAATTGCGCACAGATGGGAGTATATACTACTTAAAATGTCCAAGTAGCTTTCTGATTGTGATCAAATGAATGGTTAAAAAGAATGACTCACCGGGGTCGGACAGTTTGTTGCAACTGAGGAATAAGAACAACATACTGAACACAAGTATGTACTGTGGTACTGTATGGTGCATTACGTCAGCAATTAGGATAGCGCACATGCCACAGCATGCTGAGATCCTACTGTGACTACATTGAACCGAAGGCCGAATGTGATGTTGACACAGAAAGAGCAAGTGACCGTTCTGTTTGTTTGTTCCTGGTGCATCCACGTCACGACAAAATTCGGAAAGTGTACACAAAACAACTCCAAGAGCAACACAGTTGCAACAGCGAGTACTTCATCTCGTTCGAATGCGACAGCCATCGGCCAATCGGGCGAACGAATGCTGTGCGATGATTGGTTGTCCCGATTTCCCGATTCGAACTATTTCGTTGGACGCAATGGAGTCACACTCGTCATTTGGGCCGAAAATTTCACGTTCATTTTGGTCACTATCGAGAAGTGATACGGGTGATTGTGCGTGCTGAAACTCAAATTAAATGGACAGACGCCATTAATGACTGTCTGTCTAAATGTTTATTTAGGACAAACATGAGGGTGTAACGAATAACCATGATTGTGTTCAGTTCAACAGCTGTGGCAAAACAAATCAGTTAAGTATGTTTGTGTGTTGAGAAACACGACTTGATCCAATCATTCTAGGTGGCGATATTTAAAATGACGCAGATCCGTTAGATTTTTACACTTTCAGACTAAAAAAAAAAATCAAAAAGGTGACTTCCACCGATTCAACAGCACCTCATCAGACATTCTCGTGGACTTCCTCGGCACCCAAGAGACCGGTTGGTGCCCAAATTCGTGTAACCCAAAAACACGCCACTGAAGGTTGATTCACATCTGGCCCGTAACTATTCTTGGCGTTCGTAATGCACTACTCACAAGGTTGCTGAAAACTCTTCGACAGCCCACGACCGGTTTCGCCCTTCTGTTTCGGGCTCATCAGGTAGGCGCAGTCCCCGAGTTTCCGTCAACCTTATGTTCTACTTGAACCCAAATTGGACTGTTTTTCGAGAAATACACTCATTTGCAAATCAATTTGGTTTTTGCGAGAGACTCACATGGAACCCAGCTGAATCTCCCGTTTGCGAAACCGGTCGTGGGCTGTCGAAGAGTTTTCAGCAACCTTATCAGTAGTCCATTACGAATATACATGTATCGCGTAGTTCTCCAGAGGATGCAACATGTGTGTGTGAGAGAGAGAGTACATGTCGATGAGTAGCATACTAATGAGGACGGTAGTTTCACAAAAATCTCGGGTGTGTTTCAGCTCAAAATATCGAAAGTAAATGACTAAACTCCTGAGTAGTTTGGTTCACACCTGAAAACGAAAGAATAACACTTGTGGTGCGAACTCACCTTTTTCATGGACGTTTTCAAAACTGTGGGAAATGTTTCTTCCTCTAACTAACTCATGCCCAGAAAACTAAGGTTTCTTGTTTAAAAAGGTGGACCCCAGTTTTCTGCCAGTGGTACTCCAGTGATTCCCGGGAGTGCACTACTTCGGTTAAACCCGAAGACGCTTGCGTTATCGTGAGGTCAGCTGAGTGGCTTGTGTGTTGCATGAACTAGCCACATTGCTACACCGTGGGTTCTCTGAGACAGCCATTAAAGGCAAATGAACCTACCTAGAATGATTAACCCATTTGGGAAAGCGTATTTACTACGGTCTGGCCCTTACGTGACCAGCACCGTATTGCATACGTCCTGCAAAGTCGAGCGCATCGATCAGACAATACGGTGGTCTGATTATCTACCAGCATGGTCTACTACGACGAGACTCAATAGCGAGCTTATGAAATCACATGCGGTGACTGCGTTTTATCTGAGCGCAAGTTTACTGTGAGAATTCTCGCTCCCGGTTATGGCTACTTGGACACTCCGATAGGCCTCAGGCTTCAAGTGGTCGAAGCGCGTGCTAACCACCAGGTGGGGTACAATACAATGAACGCAATACAACTGCTATTGTAGGTGTACTTGAGTGAAGATCAAGCAATCGGCTGAATACCAACGAATGTTTTCCAACTCTTCTCTGGTTGGGAAAGACATGCCGCTGAAATATACGCTTCGTCGGATGCAGTTGAAGTACCTATCGATCTGGCAGTGTAATACTAAGATGCCTCGCAACCCTAATAGATAAATTGATGGATTCTAGCCAAGTACGATGGACACGTTGCCAGTGTTCGTTTTCTGTGGAGAGATGATATTATTGCGCAAATTTTCGCAGGCACAAAAATGCCAAGCGATCGATTTTTCTTGAACGAGTGACATTTTTTAGTTCAATGACACGATACGTATTTAGTTCGCAAATGAGTGGTATCTTTTGCCACCATTTGTATGGCATTCAAATTTTTCACAGTTTACTGTCAGGCATTTTATTGACTTGATTTCCGTTTGACTAGTGAAGAACAATTCATGAACTCGTGCATCGGTCCATTGCCTTTATTTAGAATGCGACTGGACAAATCCATGACAAACACATTGCTTTGAACCGCCACGGTAACCTTACCTGTATCAAAAACTATTCAATCACCAACGGGTCAGTCTTACCGGAGGAGTCAATTGCACTGTTCCCTTGAGCCGTCGTGCAATCCAATTCCTCAGTTTTACCAGCATGATTGAGTCTGCGTTCAGCGGAGGCGAGGGGTCTTTGGAACAAGTCGGCTCATGTTCAGTTTGTCCAGTGACAAGCCTGGTCTGGTATGAGTGTTCACAAGAAATATGGGAGTGGTTTTCATTCCCCAGAAATTTTATCATCAGGATTTGACAGACTGGTTTTGATACCATATGTATCGCTAGTAGATTACATACTTTTGCGATTTGTCTCCCACGATTTCAGCTAGCACGTTCAAAAAACATTAGTTTACGTCTAGGTGGCTGGGTTTCATTCAGTAGTTTCACGAATTTGACAGAAGTATGCACATATCTCGTTTGAGCTTCCCGCAAACTTTCTGATTCAGCTTCTTTTGTCTGTGTACTCTGCTAGGTTCAGGAACTGCGTTCAATCTGGTCAAATTGGCCGGAGTTCTGATGTTAACATTACTCACGCTCTCGTCTGGAGTGTCAAAACTGAACGCTCGCGGCCCATCAATAGGTCTGGCTTACTCGACGCATTATTGATTCGTTTGTAGTATGAGTTGTTTTAACAGCCTCCGGTGGGTGACATCCAATCACTAGCTGCCGATTCCAACAAGGACACAGCAGTGTCTGTCTCATTGAGGAATTTTCTTTTATCTAGCAAAGATGCGCCATGGCCGCGACGTGAGGGAAGGCTGAAGCTAAGCTGTTATTGTCTAGACGCAACATACTACTCATAAGGTTTTTTGAGACCCCCCACTGCCGGTTTTGCCATTCTTGCAGCTCATCAGGTAGGCGCAATCCCCTTAACCTTGTGTGCTACTTGAACCCAAAATAGACAGATCTCACGACTTCCCTTTTGACAGCAAACTCAGCTGAATCCCGTTGAACCTCTCGTCTATCTTGGTCTACTTCAACTGAATGTGCTGCACCAGGCCGCATCATGTTTCGTTCGGTACGATATTCGAGATAGCACAATACGATGCTATCCGGATGTAGAAAACTACTTTTAAGCCATTAGTATTGAACCGAAAACTGTCTATCACTCATCAAATGACTCATAGGTTGAGTATGAAATGTGCTCACCTCATTAGCAGTACAAGAGGGTCGGGAAACAAAGAACGGTGAAGCTGCGCAACTTCGCTTGAGTCAAAGTGTCACATGAATTTCGTTGTGCACGTCGAGACATAAGACGAATGAAGAATCTGAACAAGATTTTTTCTAATGTCGATTTGGGAACAAAAGCTTTGACCATCCATTGCGAATTTTGTACCACTGTATATCTAATACAAGAATATTCGTTCCCGCCTATTTGATACCGGAGGGTCTGCATCCCTAAGGCTGACAGCGTGAGGAGGCGTAGTGCCTAGCATTGCATATTGTACATCCGTTGCACCACACTGATCCGTCTGTCCTATCGATTATTTTCTCATTTGAGTGGTTTTCACTCACAAGTAGTATTGATTATGCGCATGTTGTCAACTCTGCAGTCTCATTCAGACCTAGTCGAAAGCCCATTAGCTCCATCTCTTCCCCACAGAAAAGTCGGTTTAGAACCCTGAAAATAAGTTACGTTTGAGTTCATCGACAATAGAATATAACTCGTCTTATGTACAAAGACATCCCATTAGCATGCTTTAGAATGTTATTCAATGCAACACATTTACAAATCGATCACTTCTTGTCTGTTCTCTAGACAGCATATAAAAGACAGAATGAAAGTTGTGTTCAAACCCTTCTGCGTGATTATTTACTCAGTGGGGCTTTGGCGAACTTCATTCCCGTCTGATTGATTGCATCACACCATGACCTAGGCCAGCAATTTGCCTGGTCGTAATCAAGTGCTTCGTGGTCCTCGAATCGCACCTTTTATCGGTCAAGGTCATGCCAATGTATTCTACCGCAATGTTTCCTGACCTGCTTATGGAGATTTCTGCCTTTGTACCACCATAAATACAGGTAGATAAAATACCTAATAGATAAAACCAGTTAAACTTTTTAAACAAGGACATCGAGTCTGCCCTGTTGTCTGTTCATGAGTCACGGGGTTACCTTGCACTTCGCAAGGCCTCATCCCAAACTTTTTCAAACCTAAGTAGTACGTAATCCACATTTGGTGAAATTTTATTGAAAACCTGTTTTAGGGCGTGATTAGTTAGGAAGTATTACTTGGAGCATGGCTTGAGGTGTTTTGATAGTAGCATGATTTGGCCTTACTGCAATAGAACGGGCAGACGACTCAAGTAAGGGGCCAAATGATAACCTGTTTAAAGTTTGTTCCATCAGTGATGCAACATAAGATCGACGTTACCGTCTCATGACGCCGTCCTTCACGAGTAGACCGTAACTTACCGCGATGTGTCGGTTCGTGCACTTTATAACCGACTGAGCTCTAGTCGGAGGCTAAATGTACACTCATGGAGCCTCTCAAACAAGGTTGGTCAGTAGGCAGAGTTCTGATTAGCAGTCTCCATTGCTTCGAACTTGTCATCATGAAAATGTCCCTCATCATTCTCTTGCTCCGCCCATGTACTTTTGATTTCTGCTCATTTCGCTCATCCGCACTAGCCATTCCCTTTGCCGCAAAAATCGCCCCATTTGCGCAGTTGATCTACTTACACATGCGTGTCCACTCCCCGTCTGCTGAGCCTCTCCCGACCTTGTCTGTCGCGATTTCACGAGACTGGCCTCGGAGTGAACGGCCGCAACCCACACTACCGAACCATCATTCCGCTCGGTGTTGTCTGGTGTGCGGACCTTGACACTGCACTGTACCGGTTACTGACTTGCGTAACTGGTGACGCCACAAACGTGGACAATTAAGATTTGTGGTACAGGTATACCGATTTGTGTGTGAGTAGTCACTTAGACTTCCGAACTCAGTTGTTCATTTTGATAATTGGGATCGCCAAACCAACGCATGACCCAAAGTTCCTTATTGGGAAACGCAACAGTCTCTCGGTGCTCTGGGTTGGGGGTTGCAACACGCGTAGCGTCTTGTCCTTTAAAAATGGCATTTTCCACTTAACATCTTTGTCTTGCGGCCAGGTCGTTGAGCCAAAGGCCAAAGGTCGATGAACCTAATCCTCCTCTTGTCCAGGTGTTGGTGCCCTGGTCTTATTCCTACCCATATACAACCATGAATTGTACATTCAAAATAACCTTGTATCAGGTCACCGTAAGGTGCAATCAGCCCGTGAGTGAAGTTCCTCAAAAATCTTCCAGCTGTAGCACCCTTTCGGTGCCTAACTTCCATGCTACCCGACGCTTGCATGAGGGCTGGGATACTGCCAGGTTGCCCAAGCCTAGGCAGGGGAAGTCGAGAGGCAGAGGTAGGATTCGAACCACGGACTTTCCGGTCAGTAAATTCGCGCTCTAACCACTTGGGCCATCTCATCCAAAGTATTGTTGAGTAATGACTCAAAGCCAATGGTTATGGGGCAGCTTTGGGAAAACCTAATTTTACTGAACCGGTGACTTGAACACTCATCCAACTGTGGTTTTGCGAAAACCTATTTTTTTCATAAAGAAAACTACCCACAGGGTTGCTGAAACACACGATCGGTTTCGGCCTACTTGGGGTTCATCAGCTAGACACATTCCCAGAGGTTCCGTCAACCTTATGTTCTACTTGAACCCAAATTGGACATAGTTCGACTAATACACTTATTTGCATATCAGTTAAGTTTCCACGGAAGATTCAACTGAAGCTCTATCAGTTAGAAAAACCTTATTTTGAAAGTTCAACACAGTTTTGTCCACCTTTTTTCCACTTTGGACGTTAGGTATCTGACAGAAGTGTACAAACCGGATTCATTCCACAACTGTGTTTTTCTTGTTGCATTGCTCAAACAGATCATGCAGACACAGTAAACGAGTTCGCCAAGAAGGCACACATCCTCATCGATATTCGGTCGTTTATCAACACGTTTATACTAAGTTCAGTCAGGTATAATGATAATGCAGATTCACATCCCTTTTTTACGTTACATACGCACTGAGACAGGGAGCCATCTTCTCCTTATCGATACATGTCTCAGGTGTTTGCTTCCAGCTAGTACATCAATCATGTAAAGGTCAGGTGAAAATCACATACGTACTCTTTAGAAAGATGTGAGGGGTTAGTGAGTCCCGGGCTCATCGTAAGCCAACACTGAGGAGCTGATTGGTAATTGATCGGGTAGCTGTTGATCTGTACGCCGAGCTTGGTAATTGCCTTGCAGACGCTTCGCCACCATTCGAGGAGACATCTTCAGTGCGCGGTTGGGGGGGTGCTCTTATATGGTTCGCAAAGAGCAGCCTTGAGCTGTAACCTGACTGGCTACTGACGATCAGTTTGGCATCTAGAGTCCTATCGGTCCGATCGTGATCTGTGTTGCATGAAGAACCGTCTTCCTGTTGTTTGATTGGTTGATGGTGTGCCTTCTGGTTTTGGTAGTTTTCCGTCTTAATCCTGATTGGTCCATATCCAAATCGCGGTTTATTATTATGAGCCTGGTTGTCTGATTTGTTGTGGGGCTTCGGTTATTTCTGGTTCGTTCGGTAGTCGGATTCGGTGATTCTGCAAATGCCGGTCTAATTAATTCTCCGTTTAAACCCAAATTCCTTTTTGCTTAAGTTCTTTTGATGGCTCCTTCACTTTTGTGTTCTTCCACGTTCTTTGCTTCGTCCTCAGAGGCTGGCAGGTAGGGTTGATCTGAAGGCAGATCAACAACCGTCTCAACAGTCACAAATGAATACACTCGAACTACCAATGTTCCATCACATTATCAAGTGAGGAGCTCAGCACTGAGATTTTGGTCATACGGTCGGATTCCACCGGAACTGGTGTGAATCATACCAGTCATGATCGGTTCAGAACTGACAGTCACATCCATTCGAAGGCGTCCTTCAGGACATGAACTATTGTGACGCAATCGCTTTTAAGCTCGGCTACTTCCAGTTACCGTTTGGGGGCAGCACTGTGTTCAGCTATTAAGCGGGACCCGAACTCACCTTTCGAACGCACTTACATCTCCGTTAAGTTATCCTTCAGAAGATAACGTGAATGCCAACACCATCGAGGACGAATCCACTGGTTCCGGACGCCATTTAAAACGTCAAGTATCCATTTGTTTGCATCCGCAGACCCAGATACACAGGCCCAACGACGAGGCATCTCGGAGCACGAGTTGGTGAACACATCCCAAAGTGGCAAAAGGGGCCCTGATTCTGACTGGCTAGGAAGCACAGCTCTCAGGTACTGGCCATAACGCAGAAGTTCTCGCAGTTTTTAGCAATATTTTTATTCCCAAACATAAGTACACGATATCGATCAAGGAAGCTGTTGCCTAAATCGATTAAACTCTTTTTTCTGTTTTTGCCAATAAATTGTGACTAATCTTGCGTAACCCTGGCAACACTTGGTCCTGTTTACACTGAAACCATTCATGGAATACTAAAAACTTGTCATACAATTGTTGAAATAGGTGACGGGGAAATATGTCAGGTCGTTCGAAGCAGCAGACGCGGAAATGTGGAGTTGTGTGACGAACGATGGAAATTAAATTGGACATACCATAACATGATGTTTCTAAGGACTGATGAACTTAGGAGAATCAACTGAATACAGTAAATGAATACGTGATAAAGGGATAATAATTCGTTCCTCACGGGTGCCTTCTCGCTTATTTAACGAGGAGACTAAGCAATCAACATGGTGGACCTTGAGATCCCTCAGGCTGCAAGCTTCATCAGCGGATCTGATCCTGCCCACAAGTGACATCACACAGAGATAGACGTTGGACGGTGTCGTTGCCCTTTGATGGCCTATGTGCACAAAAAACTCCCATTCATTTGAGCGAGCCGAGTTCTGAGTTCTGAGCAGAGTTCCCTCCATCCTTATCTCTGAATGAGTGCACTTACAATTAATTTACACTACGGAATCACAAAATATCAATGCTGAAATTGCTAGAGCTGCTTAAATGAGAAGTTTTTCACTTCTCCTTGTTCCTCTATTTCAAGTTTATTATTTATTCTGGTGTCTCTTTTATCGATCTGCAAAGGGATTATAAGGACGTCGTGTTAAGTGTGGCGGAGGAATCCATCGGAAACTGTCTGTTACTGTACGGTACAAAAGTGGCATTTGAAAAAGTTGGCTAGCAACTACCAGACTGGGCGACATCTAACGACGGTGCATTTTTTCTCGGGATCAACTGACGCCGGAGGTTTATCCTCATCCAAAACAAAAGTTTGACCTCCTGCTGTTGGGCTTACACACATTAGCTTCCTCTGCACTCTTCTGTTTCGCGGAGACACGTGCAAAACGGAATGCAGAAAAAAATAAAGCATTTTTTCCAGGTATTTATAGGTGTGTCCTGGTGGCAGTTCGGCAAACTCAAGCACTGTTCCACAAAATTCCTTTTGCTGTCCCCACCCAACACTTCTGTGTACTCCTAATCTTCAGAATTCCAGTTTTAGCCTAAGAAATCGGAAAAAAAGTATATACCTGAGTATTTCATGCGTGGACCAAATCGGGAAATCTTCGCGTGTCGCAGAAAACTACGGTGATGAAAACTGAGAGAAGGCTAGAAGCAAACTTCAAGGATTCTATCCACCATTACACTTAGAGCGAACATCGCCGACCTCCCGGGAAGGTTTCTGGGGGCGGAGGAATACGAGACCGACGGGCAATCTACGCACTTCGCTTGGTGCTTAAAGTCCTGTAACACTACAGGACAGAATCGCGTCCGAGTAGAGCGGTACTGAATGGTGCAAACGAACAAGACTCTTCGGGAAACACACTCATTCGCGAGAAACACAGGTAGAACCAAGCTGAACCTCTCGTTTATGATGTTCTTCACAACTGAATGTGTTGCACAAAGTCCGCTCATGTTTCAGTTCAAACGATGTTCGAGTATCGCAATACATTGTGTAGACATAACACACTACTCATAAGATTGGTTACAATTTGTCGACAGCGCCCAATCGGTTTCACTCTGATGGGTGTACGTTAACGAGAGATTCAGCTGGGTTCCAGGTCAGTCTCCCGCCAAAATCAAATAGGTGTGTAAATGAGTGTATTTCGCCAATTTCTGGCGATTTGGGTTTAAGTAACACACGAAGTTGACGGACACTCGGGATCTACTCGGGATCTGGTGAGCCCCAAGAAGGGCAAAACCGGTCGTGGGCTGTCGAAGCATTTTCAGCAACTTTATGAGCAGTGTAACACCTCTGTAAAACTAGGATGTTTTCAGGTTGGACCCATTTTGGCTACACTAGAATGACGCCCTGGACACCACACATTGTACTAGGTAGCAAATATTACGAAACAAGGTATCATAAAAAATTAGAAGCAAAATATTTCAAGTAGACTGTTTCGACGCAGGATTGTCGATTGATCTCCAACCAAACCATCAGGTAAACGATGGGCTTGAATCCAAACATTTAGGCTAACCTATAATTTGATATAAAAGAGTACTCCGTCCACAAATCTGTCCATCCAAAGTGAGCAGCTGGGAAAAGTATTTGGCTGGGAAGGAGTGCGTTTAACTACGTCTCATTCACGCATCCAATGCCTCCGGTAATCTCAAACGAACAGTGACAATTTACAATGACTAGGACTCTTCGGTCTACCCTTGTCACATCTGACCTTGAACGCCAAAAATCAATCGAATATGACCTAGAACGGCCTCCGATGGGGAAGTTACTTTATTAGAAAACTGTCCTGGCAAATGCCGTGGGCCATTTGATTGCCAGAAGCCACATATACATGTTCCAGTGTCGGGGTGAATAAACACCTTGTGAGATCCTACCCGGTGGTATATCATCAATAATGTACGAGACAACACGTGGTAGTATGTGACCAACGGCTGGCTACACCCTCCGGGTTCCATTGTACTGGCTTCTTCGTAAACCACCTCTGTGAATAATGGATAATGCTTTGAAAGTCTAGTTCTTCAGAGTGAAGTGTGATATGTCATTCTGGTTGCATTCTACTAGCACCGCGTGTCAACAATGACATTTTGTGGCTTGCATCTTTTTTTTTAACGGAGGAACAACGTTTTCCTCACAGTTCTTGATGCAGGTCTGTAGGGCATTAGCAAATGTACTTTCTCTTAGTTTCTGGCCATAACCTCATTTCGCTCATTAGTTTGGTGAGTTTTGAGTGCGCCGGATCCTCGTGGCGCCAGTTTGATGGCCACATTAACCATTGTAGTCAAGGCATGGACCTCGGCATGTTTGGAATAATCACCAACTTGTGTTTGGGGTTCTAAAACTTTTTGAATGACCTAATCCAGCCAAAGATGGAATTTGGACTTTCAAATAGGCATAAAGATGGTTTTTTGGGTGGGCAGAATAGGTTTCGTTTGCCTACCAGTGCAGGCAACACAGTCTCCAAAAGGACATTATGAGACCACAACTATACGAGTAAATAAATCACGAGACGCCGTGGTGATACTGTTTTCCCTCGATGACCTTTAGGGCTGAGAGACTGAAAGTTCTATGCTAAAGACTGGACAGATTATCATAAACTAGCACAGTTATTCGCTAGTTTGCGAGCAGAATGAAGGTAGTGCACACTGTCTGTTTTCTCAAAATTATCGTTAAGGAGCACATTTAATCGCGCTAGTATTGCCTCTGCAGTCAGTATCAGCCACGATGGGTCAAGGGTGAACCGATATACGGGTTCCAAAGCGTACTCGCTATCTGTGACATAACCGGTTTCGTGCAGGTGTGTGACCTAGTCTCACTTGAGCCCGGCCTCTTCCAATTGTAACGTACCGACGGATATCAAACTGCGCGCCATCGTTAATTACAATCTCTTTTGTCTACTTTCAGAAGCGGCTGCGGTAAAGAGGTTAGAACATGAAGACACTCCTGAATACCATACAGAGGAGATCAATAGCCCTCCCCAATGACTAACACCTTTTGTATGTTTATATGTTTGTACATCCGTATTCTGTTGCAGTCACCCCTCTACACCGCGTGTTCTGTGGCTCGGAGAATAAACTGGTAAACCTCTGTTCTTGTGCTTCTCTGTGGACAGTTGGTGAGAATTACCAACTTACCGATACATCCAACTAACACATCGCATTCTCCCTTTTTAGCCCAACCTGGCTGCTATTCTCAGAACACCCGCACAGTGAGTTTGGATAATCTCATACTCGCGGACATACTACTTATTTGGCGACCACGCCAGGATACTTATCAATGATGCGTACCCGATCACACAGCAAAACTGAAGAAGAACCTGTCGCATCCGGCGGTTCATTCTGGTCCTTGTGCTACAGGACCAGACTTTTGACCTCGGATATTAGTGCTGGATTCATCCACACCAGATCTCCCCCAACTATTCCATCCCCAGATAGGTTCTGCCTGGGTAACAACTTTCGCCGCTGGGCGGTGGACGCGTCAGAATACATCCAACTGTTTCCTGTTAGTGAAGGAAAACGTGTACCACTCTCATTATGGAGTGGAAAAGCCCGGGACATAGTGAGAGATGAACAAATCCCGAAAGACGGGGTCACAGGAGATATCTTTGAACGGCTTCGCGCATGTCTGACTGAATGGATTCACCAAGTCGAACATCAGTATCACCAATCCGATACACGGGATTGAGGTGTATGCCTTCTGTCCGACAAACGCATTTTCGTACGATCAAAACATGACACTTGGTGGATCGCTCAGAGAAACTGAGGCTACGGCGCAGACGGCCGATCCGGGATCTGGGGACAACGGAATCCGAAGCGTCTTGCCAACTATTCACATTCGAATAGAAATTTTATGTTAACATGCTTTTTTGTAAAGTGAACATTGTTAAGCTAGTAGTTACATTGTACGGCTTGTACAGCTTTGACCAAAAAAAAATAGGTCAGAACAACCATTCGCGAAAACATGTGTTCGATAGAGTTGATTTCACCGAAGCCAAACAACTAATTAAGTTAGGGTTAGGGTTGTAAACGAAACAAGATATCGAAATGAATAGAATTGTCTGTGCGGATATGATGTTTTCCAAGTGTTTTGCGTCATACGATCCTTTTTACCCTTCCTTGCTTATGAGTATGGACGAGAGTTGAATATCACTCACATTCGGTTCAGTAGCAAACTTCGTATTCGTGTGAACTAAGCTGGAACTTTTCAACACCTGCTTCTATCGATATTGTCTTTTGTAATTAACATGACCTTGTCTAGGTGACAACGGGATAGCGTAAACTGTCCAATAAACTTCACGAGTTTCGTGTTCGCTCGTGAAAAGACCTTTAGAAAAAATCCACCTCAACCCCAATTTAATTACCAATTGAATTATTGCGAACGAATGGGATGTTTATGGGTACAAATTAGTAGAAGTTCTTCAAGGTCAAGAATCGAGTTGTCATTATCTTGGAGAATGCGCTCAACAGAAACTGCAGCCTTCATGAGTGGAGCACTGATTAACAGTGCTCCGTTACGTAACATTCAGAGGAAACAAATACTGTTTTTTTCAGCAATCAGATCTCTAATGTGGCCAAAGAACTAAAAAGTATCCTTCAGGATGTGAGTCAACAGCTCCCACTCGATTGCTTCCAACAGAACGACGAGGCATTTTGCCAGAACAAGTTCATGTGAGTGGAGAGGTAGACCGTAGAGCCAAGGTATTCCTACTCAGATATGTCGATTGCGTCCAGCCGTGTTGGAATCAACGTTTACTTTTTAGTTAGGGCACCGCAGTTCCTCGGATATTCCTTCTTTCAATAATCTTTGTCTTGCCTGCTTCGGTCGCCATTTTCTTAAATTTAGGTTGATCTGAATGCATCTCATCAACCTTACCATTTTAGTCGGGTTTATCCATCGAAACAACTCACGCGGATTCATCCCTCATATAAGACTTGGCCATTGTTGTGCCATGTTTCGGAGCTCTGAAGTATTTCTTGATACTTTTGTTCTTCTTGGTGTTTCAAGCAGTACCGCCGGGTGATGTTAGCGGCAGGCTGTGACGCAGAGTTGCGACAGTTCATTTTCTGATTGGGTATGCTTCCGATCGCCTTTCATCTCATTAGAACCTCAGACCTCTACAACTGTCTGGCGGACTAGGTTTCTTTTCAAGCAGTTTACGCGAAACCCAGTTACCCTCAAAAACCCATCTACCTAGTCACCTCCGATCACCCTCAAATCCGGCTGGGTTACAAGTAGCCGAAAATGGTGCAATCCTGACACTGTTGAGGATTCAAAATATGCGTGCTATCGCCACGCTGAAAGAATATTGATCATAACTGGCTTACTGATAAGGAAGAAGGCAGGAGGTCATGAAATATTTACAGGGAAGAGAACTGGCTGGATGACTTCGTTTCATACTTGTACTGCACCAGTGAAAACGTTATGATTGATTTCTTGGTTAACAGAAATGCTGTAAATTTTTATCCCCGATGGTTAGCTTTCTTCCATGATTCACTCACTCGTGAGTCTTGGCTGAAAAGTATTTAACGTTGCCGAATCTCAGGCAGAGTTAAATTACACATCTGACCTTGGTTGTGCCTAATGCCTGACTGGTCGATACTTATGCGTACGATGTGAAAACCGGGTGAGAATTGCTCACTGGTCACTTTTGAGCTCTGATCAGTAACGCACATTTGAGCACGCCTATTCCATCGAGCTGTGTCGAAGTCTGTGAGGATAGCTACCGCGTTTGAGTAGCTGCTTGTTCCGTCTAGTTTAACAAATTTTCGCCTCTTCCCGGCATATTATTAGCGATGAACGTATTTAACTGAGTCCGTTTTCAAACCGGAAGTTGTGTCGAAACTGTCAGCATGTAGAAATCCGCCCTCCTAAGAATTGGAGACATTTCAAAAATACCGGGCGGTTTTTATTCCTTGTCAAGGGATGGATCGAAATGATCCGGATAACGCAACCAGGGTGGCAGGGTACGAATAGTCGAATTGGAATTACATTCAGGAAGAAATAAATGAACACACGAGTGATGTGGACGTGAATTCGACTGTAACTTCCGCTACTACCAACAACCGATCAAAAATTTTGTCCAGCAGGTTTCAAGCTTCCGCGGAGATAATGTGACTGGGAAGTTCTTACAGGCTGGTCCATCGATCGACACAAACGGAACTGTTAATTGGTCATCGTTCGAGGCGTCGGGTAAACCATCTTCATCGCCCAAGCGTTACGAACACCATGGCTTACGTAGTACACTCGTAGTAATACTCGGGGACTGCGCCTACCTGATGAGCCCAAAGAAGTGCGAAACCGGTCGTGGGCTGTCGAAGAATTTTCAGCAACCTTATGTGTAGTGTACTACGTATATACATGTATCGCGATATCTCGAATATCGTAGCAACTGAAACATGAGGCGGCCTGGTGCAGCATATTCAGTTGCCTGGAAACATCACAAACGAGAGATTCAGCTGGGTTCCAGGTGAGTCTCTCCCAAAACCAAATTGTTCAGACCTGATGTGTCCAGTGTGGGCTGGTAGAGTAGTGGTGACACGCTCGCCCCACAAATCAGATGTCCGGAGTTCGAACCCGCGCACGGCCAAGGATATGAACAGTAGATGGGCTTTAATGGATACGAACCTTGACCTGGTGCTTCTCACTGTTCGTGTGGACTCACGAGACCGATTGAGGTAGAGCAGGGGGACGACTTTTGAAATGCGAATGATGTGGAGGTGGAACGTAGTATTCATTTGATGTTTAAAGTTTGCTATCACAGTGTAAAGTTCCGTACATTATTGAATGCAGGTTTATTCAAAGCCACTCATTAGTGAGACCGTGTATGGACAATGAACTCCAATAGTTTCATGTTTGGAGCGACTGTCGGCTTGCATGAGTCCAGTAACCATTAAATTGACCAGTAGTCTTGGCCAGTTTGATGTGTGAGTAACCTCTCGTGTGTTCATTTCATCGGCTTATTCCCATCCTACGGCAAACTATTGTCTTCTTCGTGAACACCTCAGCGGAGACGAGCTGGAGGCATTAAAGTTTTACATTGTTGTCTACAGTCGAGAAACAATCTCCCAGAGCTGGTTTTCTAAACAGCTTTTCTCCTCCCAACAAGAGACACCACAACGGAAATGCCCGTGTCACTATAATAGATGTATAGCTAAGTATTGGTCCAAGATGATTGTTCTGGGCACGACTAATACACTAGTCCGCCACAGCATTATTGCTGTTTTAGTGGTATCTGTTTCAGCTCGAACTCCGCCAAGCATTCCCAAATCCCCTCACGCTACCAACAATCTATAAGTAGTTCAGAGGAAGAGTAAAATTCACCCGATGAGTAAAACGCCCATCCGAGGGGTCGATGCTCGAGGAGCCAGTCAGCACGTGTAGTCACTTGATGTGGATGCAGTTATTAAAGGGTGAGCCACGGTATGTCCTTTCTGAGTGAGCACTACTCACTCTGAACGGAAAATTGCGGGTTCGGAACTTTCTAAAGTTTCGTGAGATGCGCAATGCTGATGATACCAAGAAAGGATGAAACAGCTGTAGAGTGTTTCTCGGGTTTTCAGCATAGTTCAGCTTTGCTTACAAGACGCAAACTCCATTAGAAATTCCGAAATCTGCTCACACTTCCAACATCATCTCACTGACGATTGGCGCTGGTCCAACCCTGTTCACGCAGATAGATCCACAGGTTTGCTCAGATGCCTATCTAAAATCGCCAACGACTGACTAAAACCGATAACGGATATGTTTCGTGGTGTAGGAATCGAATTTAGACCTTTAAACTTTGTAAATGCCATAGCCACGAGTATTTTCGTCTTTCGGATCAATTACGCTCCGACACCAACCCGCAGCAATCACCAACTAGTTCCGGGATAGCTCCACAGGAAAGTGATTTCCCACTGCTAAGGAGAGAAATGCTCCTCGGCTGAAGGCTAACATGTCACTAGTTTTTGCCGAAGATTTTTGATGGCTGTATTCCCACATAGAAACTTGAACAAAGCACTTGATACTATAGATAAACAACAACGCTTCACAAAACTGGTCCTTCGAAGGAAATTAGACGTCATCCTATATTGTTCACAGTCATGATGACAATAATTCCACCCCTTTCAGCTGTTTTTCCAAACCGGTTCACGCAAAAACTCGTTTTGAGTGATAAAACACCGCAATAATATGATAAACCAAGAAAGAAAAATTTACAGGTCAGTGAAGTCTGAAATGTCGAGCAGCATTTCGTTCGCCCAAGACTATCCAAGATCATACCAGTCGGTCTCCAGAGTCTACACGGTGATTCTTTCCCCACTCTTTCGCGATGTTTGATTGTAAATTTTGGGGACTTCGTCTGTTTTTGTAGACGGAATCCCTAAATGTCCCACCTCCAGATATTCGCGTACGCGTGTGTGGTGTGCGTAGTGTGGTTGAGCACCATTCGGCCGCAAACAAACAAAGTTTGTTAGATTGAGTTCCTTTTGCTTCAGAACTACGTGGCGTTCGGGCGAGATGGCTTAGTGGTGGTTAGATCGCGAATTCACTGACTGGAAGGTCCGTGGTTCGAACCCGACACTTGCACCTCGACTTCACCTGTCTAGGCTTGGGCAACTTGACAGTATCCTAGCCCCTGTGCTTCCTTCAGGTGGCATGGCAGTTAGGAACCGAAAGGATGCTACAGCTCGGCAATGTTGTGGAATATAGGTAGCTCGGGTGCGCTGATTGATTGTTGGTCTGTTCGCCGAGCTTGGCAGTTGGATTGCAAACGTTTCATCACCAATCGAGGTGACATCGTCAGTGTGCTACAGCTGAATGATTTCTACGTGGTGTTGGAGCAGGTACTTATGCGGTAAGGTTATAACGAAAAGAAATTAGACGTCAACGACCCCACTCTCCATTCACTTTATCCGAAAGGAGAAACTAACCGAAGGTATTTCGTGTCAGGAATGCGATTCCAAGTCATCAGCTGAGTCATCTGTTGAGTGTGGCAAGGCACATGATGATAAAGGTTGCATCTAGCCTGTTTTCAAGTTTACATGATCCTCCACTGAGATGGAATGCGACTTCGCCAATTAACGAGATGAAAAGCACACCTGTGCGACACAATAAATGGTTGTGGGAAGTTCGTGGTTCCTCCAAATGCAACTGTTGGACATACAGGTCACTGGCACTGCATCTTATACAAGACGTGCCTCAAGGTATGGCACTTCTAATCAATTATCCACATGCTGTTTATTCTTCGGAGTTTTCATTCAATTCCCGGAGGAAATCGTATACAGAGTAACTGTCGGTGGAAGTACGTTACTTGCCTGTCCCAGTCGTCTCGTCTACCCTGCCAATGCGTTGGCATTTCAGCCCGAGTTTCCGAACCTATCCGTCCGCTATGGATCCACGCATTGAACCGATGTGCAATCCCATTTACTTTGTGGATACACCTTTATTCGTTAGCCCAGTAGTAGACGCAGGGATAAGACATTCTTCTATTTTCATTGTCATACGAGGTGTGCGCTACGGCTCTGATCAAGTTGTTTCGCTTCAAGGCATTCACTGGCGCCTCCGCCGTGTCACTTGTTCTGTTGTCAGTCTGACAGCACAGTGGGTGAGACCGTTGATTACTGTCTAGCGCCATGCGATCCACCAAACACTTGCTATTGCCTGAAGCAGCTTCACCCGTTCTCGCTATTCTAAGTCTCTTGCCGTCATCCGATCTCGGGCCGGAATTCGTGAGGACGTGGGCGCACTATCGCATTGAACGAGTGTACCATTAGCTAAATTTTTAATGTTCGTGTTATTCGGAGACGTGCAGAAATCAGCACTTGGATTGCGTGGAACGGCGATTTTAGGCAAAAACACAGAAAATTCCCGGACCTACGGTATTAGGCACTGCGAATGGGGGGGACTCGACCCATATCTGAACCGACCAGTCGATTGAATATCTGGCAATAAACGACCAACTAACCCGGTATTCAGTCTTCTCTTTACAGTATGGTTTTTCGGACGGTAATAACACCGAAATATTTCATCGATTCTGATGTTTGTAGATGGATGCGGGGCTTGTAGATGTCATGCGCATTTCACTCCCGTTTTACGACCTTCCTCATTTCGTGGCGTAGTTATTCTGGTGAGTTCACATCAAAGGGATAAACACTGGACTCGAGTTTCGTTTTTATTAGAGCTCACCAGCAGTGCAATGTGAACTCCAGACATCATCTCAAATGCGGCGCAAACGTGCACACTGGGCCCTGATGATTGTTCACGTCTGAACAAGCGTTGGTGTTGTTCACGCATCAGCGATGCGATTGGTTTGCCCGGGGTTCCGACGATCAGGTATTTGGGGTTTTGCGAAATAGGTATTTTGTTCATACTCACACCACTCTCGTTTGAACCGTCGTCCTCCTGTTCCGGTGAGTCTACACCAAAGGGAAGCATTGGGCTCGAATTTCGCTACTATTAGAGCTCATCAGCAGTGCATATCCAGTGACCGTGCCAGGATTCGAACCCCGGACATCTGACATGCGAGGCGAGCGTGTTACCACTACTCCACCAACGAACGTTGGACGCATCTGAATTTTCACGTCTGAACAAACGAACGTGGTCACGCTTGAGCGATGTGATTGGTGTGCCCGACCAATCGAACGACGACCCAGTAGCCGTCCTGGTTGTGACGATCGATTAACCCGCCAGTCAGGTAGCGTGACACACGCTTGAAGCACGCCGGTTCAAATTCCGTCACGGCCGCTGGATAATTACGCCAGATTAGGTAATTGTCCTGGTTGCCGATCGATTGTTTGTTCGGGCGTGTCAACTGCATTCAGTGTGCGCTGCCTCTTATGTCAGCTTTTAAAATTCACCCTGAGACACTGAGGAGCTCCAATAAGAGCGAAACTCGAGTCTAGTGTTCCCTGTCTTTGGCGTGGGCTCATGAAAGTAATTAAGCGAGGATATGAGATGGACTGTCCACACGCTAATTATGTGGACGTGAGTTTGATATTGCCACTCATAAACGACCTTCCAAACTTGAAAACCCACCTGAGGCCAGTGTGTTCTACGTCGGCTGAACCATTGCCCACCCGGTTGTTCATGTCGGGTGACGCAACATGAAGAACCGTCTTTTGTTCAAGGAAACGCGTGGCCTCCTAGTTGGTCGAGAATTATCCCTTCTGGAATAGGCGAATGCAGCGGGCTTTAACATTTCCGGCAAATAAATGAAATAACAAAAATCTTGAGCGTATTGAACAGTAATCCTATCGAATTGTGTGGCGCATATCACCAACCTCTTTACATTGATGGATAAACTAAGTGTATACTTGCAGACAAACGGGAAATGGAGCGGTTCGGAAGCAAAGTGGCAGCCAGAAAGACGTAGACCCATGTTACGGGCATTGATGAAAGTCCTGCAAAAATGATGCGTTGTTTGTACGGGATTAAAACATCATTTCTCCCACCTGGTACGTGGTAAGAATGAAGTGTTTACCTAATTCCAAATCGATCGAAACTGCGTGGTTCGTTGCAGCGCCTATTATGCGGCTGTCTAAAGTTGACTGTTAGCAGATTACCGTATATAAGATCTAATAACAACTCGTCCCCGTTCCAGACAATTACCGAAAGCAATTATTGTCGAATTGATGGGTTAGGCGTGTGATTGATTACGTTGCTGGTGTCTTTTGCGCTGTGCAGCTGTCGGCCAGCCCTCATTCATCTCAGTGTTCTTCTTCATCAAACGCGGCAATATCGGGACGAATGCATTTAGCTAGGCAAAATAATTCTCGAAGAGCTAATCTGAGATGCGAAAAAAGGGACTGAAGGTTGTACCGAGGAAGCCGACATCATACAACAAAACTCGCATGACGTGTTGTCTACGTCGATGGTAGACACAACGCCAGGGCGAACGCTGTTCGTCCCAAAAAGATTTCAAGTAGGCAATAGCAAAAAAAGAACCGGGAAGATGAGGCATGCTCCGCTCGAAAGCTTAAAGGTTTATTTTGGTCTCAGACGTAACTCAGGAACAGTGGCAACTTCGTTCGTTCATTATGAGCAATGAGACATGAACGCAGTGCGTCCAGTGTACGTAGTAACCGAGATACTTGAACGCCCCCCACTAGCCTGAGTCATATTCACATTATGTTCAACTACGCGAAGACTCTTTCTTATTCCCTCATCTGTTCTTCCCAGCTTTCATCCAGATACCTCTTATCTTATTGGAGAATATTGCGGATGCGTCAAGTCTTTAAGAACGATACCTCGTATGACGCCGACATTTATCGATCCATTTTATTTAGCTTTATTCGTTTTGTTCTACAAGTGGTAAGTACTTATAGCATACTCAGCAATCCCAGTAAGCTTTTGTCACGACTTCATCATATCAAAAAAATCTCATCATGCGTTTCCGTGACATCAAGGACGTATTCAAGGTCAGAGCTGAGAATAACAATATTTTGTACGATTCTTCCAGGCTTTTCGGCAGAGTAACACAAGAACTCACTGGAATACACTGAGAAAACCCCGATCCTCAAAATTTCTCTCACGTTGGTACCTGTGTTTTAATTTTGACGGCTTTTTACCAGTAAGAGTGGGTGTAAATCATACTTCACAATTTCAAACTACCCATTGCGTGGTTTAGGGGTGGGTCGTCGTATCTCACTGTCAATTACTCATCTGAACATCAAATCATCATTTAATGCACCAAGTGAACTGGCCACCTTGTTGGCGGACAGAACGAAAAAATTGACCACGAACGACTCACAGCAACTTGCAATGGTCGCAAGAACATCATCTCCATTTGAATCGCAGCACGAGTGTTCGTATGGCTTTCTTCAAAATTATCGATTTCTGCTACCCATGCCGTAAAATAGAACCGAGGACTTCGACAGCCCTCGACCGGTTTCGCCCTTCTGTTTCGGGCTCATCAGGTAGGCGCAGTCCCCGAGTTTCCGTCAACCTTATGTTCTACTTGAACCCAAATTGGACTGTTTTTCGAGAAATACACTCACTTGCAAATCAATTTGGCTTGAGTAGTGCATTACGAATATACATGTCTGGCGATATGTCGAATATCGTAGCAACTGGAACATGAGGCGGCCTGGTGCAGCACATTCAGTTGCCTGAAAACATCGCAAACGGGAGATTCAGCTGGGTTTCAGGTGAGTCTCTCGCAAAAACCAAATTGATTTGCAGATGAGTGTAGTTCTCGAAAAACAGTCCAATTTGGGTTGAAGTAGAACATGCGGTTGACGGAAACTCGGGGACTGCGCCTACCTGATGAGCCCCAAGAAGGGCGAAACCGGTCGTGGGCTGTCGAACAGTTTTCAGCAACCTTATGAGTAGTGCATTACGAATATACATGTATCGCGATATCTCGAATATCGTAGCAACTGGAACATGAGGCGGCCTGGTGCAGCACATTCAGTTGCCTGAAATCATCACAAACGAGAGATTCAGCTGGGTTCCAGGTGAGTCTCTCGCAAAACCAAATTGATTTGCAGATGAGTGTATTTCTCGAAGAACCGAGGACTCTTCTTCCTCTCTGATGTGCCTATATCTTAACTGAGCGCTCATCAAAATCACTTGCTTTCTGGGTTGTGTCCTGCGTTCTGTCGATGGATCTGACTTGATCACATTTCACTCAGTGTTTGCCCATCAGCTGTTGAATCATCTTCGGCTTAATTATGGTGAAAATCCTGTGAGCATTTCCACGATGGGGCACTGTCTCCCACTCTTATGTCCTCGTGTACATCACGTGATTCGTTCGACGTAATCTCCTCCAAGTAAAACACCACCACTCTCTGAAGTGCTTCCACACCCAGTCCACCCTCGATTTTTACCGCTTGCCATGAGAACACCCTGCATGACCAATTCTGTAAGTTGTGCGTGCGGCAGTTTACAGTCAAATTACTAGCCCTTTAAAAAAACTGTTCAGCTGTAACACCCTTTCGGTGCCTAGCTGCCATGTCGCCCGAGGAAGCACGAGGACTGAGATACTGCCAGGTTGCCCAAGCCTAGACAGGGGAGGTCGAGAGGCAGAGATCGGGTTCGAACCACCGACCTTTCGGTCAGTGAATTCGCGCTCTAACCACTTGAGCCATGTCGCCCCCCTAGCCATTTTAGAGATACTATTTATCTGAGTATACACGAGAGTAGCTACAGTGTGTTTTAGCGTGTTTGTTATTGCTACTTTTGTCCTAACCCCTCACGATTCGCACCTCAGAAACCTTGTGAGTAATGTATTACGTCCGTGCGATGTATTGCGCTATCTCGAATATCGGGCCAACCGAAACATGAGGTGGCCTGATGCACCACATTCAGCTGCTTAAAAACACCATAAACGAAATATTCAGCTAAGATTCAGCTAGACTGTCATGCAAATGAGTGGTTTTGTCAAACTTCGTGCAATTTGGTGCCAAGTAGAGTACAAGGCTGATGAAAACCCGACGACTGCTTCTACCTAATGAGCAGAACTAGTCGTTGGCTGTCGAAGAGTTCCAGCAACCTTGTGAGTAGTGCATTACGTCTATACATGTTTCGCGATATCTTGAATATCGTACCAACTGAAACATGAAGCGGCCTGGTGCAGCACATTCAGTTGCTTGTAAACATCATAAACGAGAAATTCAGCTGGGTTCCAGGTGAGTCTCCCACAAAACCACATGTGTTTACAAATGGGTGTATTTCACTAATTTCGTGCAATTTGGGTTCAAGTAGAACATAAGTTTGACGGAAACTCGGGAACTACACCTACCTGATGAGCCCCAAGAAGGGCGAAACCGGTCGTGGACTGTCGAAGAATTTTCAGCAACCTTGTGAGTAGTGCATTACTTCGGTACAATGAATCATATTCCCATGCGGTCCTGGTACGCGATTCTCTTAACTGAAAAAGTGATCCGAAGGTGGTGAAAAACTATTCAGTCGGGCTCCCTAAGTACAAGTCCTGGTACGCGATTCTCTTAACTAAAAAAGTGATCCGAAGGTGGTGGAAAACTATTCAGTCGGGCTCCCTAAGTACATCTTCAAAGAGTTCTGGGTTCAGGAGGATCGGTGAAAAAGTGGACAAAATATGTCGGCTGGACTGTGGGACGATGAGCACCCACCGGTTTATCAAACCACCTGAAGTGTTTGTCATCCGAATCATGGGTGAACATAGTTGTTTGGTTTGCACAACAAATGGTGTGGATCCTCTTCGTAACATAGCAGTTTGCATCGTAAACCTTAGTTGATCACACAAATATGACTTTTTTTGTTTTCAAGTTAATTGACGCAAATCATTCACGACAGTCGTCTGGCGGTTAGAACGCACAGACAATATGCCACAGCGGGTAGCACATCGTTGGAACTTCCTGTGAAGGAACACAAATTGACATTCACATCGTTCGCATTTCAACAGTCTTGTGCCTCACATGGACCTATTATACGGGTGAGTCCACAACAATGGGAGAATCATCAGACTTGAGTTGTTTTTTACCAGAGCTCATCAGTATTGCATATCCTTGACGTTGCCGGGTTTTGAAATCCGGACATTTGACATGTGGACCGAGTGTCTTGGTGCTGTTCGAGCAACGGAAACTGTACACATCCGGTGTAACACGTCTGAACAGGCAAACGTGCACAAACTGGAACGAACCTGATTTGCGGCGCTTCCTTTTCTTGGCATGGACTGGCCAAACAATTGTGTTAAGACCGGGGGTAATGTGAACGCAAATTCCACAAAACTCGCAAACACCTATCGAGAATCACGAGCGCTGAAGTGAGGAGTACAAGTGAATGTAGCACGAATGAACAGATATCTCCGGAGTCAACATGGGGCTTAGCGGATGGGGTATCTTACGACCTAGTCAGCGATGACGGTGGTTCAACTTCACTCGGTTCAAGTCCACTTCCAGGCGTGTCTTTTCTTTTCGGTTACGCTTCGGCTTCCCAACAGCTTACATCGAATCCATTTAGGCATCTGGACCGTAACAAACTCTGGTCTATTTATGAAGTCATCTAGGAGGTCCATAAATGGTACTGATGGGCGTCAGCTGGTAATCTGTCAGGCAGAGGTGCAATGAATCAGCCATGTAGTTCACATGCACGCGAATTACGGAGATAAAGCATCCTGGGTACTTGAATCGTTAGTAGTAGTTCGGCGGTCAGAGTCCGTCCCCCCGCCCATGCGTGTCTTTTCGTCCATGTTAACTGTACTTGAACCTAAAATTTTAAGATTCACCCCCTTGTGCTTTATAAAAAGGTCAAGTAGATCAGACGAAGTGAAGTTTTCACAAAAGTCGCTTGAATTTACATCCTTTGAGTGTCAGCTTGTCAAACCGAATCTTCTTCTGGTCTGTTAAGCTGAGTTCTTCCGAAGGATAGAAAAGACCGCTCCAAAGTGGATTTCAAGAGGAAATTCCGATCTGCTCCCTATAATAATACTGTGATAAACAGCGAGCAAAATCTAGCTGAAGTAGTGTCAACTTTTTATCTTCAGACTGGGTGAACTCAATACCACTACTGATTGGGTATACTACTATGAGTAGTATACCACCATATTTTGGTTCACTGGCTCTGGAGGGAAAACCGGGCTGCTACTTGCAGTAAAAACAAACCTATACGCTAGTTCACGGCATTTGAATATGATTCAGTACGCAAACACGCATGCTATTGTACTCCAGAACGAGGAGGAAACTGCCTCATCCTTGAGGGAACAAGTGCTCGTAAGCGAAAAAAAGTCAGCATACATTATCGTCATCACCTGGCCTCAGTAAACCAGGTCTGATAAGATTTGTAACATTTCTTGTCATATCGATTCTCAACCTTATAACAGCGTCTGGTGCATGCAGTTGGGGGTGAATTAGACCTGTGAAGATGAAACGGACAGATGGGTAGGTATACAGTCATTCACATTCGACGGCTTAAAAATATTTCTTATTATCCAGCGATCCAGCTATCTGCCAAGCAAAGCGGGGAATATGCGGTTTTTGTTTGCCCCCTGTTCTTTTCTGCTTTGTTGAGGAGTGGTGACTCATTGGGAAATTAAACCAATCGCAGTCAGGCGCGCGCTCGACTCCGACTCGGTAGCGCCATCACGTGATTATGACTGTGCTAAAAAAATCCAAGAGCCTGGATTGTAAGTGACCAGGCCAAGTGAGAAGGATAAAAAACCAAGCACCATTTCCCCGGAAAGTGGCTGGTACAATGAGTGTACGAACGATTTCTGAATGCACATAGTCGGGTTGTGTGAACCAATCGACGTCGCATCAGTTGTGGCTCGACATTGATATTAAAGCGATCTTGGTAGATAGATGGGTACAGTGTTCGGAAAGCGGTGTTAAAATCAATCACATGACTCCTGTCAGCCAAGTGGGTGGTCACTCGATCTCCTTGAACCGACTGTCTGTTCGTTTCAAGTGTTGGTGGTTGTGGGATTTTGTGGAATACATACTCACGTGACCCTCGTTCGAACGATCGTCCTCATACCCTGTCGCAATCATTCTTGTGAGTCCATACCAAAGGGGGAGGGGAGCACTGAACCCGAGTTTCGCTCTTTTTAGAGCTTATAAGCAGTACATATATAATGACTCTGTCGGGGTTTGAATTCAACACATCTGAAATGCGAAGTTTGTGCTGCTTCATCCTGTCGCACAACTGCCCTGTTCTTCGTCGTGTGTGTCCTGGAAGTGAGACAGTGTATGGCCATGCGTCGTGCTTAGTCCAGCGTGTGGGATGTATGGGCATTTAATTGGGGGTCCGTAAATCACCCTTTAAGTGAAGCAGTCGGAATAGGTCATCGAATTCGGTAGTCTAGAGGGCGAGTCAGATGGCTTGCGCGACCAGATACCATTTAACCAGAAGGCCGGCGAAAAGAGATTTCTTTCCGACCGCGACTAGTTTTTGAAAGCGCACATCTAAATAGACATTTCAAGAAACTATGCCTCCCAGCGGCTGGTTTCCGGCTTTTATGTTCTCTTTTATAGCCGATTTTTCACCTTCCCCCATCAGTAAGATTCTGAACTAGACTCCATTTATGTGTCATTGGGACAGCATTGCCCCACCAGCGTTTGCTTCCTGTGGACCAAACGTTTAACTGAACTTTCACATATTCTTGGCAGACGCCGAAAAAGAGTTGTTATCTTCCTCTCCGGATGTAACTTGAATAATCAAATGTGCTTGATTAAAATGCGTTGAAAAATCTCTGGTGCTTGTGAGGATTTGTCTATAATGGTGAATAGAGCATCAGGTATTGCCAGAACAGATGCGAGTTTTCGATAGATGAGTGGAGTTCATGGTTTTCACGGAAACATCAGCAAGACAAGGGTCTACGAGCTAGCTCACATTGGCACCGTCAACTTTTGTTGGATTGAAATTTTACATGGGATATGCATCATTCTCACGGACAGTGTGACATCAGTGTTCAACACGGATGCTTCACTGCCGTACAATCATGATTTATTTGAAAGCCTTATTGTGAAGAAAAAGAATAAAGATGGACAGGGAGGGGACTTATTGCTGCCTTACTACAATCATTCCGAGGTGCCTACACCTCCAAACACTCATTCAGGCAATCTGGATAGAAACTAAAAACAAGATCGCCACTGACATCGGTTGGCAGCCATATCTTGCACCGTCTCCAACCAGGCGCAGTGAAGATCAAGCTTTCCCCATCCTGGAAGGCAAGTGGCCCCGAAAACACCCAAACTTTTCGTAATCTGTTGCGTACCCCTCCGCCAGTTCATTGGTTGGCCATCTTTCCACTTCTGCCACTCCGAATTGAGCACTTAAACAGTACTCTCTTCGGAAAACGATAACTCGTCCTGCGCAATGCATGGCCTGACCAACGCAGCTTCCGGTGATGAACACATTTTTCGACGGAAGTCTCTGTTGCACAACCGGAAACTCGCTTTCTATTGGCTTCGTTACGGATTAGCCGACACTAAACCACATGGGTTCTGAGACAACACCCCAAGACGTCTCACTTCCGCTGATCGAACAAGCCAAGTTTTACAGCCATACAACAAAACACCCTGTACTGTAGGCTGACACATTCACCCCTTGAGATTCAGGGGCATACCACCGCAGGTGCCTCAGCTTAGCAAACGCGATCCGACCGTTGCGGATTCCTGCACCAACCTTATCTATCACACTACAATAAGAACCAATTCAACTTCCAAGATAAGCAAAATGCTCCACAACTTCGAGTATCTCTCCGCGGACTGTAGATGGCGTGTTTAGTGACTGCATGTTCAACAACATGACTCTACACTTTGTGTGGGAAATTTGAGAATTTTCAAGTGAGTTTTTCACTTACCAATGAAGTCACTGTATGCCGAAGAGTTGCGGGAGCAGTTATAGCTGCTTCATCCTTATTGGGGATCACCAGCAATGTGCATCTCGCGAAACTCGGAGCATTTGGAACCCGTGAACTTCGGAGTCAGTGTTTGGACATGGGCACGTTCGGTCATCAGCAGAGGAAATCTCAAATGAAAATTACCAAATTCTCTCATACTACCGTCACTCTATAAGCGGGTTCAGAGGAAGATGATTGAAACTTCAATGTGAGTAATCGTCACTCGAGGAACCTAGTCAATACGTGAGCACGTGATGTGGTTTCTGTGATTGATCGGTGAGCAGCGCCATGTCCTATTTAAGTGGGAAACACTGCCGTTTGGCCACTGGTTGCCGGAAAGCTAGATGTTTACACACAGGCCAGATGGTCGCGGGTTCGAAACTCTCTTGCTCGTGAGTGATTTCCATTAAGGATGAAGCAGCTGCACAGTGTTTCTCGGCTTTTCTGCATAGGTTGGCTTCGCTGATGGTGGTGCTTTGTGGTGTACAACCTGGATGTACGGACCTCCCATTTGAACCCTTCAAACATTGTGTCGAACTAAGCATTCAAGACTTTATTACCAGTGCCAAGATTATCCTTTACGGACGAGGTTAGCCGCGTGATCATCCGGAAAACGCATAGTAAAGGCGGTTTAGTGTGCTACGTGTCACTCCTGAATGCTAGATAAAATTTACCGTAGGAACCCATTGAAATATTGGGCAGTTGGTTGCACCTGTTGCAAGGAAATAGCAGATAACAGCACACTTCATCTATCTTGAGGCTTGGCTGTGTGCGTATCCACCAACATTTGCTATTGTAAATATCCCTGTTACATATTGAAAAGAGCAGTTGCACGGTGTGAGTTATTTTGACTACATTCTGTAGTGTTCCTTTACCGGTGTATGTTAAATCTCAGTTGAGATTTCATCGCGTAGATTCAGTCAGTCTTTACCAAAAATTCAAGAAGCACTGGATGACTATTTCATCCTTATTGAGGGTCGTCAACACTGAGCGTTCCATGGATTTCCAGGACGGTTTTGACCCGCAGTGTGCCGACCAGTGGCCGACGGCCTCGGGTGACTGATTAGCAATGTGGTCGATTTGTACTTGGACAAAACATGGCACCATTCATCCTTCAGTCATAAACTTCACATCAGGTCCTCAATTGTTTTCCGGTTTGTTTATAGATTTATTGATTTTATTATTGATTTTATTATTGATTTTTCCATTAGTCCCCAATGCGGCGTCCGTTGTCTCTATGATGAAGCGATTGTTGTGGTTGAATTTTCGGGCAGCTAGGCTCACTGTGATCACTGAGGATTGGCACCTTCTCCGAAGCGGAATGTTTTGTTAGCAATGGGTCACCCCAAGTTACCGGATAGTCAAAGCCGCAGTGATGATTTCACTCGTGATGGTGTCATCAATTTTAGTGTGAATTAGTCCGTTTGTTTTCTAGCTGGACGGATTAATTTCGCTGATGCGCATTCTCCGAAATTTTTTGCACGAATTTGTCTGTTCTCCCCTCAATTCGTCTATCGGTATGCTTTAGTTTTATATTTCACTGCAAATTCACGCGTGCATAGTATTGCTTACAAAGTAATTGCTATTGATTTGCTACAGACTCTACGAATTCACCCAAATTTGGTGGAAGTAATTGGAGTGAGTGTCCGCATTTTGTGTGAGCATTGAGTCGCCTCGAATCGGCAGTTGGATAGATCTGTTCGTTGTGGACCAAGCCTGACTGACCTGAGTGGAATTTCAATCAACCTGAGAGTGATCGGCTCAACGAATCCCAGTGTGGGTCGAATCCGGATTTGCAAGCAACAAATAATCAGTAACTCAACAGGGTAACCGTATTTATTTATTGTTTTTACACTGCGTTCTTGTTGTGCGCACGAGTTTGGAAAGTTTCCGGCAAGGAAGGCAACTTACAATTTCTAGTAATCAGATGATAGGAATGGTTTATGGGAATTCGAGAACCCATTGTTGCGCGTAATTAGAAGATTTCGTTACTGATCTAACTAGGCTTTAAGTACTTGTATTTACTGCAGAGACAACAATCGTTATGGAAGTGCAACAGTTAGAAATCCACGAGCACTGCAATTCCTGGGGAGAGTTGCCACCAAATTCGGAAAACTTCGGCCATCTGAGTTCTGTATTTCTAACCCAGGATCACGTGGTCAATTCTCTCAGCCCACTCAATGAGTCCAAACAGGGGCATGTTGTCTTTTTTGACTGACACTCTTAGGGTTCGTCATAAAATAGCTCGCTTTTAACATGGCTAAAGTATCCTAATTTACAAATGAAGGCAGTAGAATCCGTCTATAGCCTGTCCTTAAACAGTGATCACATTTTGGGTGGTCCCGCAAATTCCTTTTCTGAGCCACACAGCTGTGGCAATCAAGACCAGGTCCTTCTTTCGCCGTTCATTACTTTGGTTCTTCCATGAAGCTCGGCTGTGTTTGTTCTAAAACTTTCTGGTGAATTATCAGCACCTCGTCTGTGTGATCGAAAGTTGTGTAATTTTGCATGATCTAAAAAACTGCGCTCACTTCCAGATGCTCATCGCCGGTTATTTTTTGTTTAGCGGTGTATCTGACTTCCGCTGCACTAACCTCAGTAGCCTGGCGATCAAACCACATCAGGTCAAATCAAGCAACTAACAGCTGCATCTATCGACCTTGAGTTCGACGAAAACTCCGCGTTAGCGAGAAATCGGTTTTTTGAAGATGAAGGTGATCCACGCTGATCTTCGCAAAACATTGCACAGCAAATTTATTCTTGTCTAAAGTTATCATGAGCGCACATCTCACAAACTTTTAGGGACAATCAAACCTACGACCTTATGATCAGTAGTGAAAAATACCTATTTAGAAATGAGGGCGGTTTAGCATATAACCAACTCATACCGAGATTGAATATCGCACCCTAACTAACACAGTCTATCATGGTGTTGATCGCACCCTGGTGTGACACTTTCTGAGATAAGAATCAGGAGATTTGTAGGGCTTCTTTTTCTTCTGCATAATGGTAGTGAAAAGATTTTGATGATTTATTTAGTGATTTGCTTCGTTGGGGCCAAGTAACCTATTAAACCCTGTTTGTGACCGAATTTCGGCAGCTCACTCGGCATTACAAGTGCGTTTCCTCAACGATGAACTTAAGAGAGAAATTCTGAGGACTAGTAAAGCGATGCCGACGTAATCTTCATGGATATGCTCAGTGCAATATGTTTTCCTTTCAAGCTGTATGTTTGTTCAGCATGCTAACTGCAACCTAATGATGCTTTAGCCACTTGCAGTAACTCTTGTTAGCGATGCTCAAGCCATTTACAGTGGTGGCCAAACAAAAGAACTTACGGTCCACAACGGAAAACTTCATTTATCACGTATTAATACGAACACTCAAATCGATTGCGAAGTATACTTCTCAGTCAATTTGTAGTTGTGTAACCGGTATTGTACCATATATGCGAAAGTTATTGTCGGCGTGTACAACCGGAAGGAAGATCTACTTAGGGTACGCCGGCACGTAGGGTATACTGGTAATGGCTGTCCTGCCAAAATGTACTTTCAGATAGACCCTAGTTGCAATCTTGGTAAGTTTTTCAGTCAAAACATTCATAACTCATGTCAGTGGCTGGCCACTGCTGGTTGGTTTTCGGCTTCTCAGATAATGTAGTGAGGTGGAAAGAGCTCTCTCAACACTAGGGAAGCACGACGTAACCAGAATGGACCGCAGTTATCAGCGGATACATTGTCGGGGCTGGCTTAGCCTGTTGCTTTTCTGCCGTTCATCTGATCCTTTAGCTTCATAGACATCAACTGGCAGCTATGATCAAGTCCCTTGAGATTTTATGCACTTTTCTAGAACATGTTTCAACGTCACAGTCGACGACGAGCCAAGAGGACAGAATGATGAAAATTCGGCATGAAAAAGAAGGCATACGATGCTCCCGAGCTAGGTGGGCATCTCACTTCCCTGGGAGTGGATGGCTCGTTATGCAGTAAGCTAGGGAATGCACAAAAGTCCCCTGGCAAAACGGACGCTGATCGTTCCATTGATCAAGTGCACAAAACCGACAAGAAGATTCATATTTCTCACCTGCTTCAATTGGATGTAAACCCTGTCGGCGGAGCGAGTTAGTGTCGTTTGCAAGCACTTTCTTATGAAAGTATTATGGTCTTCGTTGGAAAAAAGGAAACCAGTTAAGCTTATATAGTAGCATCGTCTAATGGAACGTTCCGGAATCAAAATGAGAGTGATTCATTCATGGAACACCTGGCAGTATTGACATGTCTGTTTTCCACTTTCACAGCATATTTATACTACTTATGCTCCCTACTGAAAAAGTTTTTTCATCTCATGGCCTGTCACTCATTGGCCCCAATTCTGAAGGCCACTGTGGGTGCCTACTGATCAAGAGGCATGAGTAGTCCGTAGAATGAGCAGTTGGTGGATGATTTGGACACGTTCGGAATCCTGCGTAAGGTAGAATTGGAATGCTGACGTCCAAGTCGAAAACACCGTTCTTAGTTGTACAGCAGCATGACTTCATGGTGGAGCGGCTGTCCAAGTCAAATGTGTGAGAAATTGACCAATCAGGATACAAAAACTAGGCATGGCTTGTAGTCTGGTAGGCTATGTACCCTCCTACGTAGCGAATCTACACTTTTTCGGCATCTTCTAACCGGGCTCATTTGATTTACAGCCAGTTCAGACTGTTCGATCGATTAGCAGTCCCCTTATATTTCCATGATATCTATACTCATAAAAGAATAATCAAGAAAATCAAATTACCTTCCTTTTGTGGCTGACAACTCTGGTTTCGCGGGCTGCAAGGTCCGTCAGCTAAGAGGAGCAGAATAAACTCATTTGCATATCAAGTTGGTTGCGACGGGAAACTCAGTTGGAACCCAAATGAATGCCTCGTGTGTGATGTTTTTAAGCAACTGAATGTGCTGCACAAGGCCGCCTCACATTTCAGTTGGTACGATATTCGAGATTTCGCGAAACACATATACTCTACTCATAGGGTTGCTGAAAAGTTTTCGACAGCTCTCCTTGGGGCTCATCAGATAGGCGCAGTCCCCGAGTTTCTGTCAACCATACGTTCTACATGAAACGAAACGAAACTAGCCAATTACACTCATTTGCATACCGATTCGATTTCGACGGGAGACTCACCTAGGACTCAGTTGAATCTCTCTTTTATGATGTTTTAAGCAGAATATCTTAGGCGTAGTGGAATTTTATGAATATGGCTTTTAATTGGAGCCACTCTACGCCACGAAGCACTGTGAACCTGTTTCACCTCCATCGGGGATCATCAGTAATATACACCCCCAAGAGACGGCTGGGTGATTCGAACCATACTGTTTATTTGCTATGTATCGTAGCTTATACGTTCCACAGACGTTTTCGGTCTTCGGTATCATCCGGTAGACGGGCCGCAAGATAGTCAGAAATGGATGTTTTGTACTTTCAGTGAGCCTGCAAAGCCAGGAAGCATCTGACATCTGTTCTGTTCGTTTTGGGCATCATCATCTCACGAAACTCCACTAGAAGGTCTCGAATTCGCAGCCTTCCTGTTATTGGTTTGAACACTTAACCGTTCGACCGCGAACCGCTGTTCGACAATGTGGTTAACTCGCCTTCAAACAGACAATGGCGGTGCTCATTCTCCAATCACGGAATGCACATCATATGGTCCCATACACCGCTGTCTCCTAGAGTGACGACTTATCAGACGGAAGTTTCACTCATCCAGTGAGTTTATTCTTCCACTGCACTACTTATAGATTGCTAGTATCGTTTGGAGATTTGGCGATTATCAATGGAGAGTCCATCCTGTAAGTAGTCTTAAAGCCTTCAGTCTCATGCGAATACTTAGATTGCCTTTTTCGGTGCGTCACTCAATACGGCGATTGAGTTGTGTTCATAGTGTAGAACGGTAACTCTTCAACTGCAAAGCACCCTGAAATAAATGAAGCACGTGAAACATCCGTCATTACCGCAGATCCAGGTTTGACGGAACATCAGTCAGGAACGAGACTTGTTGCGTTCACCGACAGAATAATATATTTTGAATAGTTGTTTACAAATACCCCAAGTAGTATAGTGTGATTTTCTGTGTGAAAAAATAACTCTACTTGTAAAACCTCATGCGACGGATGGACATTTTCCGTGTGCGGAGTGTGACTGATCGCTTTTTATCTAAGACCACGTTTACTGTACTGCCAGGAAAGTACGAAAAAAATCAACCTCTTAATTAAGCTGTGTTTTTCGGGGAATAAAACAGAAAATTCAGTCCTTATACACTGCATTCATCGGCAAAAGAAAGCTGTTTCCAGCCAGATTTTCGAAACATTTCAGACTGGGCATTTCGTCTTTCCCCGATGAGCAGCTGATTTTCCCAGGAAACCAGCTTTCATTTACTGGTCAGGCAACGAACAAATCGGACATGTTCTTGCTAACAGTTTTGGAAACTGTTCACATAAATTGCTACTGTTTGTCCAAAGGGATTATTTGTGTGAAAACTAAACAGTTTTGCAGTGCTCTCTACAACAGCAGCAAATGCTGAGATGTCATGCGAGGACTGCAATTATATGAGAGTGTTATCCGTGACTATATATAAAGTTGCGGCCATCGTTCGCTACCAGATGGGCATAGTGATAGCTCAGAGCAGACTACTTAACTATTTTGAGTAGGGGATACGCTGGTGTGGATTGGGGTCATTCTGTAAGAAAAATCGCCCGCCAAACATATTGGTTGGTTGCACCTCCCTATTCTTCCATTCTGACGGGCTCATTGATATCAGCGTCACAATCGAGAAGATAGGGCGGCACAGTCAACCAAAACAGTCTCGAGAAGATCAGACGACAAAATAATGTAAATTGAAGGGTGAATAGTTAAAGCAAGGGAAGAAATTCCTAAAACTGGAGGGAACTGGGAAAACCAATCGACTCTGAGTAATGCATGCCACAACGCAACAAAGATCACAATGAGCCAATAGCTTCACGGAACCACCGTCCCCACTTAGTCGGTCACATTGGGTGATGACAGTTATCCTTCATGTGCCATATAAATACATGCAGACGAGGAGGAAGAACTGCGCACTGATACTGTCTCCTCGTATGGTGGCGAGACGTTTGCAAATCAATCGAAATGCTCGGCGAACAGATCAACGGCCACCTGGTCAACAAACAATACATTTTGTTGCTTGCGCAAAATCAATAAAAGTTGATTCTACAATTATCCATTTTTCAATTCCCAAACCAGGTGGCAGTCAAGGCCCCTGCATCGTATTGTCAAGTCTTCATATGAAACAACAAACTGAATTCGAGAAATCCTGGTTCCTGGCGTATCGTGAAGAAAGACATATTTTTATCAGGGTTGCTGAATATAGGTGTGTTGTCGTGGCTGCAAATTAGCTAAAAAGAACTCGGAAAACAGTACTTAAAGTCGTGTTCCAGAAACAGCTATCGTGTCATTCGGTCAGAAGAAGCAGTATTTTCTATAGAATGGCAAGACGATCGGCCACTCGCAGTGTCCGGACGTGTAGCGCGCAGCATGGTAAACCAAACAAACAATGGACAACTAGTCCAGTGTTGTTCACGTCCAGCACAATTCACGAACCCTTCAACTGCGTCGATACACAAACAGTATTATGAGCGAGCAATTTATTTCAACTCAGTGCGCAACTACAGAGCTGGTGATAGACAGTCACACCAGTAATTAGGCAGGCAGGATAGTACTGGTCTGTGCACTCGATGGGGCATCTGCTTGTGAGGCGGTATGAACTGCTCTACCAAAGTAGTGAATCTGTAGGTGCCAGCTATTTGGCCTGGTGCTGCAGACAACTCTCAAATCTCTAATCGAGCTAACGGATCACTTCTAAAACGTCGTCAGAATCAGTGAACTCTCAGAAATCTAGGCAACTGATTCGATTACAAAAAGCAGGTGCATGGAATACTCCTTTTCAGGCGTCCGAGAAGGACTTCTTCGCCGGCATTTGTAGCCGTATGGCAGATTGAGAGTTGTGTGTACTGCCGTTCGAGCTGGAAGTGAGGCTAACCTTCCGTCTTCGAATATATGTACAAAGTGTCTCATAATAAACGCAAAAAATAATACCCACGTTAAAACTTTAACATCAACTTAAACATTTATCATTTTTTATGTGAACATACATACATTATGGAGGTTTACTAAACAAAATGTTATTACAAAAATATTGAAAAAAATGCCCCTTTCTTCTATAACAAGTTGGAGGCGGTATGAGATGTGAAACACAGCATGTTTAACTTCTTCAAGTGTCACTCATGCACACTCCTCTTCAATTCTTGCTCTTAACTCCACCAAGGTGGCGTCTCATAATACGATGCACGCTGGCGCGGAGATTGCCGGTCAACTGAGACACTTGAGTTATTGACGAAGATGCCATCTGAGACTAAAGTTGCTCGACGACATTCTGTGCAATGGGCGCTCCTTAATCACTCAGAGACTTTCTCCCTTTGCCAGGAAAATCCAAAACAGATCCAGTGGACTCAAATTTCGCAATCAAGCGTGTAATGGTCGACACAGTGAAGGGATCTTTGATGAGACCATGTTTGGTTTTGTAATCACGAAGTGCAGCGGTGTCGCTTTCATCCAGGGAATAATAGAGTTTCACAATTTCAATGTGCGTACTGACATTTATTGTAAACAAAAAAATTGCAACGCTTGCACCCAAAACCGCCTTTATGTGGCTACTAATAATGAAAAGTTGTGTTATCCTTTTTTTGATTGGCTACGTTTACTTACCCAATCAAATTTTGCGTTTATTATGAGACATTCTGTATATACAATCAGAACCCCACAGATACCTGATAATCATTCCTAGGCGCATGGCGATCGTTTGCTATTACTTACAAGATGACGCCGTTCCTCGACAGACAAACACCCTTCCCTGGAAATATTTGAATGTTTTTACCTGCAGCTAGCTGGAACATTTTGAATTAAAAACACGACTGATATTACGGTTAGACCATAATTTCTCTCCGTTTGTGAAAGCGAAAACCAATAAAAACATATCCGAAAATTCGGAGAGTTGTCAATGCCATAATGTTTATGAGGATCAAAACCAGAAGATGGATATCAGATTATAGGAAGGCCACCAAGTGAGGAATTCAAGTCTACCAGCAATATCTAATACCATCTGAACGTCTGTTTTTCCAGAAGGTGAGGCCTTCTTTCCATCGGATCACTAAACCAAATGTAGGAACTGAGAGGTTGATGAACAGATGATATCCATCGATAAGCCAAGCCTGAAAAACACGAGGTAGGCGTAATAGACAAATGGACCGGCTGCGGTTTGCAAACAGTTGTGGGTACATGGTTGGGGAATTAATCTAGGACGTGCTACATGGTAAGGACAAATTACTGGTATACTGCTTCATTCACAAATTCGGATTACGTTCTTGAATATCGACTTTCAGAATCCCAGGTTGTTCTCGTTGAAACTCGCAAGAATCCTTTACGGCGAGTTTTCACCACAAACCCTGAAGGTTAGGCCTAGCTAATTATATATTACGAAAATATATGACTCATCATTCGTATAACACCTCACAAGACCTACTACCCGAAGTGTGTGAATGATTCGTTGGCGGAAACTCTACATGCATTTAGCGTACAAGGCAACAAAGGATAAACCAATCAGAAAACAAGCTCAAGGTCATGCTCGAATGCGGAAACTCACAGCAGATTGGTGAGCACAGACAAACTGAAAAAGACTCAACAGCTGAGCCAACGGACCTCTACAAGAACGCAAACTGAAAAAGACTTGACAGCTGAGCCAACGGACCTCTACAAGAACTGAAGCCAGTAGAGGGAAAAGTGGGTTTTTTATCAAAGTGGACTACGGTTAGGTCGGCAGACCAGTCAAATCACAGCCAGACCACATCGCGTTAATCAGCTGACTTGTAAGTGTGGAGCAAGCTGCAGGGATATATCATCAGCAAAATGGGGATTCATGTGCTTCAATAGTTTTAAGACCCCCGTTTTTCAGTTGAAAGGAGGCATTTTTTTACATTAAGACACCACGTTATGCCAAACTAGACATATTTTTGTTACAGATCATCAAGTGGATCTTCGCTCAGTCTTGTCTTCAAAACAGATGTCTCGCGTTGTTGTGCTAACTTTCGATGTTGCGAAGTAAATCAATAGCCGTATAGACGTACTACGCTACTTATAAGGTTTTTGAAAACTCTTCGACAGCCCACGACCGGCTTAGCCCTTCTTGGAACTCACCAGCTAGGTGCAGTCCCCGAGTTCCCGTCAACCTTGTGTTCTAATTGCACCCGAATTGCACCAGACCAGCGAAATACACCCAATTGCATACCACTTTGCTTTTGACGGGAGATCCACCTAGAACTCAGCTGAACCTCCCGTTTATGATGTCTTTTTAACAACTGAATGTGCTGCACCAGGCCGCCTCATGTTTCGACATTCGAGATATCGCGATACATGTAGAGATGTATTACACTACTCATGAGGTTGTGACCATATGATGTGGATTCCGTGACTGAAGAATGAGCGCCGCTATATCCTGTTTGTATGCGAGTTAACCACATTGTCGAACAGCGGCTCGCGGTCGAACGGTTAAGTGTTCAAACTATTAACAGGAAGGCTGCGATTTCGAGACTGTCTACTCGAGTGTCGTAAGATGCGCATCACTGATGATTCCCAAAAAGAATGGAACAGCTGTAGAATGCTTCCTGAACAGAACAAAACAGAATAAATCGCATGGAGTAGTCCGTCTACCGGATTACGCCTAAGAGCCAAAACTTCAGTGGGACGGATACACTGGGACAAATAGCAAACAAACAGTTATGTTCGAATCACCCAGCCGTCTCTTGGAGTGTATATTACTGATGATTGAATACTTAAAATACTTAAAATAAAATGCTTAAAATACTCTGCTGAGAACATCATAAAAGGGAGATTTGACTGAGTTCCAGGTGAGTCTCCCGTCGAAATCAAATCGGTATGCAAATGAGTATAATTGGCTAGTTTCGTTTCGTTTCATGTAGAACATAAGGTTGACGGAAACTCGGAGACTGCGCCTACCTGATGAACCCCAAGGAGGGCAAAACCAATTGTGGGATCTCGAAGACTTTTCAGTAACCGTAAGAATATTGTATTACGTTTATATATGTATCACGATATCTCGAATATCGTAACAACTGAAATGGGAGGAGGTCTGGTGCAGCACATTCAGTTGTTTGAAAATATCACAAACGAGGCATTCAGCTGAGTTTTAGGTGAATCTCTCGTCAAAATCAATTTGGTATACAAATGAGTGTATTTCGCCAAATCGGACTCAGGCAGGTGACATTTATATTTGTTCAGCTTACCAGGCACAGTGCTTGTTTTTACCTAGGTAGTATTTATTTTTCCGTGCGCTCAGAATAGTTTTCCCAATTGAAGGCCATCGCGCCAACAGGGTAACACGATTTTTTTATTGTTGACGGTTACTGGTGTTACTCAGTGCTTCTGTAGGCATATACATGTTAACCTAACTCAGTCATAATTAATGACATAGGGGTTGACCACCACAAAGTGTGTTGTATTCAGTAAACCCACATTTAGTATGATGTCATAAACAACCATTCTGTAATACTACAGAGGAATAACGACATCTTCAAGGTTTCGAATCATTTTTTTTCCGAATGGTTTCCCAAAATATGACTGGAAATACCGATATATGCTTACTGTAGCTCCCGGTCACAAATTGTCTACTATTTAACAGTGAATTCGCGAATTCCCCTCGACATCTAAGAAACAAACAGCTAGGAAAATCAAACTGGGAAGCGAAAACTTCGCAAAAGTTCCTCTGATCTCTTGAAATTAACGTACATTTTTGTTTGTGTGTTGGACGTTCCTGTGTTCAATACATGCCGCGTAATTGGTTAACCTGTGAAGCGTTTGTCAAAGTATTCCAAAAGCTCAGTTAAATGCTCAGGCATACTTCCAAGTTAGGCTACCTGCAATTTGAAGTCCGGAAAACCACTGGAAGACCAGAAAAATTACAAAGCCATCTGGATGTGCGTCCACGAATTTTCTGACTGTCTTGTGGTGCGCTAAATCAACCGAAAGACAGGGGCGCGAGTTGCGCCCATAAGCTATTCGGTTTGAAAAGGTCGGTACGGTAGTCATAGCTTTTAAGAAAACGAGTACACAAGTGAGGATTGTGATCTTATCCGGCTTCAGTGCCATTTAGCAGTTTACCTACTGTTGTAGTAACACAAAGTGAGGAAGCATATCTGTGTGTCATTGATTTTAACGCGAAACTCACATGAATCCACGTGACTCTATCGTTTACAATGTTCTTCAACTGAATAGGTTGCTTTTAAACAATATTCATGATGTCGAATCACATTGTCAGGGCCGCATTTGTTTCATTTGGAACAATATTCATGATGTCGAATCACATTGTACAGAAGTAGCACACTACTCACAAGGTTGCTGAAAACTGTTCGATTGCACACGACCGCTTTTACTCTTTCTGGGCTTGTCGGGTAGGTGTGTGCTTCGTCTACCTGGTCCATTGCAATATCTCGAATGTCGCACCAGATTGACCATTAGTTGAGCATTTTGTAGCGCGTCCAGTTGAATAATATCACAAACACGGGATTCACCTAATTCCCCCGTTAAAACTATGTTTGTTTTAAATGAAAGTATTTTGCTAGTTGGGCTAATTGTAAATTATTTGCACTGTGTGGAGATTGTGACATTTTTAGGTGTTCAAAATACTAGCCAGGAGATCGCGGGTTCGTGACCCCCTCTGGGGCTTCTTGAGATGCACTCTCCTGATAATTCCCAATAAGGATGGAAGTGTTGTATAGTACTTCTCGGGTTTTCGGCGCGGATTGTCCTCGTTTACAGGATGAAATCTCCTTTGAAGATCTCCAAACTTCCTCACACAACAAACAGCATGTTGTCGCTCTGGCATTAAGCTGAAAAAGGAATAGTTATTGTAAATTTGAGGACAAACCGATCATTCATGGAGCGGAAGGGAAATCTAATGGGAAATGACCAAACCTCTCATTTGAAAACGTGCCTACTTACCTGATGTTTTCTAAGCAGACCATGAACCGTCGCTCTTTATTAGATGTGTGTATTCTAAGCGGACCATGAACCGTCGCTCTTTATTAGATGTAATCGCGTCCCCGAGAATTCGATTGAAATTAAGCACCTTAGTAAACTACATTTGCGATCCTGATTTTGGTGGACATACCTCCCTGTATTCCTAGCCGAAGGTCAACATCGAAAATCTGAAGAAATCTTTGTACCATAGCTTCAACTTGGTAGTGATTTTGATATACTTCAGTGCTTCTTTCATGAAATGAGGATTTTCATACTTTATACATATTCAGGATGAAATGTTGCACCCTGAACTGAGGGAAGAGTTCGAAAAATCGTGAACTCTCACGCAGTTTGGACCTAATTAGTTTCAAAATTTAAAAGTCCACGCAATGAGAAGTTTACTCGTGTAACATCAGAAGCATCACCATGATCGAACTATCTGGAGATTGATCGGTGAGCAAGTGTATTTATCGAGGACAATTTACGCGGGGGGAAACCAGAATCATGAAGTATGCAATGTTATTTACTTCTCGAGATGTTTTTCAAGTGGTTCTTTGTTTCGTGCTCGCCGTTATTAATCTGTCTGAGTAAAATCGTTATCTACACCGCGCATGTAGGCCCTGCGAACCACTTGTGACTTGCAAGGTAATCAAATCACGGCGTTTAAATCTGACAATGAATTGAACTTGCCAATTCTTGGGTGTTTTTTAAAACTGTACAGCAGTTCCACATTGTAAACAATTTAGAACACGGAGAATTGCAGTTAAGCGGCAATTACGATATCCAACAGTCTCAAGGAATGTTGGTTCCTACTTGTCCAAACACATGCAGTATGTTAGACTGTTGCTTAGATTGACAGATTCACACTTGGATCAAAGGGCTTGACCGCGCTCCCGAAAAGCTCTCGCTACTCTACGGTTATCCAAGACATCCGTCTTCGTTTCATTTAGCAAACCAGCGCATTTCAGTAGATCAGCTGTAGCACATCTGTTCATGATTGCAAGACTGAACGGAAGCCCATTAAAACACTTTTCCGGGGGAGGAATCACGGATCCCTATTTAGCTTCTTCACTCAAATCAATCAATCAATGGATCTGCGTTATATCAACATTACAACATTACAACGTATAAAGCAAGTCCGAAGGTGATATAGCTTTTCACCAGTTGTTCGTGAGCTTGCATTAGTTCTTTGAGCAACCCACCTTCTTGCACATTATTAGTGGTGGTGTTGCGTGTGGGTTGACTGTCGATGGAATAATATTGTAGTATCATGGAAAAGATGGGATAGTCGTCCAGCTGTAACATCCTTTCAGTGCCTAGCTGCCATGCCACCCGAAGGAAGCACGAGGGCTGAGACAGTGTCAGGTCGCCCAAGCCTAGACAGGGGAAGTCGATAGGCAGAACCGTCGATAGGCGATAGGGTTCGAACCACGGACCTTCCGGTCAGTAAATTCGCGCTCTAACCGCTGAGCCATCTCGTCCCGGCCTCTTCACTGATTTACGATAGACACAGTAGGTGGCCAGAAAGTGTGCTCTAATTGGGCCTGCTTATTTATCGATTGGCAGTCTGCAAACGAATGTAAACCGCGGTCCTTGGCTTCAAACACACGTGAACATTTTTAACACTGTACATGAGTAACACAAAGTGATGTTACCTCCAAATGCTCATAATCTGCGAGGCTACATTCACAGAAGCACGGCAGCAGCAATGACTAGGTGTTTCTCGTTTCAACACAGCAGTGGATTTTTAAGCAGAGGCAAGAGAAGCCTCATGACGTCTGCAACGAGATCCGTGAAAGGATGCCGTCGGTTTCGGACTGGGATAATTCAACAACATGTCTATAGGAGTCGTTAACACAATCCTGATTCTGTTCAAAGGTGCCTAGTTCGACTGTGGTTTTGGCGCAATACATTTTCGAATATCGCAACTCCAGACGGAATTACATAACAGTGCACTTTTGCAAGCCGCTGGCCAGGTCAGAGAGCACGTGAACAACAACTAACGGTGCAGACGACTTTTTGCTTGTATTCATCTAAAGATGAGTAGCACAGTGTGCTTGCATTCCAATACTCATCATAAGAACTAGCTAGCGGCCCCACGTTAAACATTCGTGTGCAGCCAATACATACAAGATTTGTATAGATTTTTGTAGGCCTGCTGACCGGCACTCCCGAATGCAGTCGGAGCGCCGCGAGTTGTGGACACCGCGAACACATGTTGGTTGTTTGACGTGCTACCACGTTCACACTGGAAATCAGCCTATCTGTCCCCCCAGTTTTCATTTATCCTCTATGCGCAGTACGTTCGACTAGTTCGCTTTATTCGACAGGATGTACTTTTATGATTAGCTGTGCCAGGTAGAAAATGTCGCATCACCCAACCGAAAGGAACAATCGGTGACATCGCTCAAGCATTTTCAAATGCTACTCGGCGAATCGTCTTTTTCCTAGTAGCTCCGGTTTGCATTTCGACTAATCAGAAAAAGTTTACCCGAAGATTGGTCGTAAAAATGCAGAAAACTCATTTGATCTATGACGTCATTATTTTAGCCTTACCCGACAGCGCTTCATCATTCATATTCTAGTGAACAAAGCTTTAGTCATATACAGCTGAACACCACTCAAGCGTTCAGCACCAGGACGGCGGAAAGCGCCAATCAGAGGAAACTGGTCCTTATGAGTAGCACGTCAGTAGTGTGGTGTTTACGAACATTTTCGGATACCAAAGACAAATTTCATACGGTACTACGATTAGGCGCCCAATGTATTTTTTGGTACACTTGTCCACTGTTTACAACAGATACGTCACCTGTGATTACAGACGAACTGACTTAATTTTGTAGTCGACTCTGGGGATCCTGACGCAATCGCACTATTGTCCTCCAGCTCGTGGGAGCGTAATGGGTACACCTCAAGCAGAGTTTAATCGCGAGTTTCTCCTACATCACATGAGTTATACGGAAAGTGAGTGGAAGAGTTTCCAGCAGATGTGGCAGTAAAGCTTATAGAATACCAAATTATTTATAGCTGTCCTTACCTAGAGGACTGTCATATCAATATACGTGTCAGTGGAATTCAGTCAGCCGCACGACGAAACCAACCCAGTTGCTGGCTTTAGACATACAAAGGAAGGACTCTAGAGCCAATCGCTCCGTTCATTCGTTCCAGTCAGTTCGACAGGCATCATCAATGTATGTTCTTCTAAGTGGTTACCCTTCAGCTGGATATAGACAACAAGCGCAGACAGTGTTCTGCTCCATTCATAGAATAAATGGAGTAAATTCCTTCTCATGAAAACAACTACTCACAAGATTGCAGAAAACCTTGTGAGTAGTTTCCTTTGGTTACGAGTCAATATCCATTACCCGAATAACGTAGCCTGTGTGGGTGAATGGAACTCATCCAAGTAGGAAAATGCAGCTGTTTTTCAGTAGTGGCGTTTGACTGCAAGCAATTGAAGCTTGTCAGTCGTAGAATAAATAGAACAAATTTCTTTTCATGAAAACAACTACTCACAAGGGTGCTGAAAACCTTGTTAGTAGTTTCCTTCATGAAAATATACTGCGATATCTCGAGTATCGTAGCAACTGAAACATGAGGCGGCCTGTGTGCAGCACGTTCAGTTAAAGAACATCATAAATGAGGGCTTCACTTGGCTCTCCCGTGAAAACCACATTGATTTGAAAATGAGTGTATTTGTCGCAGAACGAATTTCTGTTTACCCCCTTAAGAGACAACAGCCTGCGCTCGACCTTTCTGGTTCATTTTTGCTTCAGTTATGGACTCGACTATGAGTGGTGAAATGCTTGGGAAACTGGGTTTGAATTACGGACACTTCGCGGACAAATTGAAGAATTGATCGGTCTGTTCACACTCCGTATGCGTTTCTGCATCATAACAGTTTGAAATGCAATCCTTCGGTTTATTCAGTCATCGTTAGACCGGCTTGAGCTAGCCGGACCACCACAGTCTGGCAAACGCTTGAAGCAACACTCACAATACCTTCAATAACACCTCACATGTTTGACACTGGACTACCCGAGTTCAAACTCTCGTATGTATAGATTGTTTCCAGCAATCTGTTGGACCACGCAACATCCCAATAGACAAATCGTTCAAATGGAGGTTTATCTACAAATGCGGTACTGTAAATACAATAATAAAAATAATAAAGCTTTACAAACCTCAAATCGTGGGACTACGCCGGCTTCTATACACCGGTTTAGGAACTGCTAATTCCTAAAGGATCCCAAAGTCCACACCGACTCAAAAGCACGTGTCAACATGACAACGAAACCACGTGTTGACTTAAACAACACGTGCAATGACAAGGTCAAAGAACGGTTTACGTTCAGGTCAAAAACAAGAAAGTTGGTATAGGCGCAAAGGCAGAATAACAAAAACTGGGAATAACGTTGTACAAAATAAGGATAGAGAAAAGAATCAACAGTATGGTTATCTTCAGATCGACTACCCGTCCGCGTCTGGATATTGCATACACATGGTGTGTGGTCGCAGGGGAGTTAAACGTTACTTCATCCTGCTCGTTAAGCTGCCCTGCAGAAATAGCTGGGATAACAGCCTGCCAGTTTTTATGGCTCCCTCCTGATAGGGTGACCTGTATACAGTAGGTGAGTATTGGTGTATGCTCCTTGCAATATTTGATGCTCGTATTGACGACGGAGTCACACCTCATCGAAGTGCAGTTCAACCAGTCCGCACATAGACTTGAACAATCCACTTCTAGGTATCAGCTGAACAAGTGTTGTGTAGCCTCTGCCTTCTAAAGCGCACTGACCTATTAGAAACATGAGACTCAAGGTCCGGCAGCAATAGCTTATCAGAGGTGGTTAGATAACGTGGCCTTATCTTGACGTTCAGCATTGCTACGATGTATTTGCCCTTTCTCTGACGACAGTAGACAAGTGAAGACTACACACAGGCGTTCATGCCCAAGTTTCGACCAGGACAATTTCTGGCAAAATTAAGGCTGCACGTACTACTGAGAGAGAAACTAGTAGATGCAAGCACAAAGCACAGTGATCAACCAATTAGAACCAACAGCAAATGTGACTTTTCTTTTATCCGTCTGACTTTGAACCATTGCTGATATCTACTCAACAAGGATTCTGGGATCCCGCCACAGTTTTCAGTGTGGCGGTGACTACCCTGTGGGAGCTACTCTGAGCACCTAATTGCAACAGTCACTGAGAGAATGGGAAATCGTTCGATGGATTGTGTTCGAGCAAACGAAAAGTAACGTACAAATCGCATATTGATTTACACCGAAATGAAAACGGTTTTCATTGCCAGACGATATAAACGGATCGTTCGGTTCGTCAATCAGCAACTGAGATAATCCTCATCCTCCGCATAGCTTATTCCAAACATTTGTTAAAGTAACGTGAAAATATACCTATATCACCCTTTGTACAGGTGAATACTAAAGGTGGACTGCTATTGATTTCATTTTCTGCAGTTCAGCGGTTCAACCGTCGACCAGGACAAATCGCATCCGGATGGAAAACGTTTGGTCGGACTACAGGACACAACGGGTCCGTGGGAATTGTTAAGGTCTGCCAACATTGCAATTACTGGTACCTGGAAAAGTGTGGAAAACCAGTTTTTCCGTATGACTATTGATGCCTTCCAACGATGGAACAATGGGATTTAGTGTAGTTTGCTGGGATGATTAGCATCGTATAATCATCATAGACAAGAGACGGTGTTCGTCAGACCTCTACCCAATGACCAACCCGGTATGAGAGTCTGTGGGTGTGGCGCTCCCAGTATAGCTCAATTGGTCGCCTAGATACACAGACCTCCGCGGTCTCTTCGTGACGGATCCAGTCTCTTCGTGACGTATACTTAGTTTACTTAGTATAATTTGCCCGACACCAAACGTGTAAAACAGGAAAAGGTTAACAAAACTGTTTTTCAACTTCCATAATGTTATGTATCAGAATCGGGTACGATGAACGGCTATACGCGACCTGAGAACGAGCGCACGAATCCCCAGCTGTGACGCGAGCCCAACCACTCCTAGCGCAGAGAGGGAAGCGAAGACCAGACCTTCAGAGGAGGACTTTTACTGCCTCAACCAAAGGCAAAGTACAGTGGAAGCACCGTCGAATATATATTTTTTGAGCGACCTTGGGGAACAATAAGACCGTTAGCACACACAAAGTCTAACTGGCCAACGGATTGAGGTGCAACATAACGGAAAGGGCGCGAAATTTAAAAATTTAAAAATTTAAAAAAATAAAACTGGCAATATCTCGAGAAATAAACGGTTTTTGGGGAGACTGATATCCCTAACACATAGTGATCTTTTAAACCTAAATAGGATAAGTACTCAAGTCGCCCAGTTAATAAGAGTAGGCCGAAGCTGCTCACAAAGCTGTTCAGTAAGCAATAATACTTCGGGGGACTTCGCGCGCGGACTGATTGAACCTCACGGTGTCCTGACATAAGATTATCTTAAGTATACAACTCATGGTCGCATAAGAGTAGGAATAATGCCAGGGCACTTAGACCTTGACAGGAGAAGGACTACGGCCCTCGACCTTTCGCTCAACAAGCTAGCCGCAAGATGGCGGCGTTAGCCAGAAAATGTCAGTTGATTGCTTTGGATAAATGCACACATTTTCAAATCAATTTGATTTTCACGGGAGGCTCAAGTGAATCTCGCGTTTATAATGTTCTTCAACTGAATGTGCCGCACACAGGCCGCCTCATGTTTCAGTTGGTACGATATTCGAGATATCGCAGTATCATAAACGATAGATTCACTTGAGTCTCCCGCGCAAACCAAATTGATTTGCAAATGAGTGTATTTGCCAAAATCAGTCCAATTTGGGTTCAAGTAGAACATAAGGTTGCTGACGGAAACTCGGGGTCTGCGCCTACCTGATGAGCCCGAAGTGGAAGGGCGAAACCGGTCGTGGGCTGTCGAAGAGTTTTCAGCAACCTTGTGAGTAGTTTCAATTTATTGCTATTTTAAAGAACAATTCGCCACACATGTTCCAACCCCAACAACAACAAGCCTTGATTCTCCACATCTGCGGCGTCACCAAGTGCGAAGTTTGTCACTGACCGGCACAGCGCAGCGTCAAGATCCGCATATCAGACAACTTTGAGTGGAATGCTAGCTTCTCCCTTCCGAGGAGAGTGTGGTGATTCTGATTGGCGATCATTCGGAAATAAGGAAATAACAAGTCAGGACAGGCTCAGCAAACCGGGCACGAACACGTGCGGGTAACTAGGTCAGCTGTGCATATTTAACACACACACACACACACACACACACACACATTTGTATACGGGGAGCCCTTTGCGGCAAGGTGAGTGGCGGCTACAGATAAGCAAAACAAGTGGCGGGTCAAAAGTACATAGGCGGAGTAAGCAAATGAATGGGGAATTTTCATGAGATCATGCTTGATTCAGTAAGGTAATTGTCCGTTGGCAGCACTGAAGTGAAATCGCATTTGTCTACGTTGCCTCTGTTATGTTTTTCTGGTTATTCGTAGTGTTGAAGCTACCCGCGCTCGAAAATCCTGGACAAGCCCACAGCTACGGCAGTTATGCACTGGTACTTGGTGCTGTCGATATTAATGATGATGGTAACGACGAAGGTGATGATGGTGATCATGACGACGAGGTTATTGATGATGATGACGATGATGATGATGATGATGATGATGACGATGATGATGATGATGATGATGATGATGATGATGATGATGATGATGATGATGATGATGATGATGATGATGATGATGATGATGATGATGATGATGATGATGATGATGATGATGATGATGATGATGATGATGATGATGATGATGATGATGATGATGATGATGATGATGATGATGATGATGATGATGATGATGATGATGATGATGATGATGATGATGATGATGATGATGATGATGATGATGATGATGATGATGATGATGATGATGATATGATGATGATGATGATGATGATGATGATGATGATGATGATGATGATGATGATGATGATGATGCATGATGATGATGATGATGATGATGATGATGATGATGATGATGATGATGATGATGATGATGATGATGATGATGATGATGATGATGATGATGGATGATGATGATGATGATGAATGATGATGATGATGATGATGATGATGATGATGATGATGATGATGATGATGATGATGAGCACATCGCAGACATGTACCTGATGCTTCTTTTTTAGTGTCGGAAATCTCAGACGAGGGTTGGCCCCTACCATCGTCCCCATTTCATTTAAGATGGGAAGAGAATCTGAGCTGTAATCAAGCTCTAGGCTCGTGAATCCAGTTGCGTCAAACCTAATGAAGCATTACTACACCAGAGGTCTGCCAGTGGCGCTTGACTTTTGGTCGGTCCATAAACTGGAGAGTAAAATCAATAGCTTTCAAGTCACTACATGTGAAATTGGCAGCTTTCGAGCTTCTGAATTGTAGACATAGCTTAACGTTTATTTTCACTGTTCAGTGAATCCTACTACTGAGTTGGATTGGGATCTTTTCCAGATAAGCCCCGCCACTAATGCAAAAAGTGCATGTGCGAAAAGTTAAGTCCCGCCACTTTGTGCCAGCTACAATTTAATGTACGCACACAAACTTGACCTATTTTTGATGAAAACAATTCCTTATCCGCATCTAGGCTCATTTTGTGCAAAAACTTTCTGACGCTTTCAACTCTCGTTCATGACAAGGAGACGGCAATACGTTTTTTCAAAAGCCACGGAGTGATCCATCAGCAACGTTTATGCAACAATGGCCACCAAATGACAATTTCAACTGTTTCTGACAGGTTGAGGTATAATGCCCGACAGTTTCGGCAAGAAATTGGTCTTCGAAAGGGAACTTGGCTGGAGCGGTCTGGGATGGAGTTTAGGACAGTAATTCTATTCATTTATTGCTGGCCCAAAAATTTGGCAAAAATCAAATTCTGCTCAGAGGAATTATCTATTAGCCACACGACCGCTGTTGACTGGAAGAACTTTCTTCGCGAAGCTTGCGCCTGGCGGCTTTTGCAAACTCCAACAGTTGTCGGTGGCCCAGGTCTACACGTCGGGATCGTTGAAACGGTAATATGTCGCCGTAAAACCACGCAGGGGGAGTCCTTTCCCAGCAATGGAGTTTCGGAGGGATTTGCCGGGGAAAAAAACAAAAAACCGAAGAAAGCCGAAAAACGGACCTTTTCGGGCAAACTATTAATGACATGTGGCAATTTCACCCTCTTCCATAAAAACTAAAAGTACAAATTTCATATCCTCTTTTTTCTAATCTTTTTGGGTGGCGTTTTCACCCGTAAACAAGAACAGACAACATGGAAACAAAAAAGGGAGTTTTATTATGCAGTTTTCGGAAACAGCTTCAGGCGACAGTAAGTCAATAAATCGATAATCGCATTCATGCAGTCCGGCGAAAGAACGCTTCATTAGGCGAGGCAGGTCAGCGGTGTGCGACTGGAGCAAGAAGCATAAATGATCGAACACTCCGGTCGATTAACCGGATTTCGGCAGTCTTCGTACAGTCTGGCAAGTTCATTCAATTCGAGACATGCAAACCAAAATAAATCGACATGGTGTTCGGATTCCTAGGAGCAGTAAAACCTAATTAGGGACCTGTATATACGTAATGCACTACTCGTAAGGTTGCTGAAATTTCTTCGAAAGCCCACGACCGGTTTCGCCCTTCTTGGGGCTCATCAGATAGGCGCAGTCCCCGAGTTTCCGTCATCCTTATGTTCTACTTGTTCTACTTGCCTGGAAACATCTCCTAATCAAGGACCGTTAGGATGGACCCAGAAGGATATGGCTTGTGAGAGTTAGTTTTTCGCTGGGTCACCCACCCAATATATGTGAGGCTTGGTTACGCCAAACCGTCGGCCATTGTGACGACCTGAATAGTCCTCGATTACTACGGTGCAGTGGACAATTCTCAGGGCAAGTAAAAACGTGACCTGATCCTGAATGGGGCTTGCCTGCTGGGAAAATAAGGGTCGGGCACGTCTACAAATGCGCCCGACTGAAAAACAAATGTCCTTGAGTGGCTGCAATTTTCCAGATTCGTCCAATGTCTGGCATGGATCATCAGTGCACGCAATGTGGCTATTCATCAGCATTCGGGTTATTTGTTCAAACCATATGTATACCAGACGGATAGACTACATATCGGGATAGTAGACTTGGTGAGCGTATAGGAAACGATTAGCAGCGTGTAATGGTGATAGCCGGTTTGGTTTTCAATCACCGAGTGGTTGGAGAAGAACATTCTTCTTGGACAAGGCAATGAAAACTAAGGTTGAAGAACCCCCTCTGCGTTGATGCTTCCGGTAGGACTTCGAGGTTAACAAAAGCACTAATATAAGCGGAAGACTGAGGCAAAGTCACGTTAATGCGGAAAAAACAAGCGTTTAACGAGGATTTCGCCGTCGTGGTGCTAGCGTCGTTCGGTGAAGAGACCAGGTCGTATAGCGGTGCGATGGTTTGTGCTCTTGGGTAAGTCCATCCAACACCCACATAGTCTCTCACACAAGGTCGATTGATGGACAGAGATCTGACGTGCACAGTCGTCTGGTACTCTGAGTTGGGGATTGGAATATCATTGGCAATTTGGTCCTTAAAATTTGAGATACTTAGCCAGTCACATACCGAACACTGCTATCTTGCGTTCAGTCTTTTCCAGCGAAAGACTTTGCTTCAGTACCCTCACAGTCTGTTCCGAGAAGTTTACTCTTAGTTTATAAGTAGTAACGTGATGATTGTCATGATTCTACATGTTTACGTTGAGGCGGAATATGCCTCGCTGCTGACTTGTGGACTCAGAAACATTTAAAGCGGTTTTGTATATCTGTATGTCTTGGATGGACAAAAAACGTTTGCAGTTATTGTTCAAAAATCATGCTGATTTTCCCCTTATTTTTAGTGGATGGATGAATCGTGATCACAGGTGAAATACAGTGGCAGGCAAATGATCAGTGCTAATTTGTTGTTTCCGAAGATATCTCATGATCACGAGGTGACTCGAATCACCTGGAATTTTTACGCCACATCACATATCGTAGTAATGAATCAAATGCTGGGTTTCGCCCGGTGTGAGGTTGCATCGGTCACATCTCCACATTGCGACAAGTGTTGGAACTGCGCGACCCGTTCCGATGACCAACAATGGTCGCATTTTTCGATCTCACATGTGCTTTTTACTCCGTTGATCGTCAGAAACTGTGGCAGTGTCTGGCGATGAAAGGTACCCCTTATAGATCTTTGTCCCCTATAAAGGCGTTGTATAACTTCTCCCGTAGGCGCGTACGCGTTTACGGCAAATTACCTCCTGAGTTCACCACACCAGGTGTCTTTTGTCGTCTTTTATCCTTAACTCTGTTTTCGATATGCTGATTGAGTGTTTTTCACCTGGCTGCAATACTTCGGAGAAAGAAATACTCCCGAGTCCTTCGCTTGTGGACATTACAGGCATTGATGCTAATCCTCTCCTTGAATAAGATGTTTTAGCAAAGAAAACTACTTTAAGTAACGTAAATAATTCTGCTACATAGTTCCCTACGTGCCTCCTGCTTATAACATGTAAAATGCTCCGGATGTATTAGGTGGAATCAAACTCTAACCTCGTGCTTTCAGTTGAACCAATCGATGTAGTCGATAAGTTCGTTTACCATGGCAGCTGCACAAATTCCAGTGGTCTGGCGAAAGACGAAATCAGCCCCCAAAATGAGAAGGCCAGGACAGTGACTGCTGAACTCCGACACTTGTGGCTCCAACGTGACATCATCTTGACTGTCAAGAGTAGAGTGTAGGATGTCGCAATCCCATCTGTCCTATTCCATAGATCAGAGACGTTGCCCCTGCGTGTGGACAACCTACGAAGGCTCTCTCTGTCTGACCATAGGTGTCTCCGAAACATTGACATCAGATTAGTAATGCTGAAGAACGCCAGATGGTTTTCAGGAAATTTCATTCTACCTCGATAAATCAGCTGGTCACACTGGGGCATGTGCCTCGTATGTCAGCGGATTGTTTGCCTCCTCGATGCAGACGACCCAGGGGCGGTCAGTTCTTGACCCGACAACAAAGCATGAAATTCCTCACTAGTAAATTCAGTCCGTTGGTAACTGCTGTCGTCCAGGATGGGAGCCGCGCAGCGAAACGAACCAATGGTTATTGCCACTGACATCTACAGCTGTATCCTGTAGCCATTGTTGGTCTTGGATCCAGGCCATCCCCTTCAATGTGCAGCTCTGAGTCTTTGCGATGCCGGGCAAGTACAACCATTGGACGTCAGTGAACTGATTGCGCCATTGCCCCCTACGCATAGCTATCATTTTCTGATTCTCCTTGTTCTCGGTGGACAAGCTGTAGCGGTTGGAACCATTGCACTTCGATGCATGGTTTGTGGGCTGAAAAGTTTAACTGAACTGAACGAATCGAACACCATGCGAAAACGCGGACGTGCGTTGGTTTTATCGATTAATCGATGAACAAAACGTTCGCCACCAAAAATGAAGTCCTGGTTCGGTGAAACAAGTCTTAACCTAGACCATCCCGCTGTACTTTGTAATATCGTTTTCTACACAACATCATGTTAGCGAGGTAGTCACGTGATGTTATCGATTAAGTGATATCCTATAACTTATTGATGAGCTGATTAGCAAGTTACAGATATCGGTGCGGCTCATAGTTCATCCTATCGGGCATTGCTGTGTTGCGTCAACCGCTAGCAACAGTGAAAAACTGTTAGTGAACGGTAATGCCTCCAATAATCGATGACTTAAATGCATTCGCATATACTGTTTCAGAAAGTTACTCAATGATTTATCGTGACCAACACCTGAAATATCTAAGCCTATGCGAACAACTGAAAACACTCTCTCGCGTAGGGTTCTCTATTCACTTTACTGCTCACCTCGTTTGAGATTGTTTGACAAGAGAAGCAAAATATTTGAACAATGCGTCTTTACCTAAAAGTACACATCTGATTGACAAGACAACAGCACACATTCAGTAAAGGGGGGTGGGGTAAATTAACTGCCAGACGGTGGTTTGCTTCATCGAACGGAAATCTGTTCTCATTCCAGGTGAACACAACTATCTGCAAGTCCATGTGAATTTTGGCGCCGCTTTTCTTCATTACAGGTGAACTGGTTGATGGTCAGTATTGTTCTTCGTCCTCATTTCAATCTTGGCAACCAATTGTAATAGCACAATTTTATGGGTCACCGTAAATGCAACGGAGGAGAACGAAATGACTACATCAGAGCTAAAGTGTAGCTCCTGTTCACGACCTTGAGAAAACTGCATTACGTTATTCTGAAATGGGGGATGCTGCGTTCTTACATGAACCAAAATGGTAAGACTTTACGTTATTCTATGCTATTTGGCAGTCGCCAGATTTCACCGTGTTTTTCAACACACTGCTGTTCTTGTTCTCCTATTCCATCCAATATTAACTTCGGTTGGTGATGTATAACATGGGCAGAGAACTGCTTGCTTGCCTCTCACAGTCATCGTTACCTACGTCCTTTCGGCTGAGTAACCTCTGCAACGGGACTTCGGTCTGGTCTGGGATCAAACGTGGATCATCAGAGGTCATTTTAGCCTGCCCCCATCTGGCCGTGAGCCACGTGGCCAAGGTCATTTCACTCAGGGCGGTTTTTCTGTCCAGGTCATTCGACTTTGCACCCTAATCTACATTCACATTTTTGCAGCTCACCAAATTTCATTGTCCACTGAAGCAGTCTTACCTCTGGCGGAAAAATTCCGGTGGAATACTTGCCTAGCATCACTGGGATCCCGGGATGCCTAGACGGGACTCAAGCGTTTGGAGTGGTATTCTGAACTCAGTTGCCTGTCTGTTTTAGTCCATCCTGGACACGTCGTAGCTGTCGACTAGCTCTCGCCTGTAACCCTTCTGTCTCTTCTGTATGTTTACGTGTTTTAGTAGCTCTACCGTTGTTTCCGTAATCGTCTGACAACACCCTTTCCGTTCTCTGAGCCATCTGCATAGAATAAAGATACATACAAAGAGATACAGGTTATCCGGGCCGGGGGCCCTGTTGCTTTGAAGGAGTGATATGTCACGCCGGATTTTTGTTGTTGACAGCGGGTTGGTGCTGACGTTCCATTCAGCCCCAGCTGTTGTGTTAGAGGAGACCAGCGGAACTGTTCTTTGAAGTGTTCAGCTCATCGCTCAAGACGGCGATTTTGCAAGTGATCTGCCGTTCCGTCTTTTTCGTAGATTGTTCGGCGAACACTTGTCTTTTTTGGCTGGTCTTTGCCGATTCCCGGGCCTTCGCAAGCTACCATCTGTCATTCTTCAAGCCTTTGATCATCCGGTGTTTAATGGATCTACGTGCGCCACCATAGTCACAGGCTGCTGGTACGGCTTTTCTGGTGATCTCGACGATATCCAGTGTCTATTTAGTCGAATTGGATGGCTTGAATGTACACTTGTAAGAGCTGAGGGCATAGTTTCCCTAACTCGCTTCCACGCAACCTCCAAGAAGTCTTCGTCAACAGCATGACTGTGGGTTTTCAGCAGCATTCTAGCCATATTTGCGCGATACATGTGAGCAACGGAAACTTGTCAAAGTTGATGAACGGAGTTGCTCTGAACGTAGAAAGTACATTTCCAAGGATTCCGTGGATGGTAGACGTTGTTAGCCAGTTGAGTTGGTTTTGCGCTCAGAACTAAGGTTTCGAGCAGCATCGTGATTATCACATCTGGGACCATGGGGAAAGCGAAAATCCGTGCAGCATATTGTTGGTCATTCATGCGGGTGACCTAAACTTGAAGTGAGCAATGTTCACAAACCCCACCAGACATTGGCCTTGCCTTGATCACCATTGGATGTATTCCGGATCAGTTCACATAGGCTCACTGCTCGATAAAGTGAAATCAGAGGGGGACACAGAACGACCAAGTCGTCATTCAGGCATATACGATATCTACTCTGGTGGAAGCCTTGTTCATCTCTACTGCTGATGTTTGGGCCTCAGTGGCGGTTCAAAATTCCCGTCGACAAATTACTGTGTCACGGGGACATGTTGGGTTCGGGTTGGAGAGCGGATTGACCGGATGGGTTATCCAATCGAGATCATCGTGTTAAAACTGATATTTTATTTCAGTACTGTTATGTCTGCTGATTCGCTAATCTGCTGTATCTGATTGCTGACCCGCTCCAGTGCCAAATGCCGGGAAAAAAAGACTCACAGAAAGAAACACAACAGCTATATTCCGAACAAGCGAGCGCGAGAGTGTGAGTACGTGCGAGTGCGAGAATACAACTCAAGCTAGTCATTGGTGGGACACTGTCTAACTTGGTCCAATGCTGACGCACGCGGTCTGGTCTTGGTATAGGCTGCGACTCGCTGCATACTGCGGGGGCGTTGTCTGACCTTGAGCAACGCTGACTCGCGCTGTCTGGGTTTGATAGAAAGCTGAGGCGCTGTATATTGAGGGGGCGTTGTCCGTCTGGTCAAAATCTAGCAGAGCTGAGGGTCTCAGTAGATGTCGGGCATTCAGTAGTTGCTTTCAGGAATCTGACCTTCCTGATAACTGCCATGCTAACCTACCACCATTGCTGCCTCCCGATGGAATAAACAAACTGAAAATTATTTCCCCAATACGAGTGCTCACTTCGGCTTACGATGCAGCTCCGTGGATGCATTCGACGTGATACTAGTTACATGAAGTTGCGCCTTGTTGCCCTGCGTCGTTTTGTGTGCCTTGTTGTCCTGAAGATCCCGAGTACATCGGAACCACATCTAGATGAACGGTAGTGCACTGCATCATTTGATCGGAGTGAGGGACGCGTAACCCTGATATGACGGTATTTCCTGCCGAGCTACAACGCTATCCACCACGAAGTGAACACTGGGAAGCCTCTTTTGCTTCGGCTGCCTTGCCCCAAGAGCCTGATTTTCTAGTTCACTTTACAATGCTAACAATATTTGGTGTGTGCACTCGAAAACACGCACTTCACAGAGCATGTTTACACCAAATGTTCAACCTTCCTGGTGTTTTGGCACATTAAACGACCAGCTAAGCTGGTGAACTTCTGTGCCATGTAGATTACTGGACGTGAAGCACTCTGATCCAGGTGAAACTCATGCATTCGTATGTGTGACGCTTTTCTGTGCGGATCAGTGCGCCACAGCACGGTGTATATACAGCTATTGTATCCGCCTTGTACACTGCGCTTACATTAAGAGTATCCATTTTGTAGGTTGCTTTCCAACCCCAGGAAGTTTATGCCCGTTCTAATAGGCGAGAGTAGCCACTGAGAAGAACAAGTTAATCAATTACCACCCAACCTTGAGTTACGCACATTTCTTCGAGCAAAACGAAGCTTGGTAATCCAATTTGACTGATCGAACTGTTAGACATCAGCTGTTTTCCCAATTGGGAGAGGTGTGGTGAGTCAGCTGCGAAGTCATTGTCTATGGGCGTAATGGAGAATGAGGGTCCTCATTGACAGTTCGTCTGTCTGGTAGGTCGAAGGTTGGAAGTTGGAGTCCTTCACCATGAGCGTCTTTTCGTGCTGTTAAATGCACCTGGACGTCCTGTTTTCGAAGACCAAATTCACTCGCAGTGTTCTTCAGTCCTGTAAAATTTCCCTATCGACACGGACTACCCTTGTTTGTTTGCTCTCAGGTCGACGGCTGTATCATTTCTACGTTCTCCATCAACTAGCTGTTTTCATCAGCACTCACGAACGAGTAGATGTTCCGTAGATGGAGTAGTCCTTATCCGGGTTCGTGGAGCATCTGTAACAGGAGACCATTTCATACGTTCGCTATGGGTAGCCAACCACGGCTCACCAATGATTTGCCCGATCGTTCGGACGCACACCAGCGGGCATCCAGGGATTATACCGCACCTTGAACATCCGTTGTTAGAAGTTTTACAAATTGGTGTCATCCCACAGTGTGGGTATATGAAAAAACTGTCTTATTGCCAAAGCACGCTCGCGAACCACTGTGCGCTAGTGGAACTGGCAGAACCATCAAGCTTCACACATGCTAGTGTCACAACTTTAAGGGTATACTGTACGGGCAATTCTACAGACACTTGCTGTTCTGCAGACACAAGAAATGTATAAAACATTTTCTACACAGAACAGGCATTTGCCGTCCGAGAGAAAGCTCTGTAAGGCAGCCGTAGGATTTCATTTTCAGTGAACAGCGCCAACCAAGTTCCGGTTGTATTCTCATGCACTGTGCTTACACGGCTCGACGCAAAGTTTTTCACTGCGTCTTCTCACTCAGGCTATCCAAGCATGCTGTCAGTATGTTTCCAACAATGAACTCCAAAAACAAGCAATTAGTCGCCAAGACCAAGTTTCCAGATAAATCGAAAATCGACTGAGATGTGATGTTGAGGTTCCCGATACGGAACTTTGAGTGACGCGTAGGTTCGACAATCCCGAATATCAAAAGGAAGAATTGGGTTCGTAAGTCTACGGTGCTATTTACACAAATGTGTACAACAAACCTCAATTGTTCACGTTCGTAGCGTCAACAGGTTCACAGGTCTGTCACTGACCGGCACAGTGCAGTGTCAACGTCCGCACACCAAACAACGGCGAGCGGAATGATGGCTCAGTAGCGTCCCTTCCGACGGTAGTCTCGTGATTCTCATTGAACATGCGATCACACGGAACTCATGAGAAAACAAGTCAAGGCAGGCTCAGCAAACGGGACATGAACGCGCATGGGTAAGTAGGTCAGTTGCGCACATACACACACAGACACACATGCCAATACACAAGTGTCGGACGAGACGGCCTCTGAGGCAAGGTGAGTGACGGGTACGAATAAGCGAAACAACTGGAGATCAAAAGTACATAGGCGGAGTAAGCAAATGAATGGGGGAATTATCATGAGGTCAAGTTGGATTCAACATGTGAGGAGATCGGATAATTTTCAGTTGAGATTTCAACCTATTAGTGAAACCACTCTATGCTGAAAAACCAAGAAATACTCTCAACCGTTTTACCCCCTTTGTGGATCCATCAACAATGCACAGCTCACAAAACTCACAGAGTTTGGAAACCACGATCTTCCGGTCACTGGTTGAACCTTTTGTGGTTGTGATCTTTTGTGGCCGAATCGTTCGGGGTCCGCTAAAGTAATTTTCGTCCAGACCGTTCTACCTATTTTTTGACCTAGCCTCATAACACGGACGAATGCAAACCGTGCCGTGGTCACACACATAAAGCGAAAAACTTATGCACGAACGTATCCAGTCACTGTCGCGCTTCCGAACGGTGCTTCTATTCGCATTCGGTATGAGGAACCACGATATTTGTTACAGGTAATTATGCCTGGTCCATTGCTGAAGGCTCAGATGATGCCATGGAACATGTGTAGCTCTGGTTAGCTTGGGTTCGGTAACAGGATAACAAATGCTCGGCTGTCACCATAATAGATGTCACAAAGTGAGACCCAGAGAGGTCCACTGGAAAAGAGCCCCGAGAAATGGTGATCTGGGTTAAGCGCTGCAGTGATCCCACAGGCTACACTGGCTAAAACTTCGTTCCACAAGGTGCAGCAATGTCAGTAAATCCAAGCGAGAACGGCCAGACCAAGAATAGCGAAAGTCCGTGTTACGAGTGCTACGAGGCGGTCTGTATTGGCACATTCAGTCGAAGAATATCACAAACGAGACATTCACCTGAGTGTATCATTTAAACCAAATTGATGTGCGAATGAGTGAATTTTTTCGAATGGCTCAGAAATCCATTGTAAATTTTTGTGGTGAATTTCAAACAGTCGGACTGCATGATTTAGTCTGAGAGCTGAGCTTTAAGAAGGAATGTCGTTATTCGATATTGGTTAAGAAAAGCCGTGTGTGATCGCCAACTAATGACGTAGGAGCAGTTCTCCGCTTCGCGTTGTTATTGGGTTGAGATAGTAAAAACACAGGTTATTTAGTCAAACAAACAGCAGTTTGTAGGGTCAAACAATTTGTTTTGAACGCTGAAAAATGACATTCCACAGCTGTAGCTGTGAACCGTATTTCTCGGAAGAAAGCCCGTTGCTGTCCTCTATCCCGTCCAGAAGGCGTCTATCCGTCCGGCGGTGTGTACACAACACAATCGTTTGACAGGCTGTCTTCCATAAATGAAATGAAATCAACTCTATCGGTGTTGTTCTGAATGTACTGTTAGAGGAACCCAAATAAAACAGTAGAATAAACAACACAATGGGGACAAGTGAGCAAGCGAGCGATTTCCTTTCACGTCCATCCTGAAGGATTGCTAAGTGACAGCAAGGACTAAGGTACCTTAGCTAGCGCAACAGCTAAATAGCTAATCAGCTGATCAACGGTTACGCGACTTGATGACCGATTGACATATGTGACAGTCCGAAATCATCATGAAAATTTGACCTTTTTTACTGAAACGATCACTATATTTCCTAGCCTACTTTGATCAAAGTGGTTAAATTTAGAAACCTGCTTACGATGGATATCTTGATGAGCAGAATGTCGTGTGTCGTAGGTCACTCGAAGGAGAGCACTTATCATGTCCTCAACAATGTATACATCAGGACTTGAATGCCGTATTGCTTGAGTGTAGGATGAAGCGAAGACCACCGCTAATTAGGACAGACGGTTCACCATTTAGTGATTTGGATCAGTTAGGCAACAAGTGTTGGATTCCCAAACAGTCGGTACTGGTTCCTGATGCCAGAAGATAGAGTCCTTGGTCTGCGTGAGCACAAAGGAGCTTGGTGAAGACAAAACCTGTGGAAGCGGATGAGACTCGTGTACTTGAAAATGTGGGGATTTCAAGAGCCCGGAGTGAGCTTTTGATCAGTGTGACGGTGTAGTAACCGTTCTTTTACATATGATGAAATGCTAAAGAAATACCATGCACACCATCGATCAATAATCACGGCAACTGTCGACCTAAAGAAACCTCCGACTCTCCGACTCAGATCGATCGTCTTACAAAAATCTGTTCACTGTAAAAGCTCACTAAGTTCCGGAATGTGCTTGGCGAAATCTAGTTCCAGATTTGCAGTTGAGTCAAGATCTATAACAAAATACCTCGCTTTTATATGAAAAAATGATTACGACTTTTACGGTTGCCTCAGGCCTCTGTTTCTATTCGATTATCCCATCGTGGCATATGTAAATATCAAAATACTGTCCATCGAATGATCGGTAGACCTGGATAATTCAGATGCCAATGTTTTATTTCCACTCATTCACGTCGCAGTTCAGAAGAAATTTAGGAAGCAGCCCTTGTTCATTGTCGCTCCGTCTAGCTGAACTCTGTCTCTCATCGTATGGTGAGTTGGGTACATCAATCATACTGTGTCACTGTTGCCTTTTGCGTCTCACTCCAGCAAGACACATGCGTTACCACGAGGAAGATGATGGTGACAATGACCGACGAATCATAGCATCGACTTGCTCCAAATGCGGACCGACCAGTTTCAATGAGTCAATCCAGTAGGTAGCGCCAGTCTTATGGCTGACGTCCTGTACTACGAAAAATAGCTTACTGATCCGTCTAAAGAGGAACTGTAGTACACTTCGAACTCTAACATTGGGAGCTGGGATATCGAGAATCAGGGACAAATTTCGACACGAACTAACGTGATTTACACCGCAGAACACTAGTAGTTCATACCCATTTTGTAGTAGTATCAATCCTTTCCGAAGCCGTTGAAATAACGCGGTCACCACCATCGCGAGACTCTCTCCATTGAGAATAAAAAACTAAGCAACCATGGCTTTCTTAACCAGCTGCTAAATACAGACCAAGATCAGTCGTACTGTATGGCTGAACATCACTCAAGGATTCTCAGTCAATCGATGTGAGTAGTTCATCAGCGTACGCTGAATGGGACCGATTCAATTTGCATTTGACTACTAAGTAAAACTACCGCTGAGCACAATCCATTCATTCAATCAGCGCTAATCGACTGACGGCAAATCCATCGCGGAAAAATGAACACGACTCTTACTGCATGAATGGAACTCATTCTTTCAGCCGCCCGCCTGAGAACTATGTAGTCCTCTATGCATCCTCTTTGCATTTGTTTCCAACTTGCCGAAACACTGGTTCGCTGAATTCTGTATCCTTACGACGAATGAAGAGAACACTGGTGCGGGTTATGGATTACAATGTTTTTCATGTCCACATGCTGGGTGGACATTGATTAATCAATGCTGTCTCACTGAAAGCTAGCAATTTCGAATGAGCTCCATATGAACCCATTATGGGCAAACCAGATCAGATGGGAACTTTGCAATCTATTTTCACAAGACTTTATTTTCGCTCGACTCCAAGGCGGAATCAAACCTGCTGGATTCTAAACAGCCATACCTACTGGGAACATCAAAATGAACAAAGATGTGGTTCCAATTAGACCCATTCAAGGGAAGCGTACCATCGTCCATAGCAAGTTAGCCGGATGGATTTTGCGTAGTCGCTTTGAACTCATGCAAATTTTGGATCAATCGCCAGTGAGTTCACAAAAGTTGTTTTCTATAAATCCCAAGGCTTTATTTACAAATATTCCTTTGCACCAGACTGTAGAGTATTTATGCGATTTTATTACTGTCCGCAAAGTTCCCACCTGTATTCCTTCAGGAATTTATGAGAGCTGCTCCTATGATGCACTGAATTCAGTGTGAATTTGAAGGCAGGTCCATAAATGGAACAGTGTTATGGCGTTTACTAAAAATTTAGCGGCAGTTGTCTTGCTAAACATGATTGAAATGCACCTTTCTGATCACACCTCCAATCCCATACCCTACAAGCGATTTTCGAAAGATATTTTAGGTTTTGCGGTCTGAATTCACCTTGGCAAACCATACTATCTTACGAGAAACTTACATCAAAACCTTTCAGTGTCCCTTTCAAGGCAAAAAACAGTGATTGCCTCGCATTTTAGAGGCTGAAAGTGTTGGTTGGAAACCTTCATCCTTCACCTATCCAGGTTTTGGATGTCCTGGAGGTATCTCAGCTTTAATGCAATCATGAACTCCACAGCCAAGCGTATCTTCATGGCATAACCACTGTTGAGATGTGACACTGAACTTATTTTCTGCGTACAACAAGGCGGGCGGACGGAGTCTCCTATCTTTCTATATCTCCTGACTCATTCCATTTAATCTACCAGTGCGGTTTACCAAGATTCTCATCTCTGACGTCGTTTGCTCATCACCTAAAGAATCCAGGGATACTGTTCTGAGAGACCAGAAATCCATAAATTGATATGACACTTGAAGGGAAACTATCAGGAAGATCATATTCCTGGAAGTAATAACTGAATGCCCGAAATCTACTGAGACCCTCGGCTGCGCTAGGTACTGACCAGACAGACAACGCTCCCCTCAATATACAGCGCGTGACAGGCTAGTATCAAACCCAGACAGCGCGAGTCAGCGTTGATCAAGGTCAGACAACGCCCCCGCAATATGCAGCGCGTCGCAGCCTTGTACCAAGGCCAGACCGCCTGCGTCAGGATTGGACCAAGTTAGACAGCGTTCCTCCAATTGCTAGCTTGAGACCGCTGTATTCTCGCACGCACTCACGCTCTCGCACTCGCTTGTTCGGAATATAGCTGTTGTATTCCCTTCTGCGAGGATTTTTTCGCCGGCACTGGGCACTGGATCGGGTCAACAGTCAGATACAGCGGATTGGCGAACCAACAAATATAACAGAAACAGTAAAATTGAATTGTCCAAAGGACTTTGTTTCACTATTCAGTTATCAGCAGTCCGTACAATCATCCGGAAGTAAAAGATGGTCTCCCGTTCCGACATGCACTTTGTACCTTTGAAGTGAAAAGCATTGCTTCAGAATTCTCTGCCTCTCACTTGAAACTCCAGAGTAAAGCGTTTGTAGCTGTTGATCGGTTTAGCTGTCTTGATGGTCGCATAAGCCACGATTGTGCTATGAGAGATGAAGCCACTAGAAACACTGGGAAAGCTTGAGCATCGGAGAAGATTTTCACTGAAACCAGTGTGTGGAACGCAACTGTAAACGACAGTCTTACCTTGTGGTTGTAAAACTTGGTCTCTGAGGTTTGAGAACCTTAACTCCCCCCGTAGCTTTATCACCAGTAAATTCGTGACACAGCCAGAGCTGCATTATGTAAGCAGTGGAGCTTCGCCCGAGTGAGCACCTGGTAGGAAGCTAAAATGGTTACTACATGTTGCACGCATGTCCGACCATGGTCTTCCAATGGGCGGTTTTTCATTCCAAACACATGCTGATAGATTTGAGGAGGGTAGACTGTGACATCGCAGAACGAACTGATGCCAGCTACAAGCAAGCCCGATGCAGGCCTCCTTTGTTGCGTCCCATGTGATTCTTCCCATACAGTGCTAGAAACACCAAGCGACATGGCACTCCACCGATCCCACTAGCGTTCCCGTTGTTATTTTCTAGCCGGATTGCCCAGATAAAGTTTGTGCTCCGTTCTGTGCAGCGCTCTGGTTGGACGACACGCGTACACGGCTTTGGCCCAAACCGACTGACGGTATCTCACTTCGATATGCTTATCAGATGTGTGCCTGTTCCAAAGTCTACACAGTTTACACTGGATCGTTTTGTGTGAGAGTAGACGGCATTTACTTATCAGAGACAGCAACACCAGTGTTGACACTGATGCTTCACTGTCGAACAACCATAAGTTCTGTCTTATCGTATTCAAAGCCCTAGGGTGAAAAGGAGAGGAAAAGAATGGGCTAGGAAAGGGACCTTGTCCTGGCCTATGTCAAGCATTCTGAGGTGCCTACACATCCAAGCGCCCGATCAAACAATCTGGAAAGAAACTGAGCACAAACGCGTCACTGATATCGATTAGCCGCCATTTCAACTAGACGCAGCGGGGATCACGCGCTCTCTATCATGGGAGGCGAGTGGCCCCGACAGCACCCAAACGTTCCGTGATCTCCTTCATCCCCTTTGCCAAGTGTTGGCCACATTTCTGTTTCCGCCACTCTGAATTGGGCACGGAGAACAGCACTCTCTTCGGCATACACAATACCTGGCATGACCAAGGCAGATTCTTGTGCTGGACACATCGTCGTAGTCGGTCGTGCTGGATGTTTCCCCCAATTAAAGTATCTGCCGCACAAACAAATGCCCGTTTTCTAATCACCTGGTTACTAGTCCGCTGACGCCATCCAAAACCGTCAACGCTTCTGATGCATCGGTGTTCAAAAACCTGAAGATGCCTCACACTATCTGTCGGCAGAGACCATGCCTAGCACCCGTACAAAAACACAGCCCTTAATGTAGCCTGGCAAACACAAACCCTAGGACACAGTGGTATACTGTTTCGAGGCCACAAGTGATGCAAATTGGCAAACGTGATTCACGCTTTTGAGATTCTTGCACTGACTTCAACAGAGACATTTTCGTCAGACCTGATACAACTACCGTGGTATGTAAGAGTTTCTACAATCTGCAGTGGTTCTTCTTGAAGTGTACAGGATATCTTCAGAGACTGCACATTCTGGAGCATGACTTCGAACTCTGAAAGTGCAAGGCGCATAGCAAATGATAATACGATGGTCGGCAGTATAATCAAGGGCACTTGTGCTCCATATTTGTCTTCAAAGACGAGGGCGATATGGTCTGCGTACTTCGGATTGACAAGACTCTCACCAGCAACAATTTGAACCACCACTGTTTTGAAGGTCTTCCAGCGTTCACCCAATCATTTCATCAATGACAAAGTTGAACAAGAATGGAAAGAGTGGACACCATCTTTTATAGGAAGCCTTTGATGAGCTCACCATACACTCTTACACACCCAAACGTAGGTGAACAGAGTAGTCGGATTATGTTCACAAACGTTTGAGGCACATTCTGTTGAGCGGGAGTAGCTAACAGCGCTGACCGATCGACAGAATCGAATGCACCCTTGAAGTCAAGGAATACCAAAATTGTGGGTCGTCTGTGCATGCGGCGTTGCTCTAACACCTGACGAATTGTGAAGATGTGGTCAATGCAGCCCCTACCCGGTCGAAATCCCGCTTGATTCTCACAAGTCAAGATTTCGCGTGCCACCGTATGAAGACGAACTATCAGTGACGCTAGATGCCTTGTCGTAACAGTAGTCAGACTAATACCTCTGTGGTTACTACATTCACTTCGAATACCCTTTTTGAAATTGGACAATATTATCGAGTCACCCCAGTTGTCTGGGACGGACTATTTCTCCTAGTTAGACCCAAATAGGCTAGAGAGGCACTGACTGATAAGCCTACCGCTGAGGTAACAATCAATGGCTATCTAATCAAGTTGAGACGCTTCTGCTCGGTCGCTCAATGCAATACCCACCCCAGCATATCCAGCTGCAGCGGCTCCTGTAAGACCCGGAACCTGGAAAAGCGCAGAGGGTTAGTAAGTTCGATCACGGCACTTGCATCCTCGTTTGTGACAGACAGCATACATGAATGCACAGGAAATCCAGCGAAGGGGCAAGAGCCAGCTTTTGTTCTGCTTGCTTCAGTGTGCGAACACTAAAGGCTTTCGGGGCTTGAAAACAAACATCGAAGAAGCTTCCTCTTAGTATGATGCAGGTCGAGGAAAACAGTCATTCCTAGAGCTGGGTCCTGCGGAGAGAGTATTCAAATTTGTATGGTGTAGGGTGAAAGAGGGAAAACGTGAGAGTGTAAAAAAAAGACATCAGCAATAACATGTTTTCGGTAACCCGCCCTGCTGTATGCGACAAGTAAGGCGACCAGGCTGAAGGCACCACGCGACGGCCAATGTGGCATGAGAGTATTGTTAGAACAGAACAGAACATTACCTACTTACATGCTTCATGAGTAGTATACACCGTTTCAGTAGTAGTAAGTATACTTCAGTATCACACCAGGTGATTCGGCCTTTTGCCATGGGGATATAAAGGGACAATCCACACAGGGCACTATTGAATGTTGTGTCTAGAACCCATGTTTGAGTCCACTCAACACAGCAGAATAGAATGCTCTATTTCCACGTTGTGCCGATGAGAATACTGCGCTAATGGAGCTTTCACTCCTGTTGTTTCGTGTTTTGGCTTTTCCGACTAGTCCGCCTTTCCAGTCCAGGCGTTTGGTTCCGATGGAGGGCTGAGGACCCACAAGTATTGTATATAGTTTGGCCTAAGGACATAGCGTGTAGCAGGTGCTGAGTACAAAAGTCCCCAGAAAGTTCAAAATATATAAGCAGTGGAAATCGACTATCGTTTGGCCAGAAAGCTCACCACTTGAGCAATGAGAAACACAATAGAATAGAAGAAGACTTATATTTGATGGTTTTAAAGGGACCACGTTGATCTAGCCCGAATAAGTCAATTGAGGGGGTGGCGTTAGACTATCCGAACTGGAACCTCCACGCACACGAAAGGTTGCCTTACCGCGTCCATCAGTATCCACCGGAAAGAAAATTTGACCTGGAAAAGAGAGTGCGAGAAATTTCGTACCAGTATTTCAACATTCTGTGTAGAAAAGCGGTCTCTTGGGTGTACTTTTATGTGGGTGTAACATTGTGTGTATGCGTATTGCCACGGCCGGTGGTAGCCACGATTGGGTCAGCATTTGGTACAGATCTGTGGTGGGCCATCTGTACGAAACTGTCACCACCTACCTGTGAATGGGTAAAAGCGATGTTTATGGACTTCCTGTATGAGTGCCACCTTCCTGGCTGGAGTGGACAAGTTGGCTCCACGTTTCCACATATCTGTGACACGTCCACTGCGAATGGAACGGCTACTCCCCCGACGACACCATACACTTCTGCTCGGCCAATAGATCCGACAGCTTCTACAATATAAGAAGACATACACCAAACAGGTTTGACATTTCCGACTTGAAAGCTTAGTTGCGGCCGGATATATGGCCTCCAAAAACGCATATCCTGCATCCGCATCGAGCGAAATCCTCTGGATTTTTGCAACTAACCTGCTTTGAACTTGATTCGAAAATTAGTTCTGCTCCCTCTTCTTAGTTTACATGGTACTGAGTCGCACGGTTCCACACTGACCATCTTCACTGGAACAATGGAGCCTGTGCAAAGTGGATGTGAATTTGGCATCAATTTCGTGAACAGTGGTTAGCGGGATTATGGTTGCTTTTTTGAGCTTGAGAGCGGCAGGTTGAAGGGAAGCTGTGTTCAGGCTTGTATAGTATTTATATAGAGGCAGCTAATGACGAAAAAAGAAACAAAGATAACAAACTGGAAGTATAATATGCAGCAGAATTACTAGAGTACGTAATATCGACATCTAAACAAATAAGCTGGATTGGAAAACTGCAGAAACTCTATGGTAGATCTTGGAAAGAAACTGCAAGGTGTAATACACTAATCATGACGTCACTGAAAAATCTTTGAAGGGTTTTCAGTAGCTTTGTAAGGAGTCCATCACGTCTATACAACGCATTGCGATATCTGGAATAGCATACCAACTGAAACATAAGGCGACCTGTTGCAGCACATTCACCTGCTGGAGAGCATCATAAACGAGGGATTTAGCCGGATTCCCGGTGAGCCTCTCGTCAGAACCAAAATGATCTGCAAATGAGTGTAAATGAGTACTGTTCTGTTGAACGAAACTTTTGGGGCGGTTCCCTGTTCGTGTGTGTTCATATGACATTATGAGAACGCTCACCACAGTCATTGAAGGGCACGCTGCGAGCACTGATCCACACGATGGCAGTAGTGACCAGGAGCAGTGTGTGTGGAACTAGCATGACTGCTCCACTCTCAACTAGACAACAGATGCATGGCACACTACTCAGTCTATTTATAACTCATAATGCTCGCTAGTTTCACTGGTCGGATGTGGACCAGCAAATGATGAGCCTTGTTTGATCGAACACACGAAATGCGTGTAGATTTTCTAGACAGGTGGGACGCAGTTTGTGGTTTCGACCTTGGGTAGAGTGAGAATCATCTGTTATGGTGGCATCATTATGGAAACCTAATTGTGAAAGCCGTTTGTCAGTATACTAAGGAACAAACGTGGCTAGTAGGTGACATATGAAAATTAGAGACCTGTAATACACATTTATCGCGAAAAATTTTCTAACTCACGAAAAGACGGCATCTAAATTTGGTGCAAAAGAAGTAGATCACACACTCAAATTAAAGAGTGAGTGATCACATTCTGGTTCTTGGTTGCACGCTAGTGAAGCGCCAGTGTTCTACCGTTGTTGTCAAAGATGACGATACGATGTCATTGTAACAAACGAGTGCGTCCGAGTGCAAAAGTTACAATGGGCCCGCGCTATTTAAAAGGTACGTTTTGACATTGATCCAGGCTGTCTGATAAACGTTTAGTGAACACACACCCATCAACATCGATCGTGCTTCGATGACATGCCTGAACGCTGATCACATTCGGTTGTGCTTCTGTGGCGTGCCTGAACACTCATCGGCTTTTGCTGAATCGACTGAATGATGGATTAGCCTGGATGCTTGCCGGCTACCCTGTTGAGGTTTTGGTGGGGTTCTAGGGTCCCAGTAGGTTTCTGGCGTTCTGGGGTTACTTTCGGGAATCTGGCCTTTCTGACACATTTATTTACTCATTCATGGTCCACAATAATTCTCCGGTGTTTTTTCCAAATACACTTCTAAGGTTTAAGGGTTTTAATTTTTGTTTTTCGGTTGTTTTTCAGAACTTGTCTGCCGATTTGGACAAAAATCTAGTGAGCTGGGTACCAACTAAATGAACTCCATCCTTGAGGTTTTGTCAAGTAAAATTGCTCCATTCCCCACAATCTGTAGTCAGACCTGATGCCTAAACACACTGGGATGAATCGAAACACGCATGGTATTCAGCAGCTAACAGTTCGCCAAACTGCATTCTACCGAACAATACAGCACACCGTAATTTCGTAATAAGCGCAATCAAAGTTTCGTGCAACGCGTTTAAACAAATTCCGACGACAGTTCACTGAAGCGTTCACATTAGACTGACTGAGTGCTCTGCCGTCGTTCCCCCCCCAAAGCCTATTGACTCTTTGCTAGCGCCAAACTCCACAAACAAATTTAATGGTGTGATGCAGTCGAGCGTAAATCGGTAGTATATACGAAGTTGAGCGGTGAACATGGAGTGCTTGATAAATTTCGGTGGCCACAATTTTGCTCACAATAACTAGTTAATAAAAGTCTTGATCTGTTTATCCTCGTAAACCAAGCTTTCTGAAAGTTTGAATATTTCATTCTGCTTTTATAAGCAAAATGGAGTATGGTGCTGGTTTAGTCTGCCATTCAAGTGAGAAAGTTGGAGTCAGGTGGGTGTACACTTTGCGTAGCAGGAACAAAAACGCTGAATACGCTGAGTAGTCATCTATTATTCATGGTGAACTCCATCTGGTCTTTCCTCTCCCAATTTCCCATTCCCTAAGTGGGGCGGCGCTTTTAAAACAAAGCGGTGTCTTGTATGTAGAATAGGCTGTCAAACAGAGTTGATCATACTGTCATATGCAGCAACGTATTCCACAGACGAGTGGCAGGTGTGGTGTCATCCGGCGTTTGTGCAAGTCAAGTTTTTTCGAGGAGAAACAAGGAACCGCCACGGACGGATTCCCTTGCTATTAGCGAACCAACGGACGTCATGTGAACGGGGCCATGTTCCATTTGCATAATAAATCGGAAAAAGACTGAATCCTGTATTTTCTAATGAATAACAAGATGTGAATGAATGTTCACGTCACTTGTGTTCGAACAGTTCTTCTAAATCGCGGACGCAAGTATTTTGGTGAGTCCACATATTCGAAGTTCGCTCTTATTAGAGCTCGTCAGCAGTGCATATTCTTCGCAGTGTCAGGGTTCGAACTTCGGACATAACCGTGGTGTTTCAAATTGTTGCTGATGAGAGCCTTGCCGATCTGGAATACGCAGTCAACATCGCGCTCGTCTGTGAAGACCAAGACGAAGCACAATTGCTCTTGATTAGACTAACCACCATTGTGCTATCATGTGTTACGCGCCTTGCAACTTCAAAGTTCGAAGTCATGCTCCAGAATGGGCAGTCTTTAAAGATATTTCTCACAACGCAAGGAGAATCGCTGAAGATTGTGAAGACTTTTACCTACTTCGGTATTTGTATCAGGTCTGACGAAAATGTGTCTGTTGAAGTCAGTACAAGAAGCTCAAAGACGCGAATCACCCTTGCCAATTTGCATCACTTGTGGCGTCGAAACAGCATATCACTGTGTCCTAGGGTTTGTGTTTACCAGGCTAAAATCAGGGCTGTGTTGTTATGTGGGTGTGACACGTGATCTCTGCGGACAGGTGATATGAGACGTCTCCAGGTTTTTGAACACCGATGCTTCAGGAGCTTTGATGGTTTTGGATGGCGTCAGCGTGTTAGTAACGAGGTGATTAGAAAACGGGTATTTGGTTGTGCGAAAGGGACTTCAATCGCGGAAAAAGTCGAGCACGACCGACTACGACGGCTCAGCCATGTGCTACGTATGCCGAAATACCATTTACGTAGAAGAGTGTTGTTCTCCATGTCTCCTTCAGAATGGCGCAAACCACGAGGTGAACAGCACATGACTTGGCAGAAGGGCGTGAAAGAGATCACGAAGAGTTTGGGTGTTGTTGGTTCTGTACGCCTTCCAGGATGGGGTCCCATGACGCCACCTGTGCTTGGGTGGAAACATTGCAAGAAATGGCGGCTAATCGATGCCAGTGGCTCACGTGCTTTCAGCTTCTTTCAAGATTGTTTGATCGGGCGCTTGGATGTGTAGGCACCTCAGAATGCTTGACATAGGCCAGGACAAGGTCCCTTTCCTAGCCCATTCTTTTCCTCTCCTTTTCACCCTAGGGCTTTGAATACGATAAGACAGAACTTATGGTTGTTCGACGGTGATGTATCAGTGTCAGCACTGATGTTGCGTCCTCTTATGATGAATTCGCCGGTCCCAACCCACCACTTTATGTTCAAGTGTATGAGTCAGAGGTCTTGGATGAGGACCCCTATCGTCCTCCCGTCTACTTAAGGGGACGCTGCTAGCATCTCAGCCCGCATGGAATAATGAACCTTACAAATAAAACTATTTTCATTAATAATCGTCTTTCGAGTAGTCTGCTAATCCAGATTGTCTCAGTTAGTGCATACAGAATGACGAAAATTTGGAAGCAAGCTACCACTAAACTTTCACGTATCATTCTTCAACCTTCTCCCACTTCAATGTGAATACTATCTCTCCAGGATTCACCAATGGGACTGATGGCTTGATTTGCCATGTCTGACGCTCAGCTACCGGTTCTGCCGGCCCGTCTGAACTGACATATCCATGCATCTTGAAGTCTGTTTTCGACCTCCGAAAGCGGCCTCTATTGTTCGTGCTCAGAAGCAAGCAGGATCACAAGTGACTCCTATTCGTCGGATTCCATTTGCATTGGTATATGCTGCTGTCAGAAAATTAAACTCTGCTATCTCTCACTGGTGTACTACTACGGTCGATGGTGTTGCTGTCGATTTAGTGTAACGAGACGACCGATGTTTGTTTGCTGAGAATAGCCAGGCTTTCAGTCGACAAATCGGTTTGTGCAACGGCGGAATCATCACCCATCTTCAGTGAGAAGCATCCGATCCGGTAGGGCAAACTTCCCTCACCTCCGGCGTTTGGCTGCAGTCATTGATGGAAATAGTGGTCAATCGAATTCAGTTCTTCTTCATCATCATGAACATCATCTGGTTGTGCGAAAGGGACTTCAATCGCGGAAAAAGTCGAGCACGACCGACTACGACGGCTCAGCCATGTGCTACGTATGCCGAAATACCATTTACGTAGAAGAGTGTTGTTCTCCATGTCTCCTTCAGAATGGCGCAAACCACGAGGTGAACAGCACATGACTTGGCAGAAGGGCGTGAAAGAGATCACGAAGAGTTTGGGTGTTGTTGGTTCTGTACGCCTTCCAGGATGGGGTCCCATGACGCCACCTGTGCTTGGGTGGAAACATTGCAAGAAATGGCGGCTAATCGATGCCAGTGGCTCACGTGCTTTCAGCTTCTTTCAAGATTGTTTGATCGGGCGCTTGGATGTGTAGGCACCTCAGAATGCTTGACATAGGCCAGGACAAGGTCCCTTTCCTAGCCCATTCTTTTCCTCTCCTTTTCACCCTAGGGCTTTGAATACGATAAGACAGAACTTATGGTTGTTCGACGGTGATGTATCAGTGTCAGCACTGATGTTGCGTCCTCTTATGATGAATTCGCCGGTCCCAACCCACCACTTTATGTTCAAGTGTATGAGTCAGAGGTCTTGGATGAGGACCCCTATCGTCCTCCCGTCTACTTAAGGGGACGCTGCTAGCATCTCAGCCCGCATGGAATAATGAACCTTACAAATAAAACTATTTTCATTAATAATCGTCTTTCGAGTAGTCTGCTAATCCAGATTGTCTCAGTTAGTGCATACAGAATGACGAAAATTTGGAAGCAAGCTACCACTAAACTTTCACGTATCATTCTTCAACCTTCTCCCACTTCAATGTGAATACTATCTCTCCAGGATTCACCAATGGGACTGATGGCTTGATTTGCCATGTCTGACGCTCAGCTACCGGTTCTGCCGGCCCGTCTGAACTGACATATCCATGCATCTTGAAGTCTGTTTTCGACCTCCGAAAGCGGCCTCTATTGTTCGTGCTCAGAAGCAAGCAGGATCACAAGTGACTCCTATTCGTCGGATTCCATTTGCATTGGTATATGCTGCTGTCAGAAAATTAAACTCTGCTATCTCTCACTGGTGTACTACTACGGTCGATGGTGTTGCTGACGATTTAGTGTAACGAGACGACCGATGTTTGTTTGCTGAGAATAGCCAGGCTTTCAGTCGACAAATCGGTTTGTGCAACGGCGGAATCATCACCCATCTTCAGTGAGAAGCATCCGATCCGGTAGGGCAAACTTCCCTCACCTCCGGCGTTTGGCTGCAGTCATTGATGGAAATAGTGGTCAATCGAATTCAGTTCTTCTTCATCATCATGAACATCATCATCGACAGCATGACATCAGTGTTCAACACCGATGCTTCGCTGCCGTACAACCATGATTTGTTTGAAAGCCTTATTGCGAAGAAAAGAATAAAGGTGGATGGGAAAGGGACCTAGTGCTAGCTTACTACAATCATTCCTCCAAACACTCACTCAGGCAATCTGAATAGTAACTGACAACGAAAACGACATTGAAATCGATTATCAGTCTTATCTTACAGCGTCTCCAACCAGGCACAGAGAAGATCACAGGGTCCCCATCCTGCAAGGCGAGTAGCACCGACAACACCCAAACGTTTCGTGATTTCTTTCATACGAAGCGTTTGGGTCACGAAGAGACTGGACCTTATCGTGGCGTGACGGTTTGTGCACCTCAGCGACCCATTGAGCTATACTGGCGGATGTCCCCACGACACTCACGGAGTCTCTTATACCAGGTTAGTCAATGGTTAAAGGTCTGACGAACACAGTCTCCTGGTCCTCCAGGTTTGGGGTTGGAACGTGTGGTGACTTGTTCCGTAGAAATGTTAATGCATTCGAATTTCCCGCCAAACACCACTGGCTTGCGGTTAGGCTTTTGAGCCAAAGGTTTTGGTTGAGGACGCTAATCGTCCTCCTGTCTAGGTATGGGCGTCGTGACAGTATCCCAACCCACATACAACTACACATCAATTTCAGTTATGCTTGTGTGGTCAGTTTCTTTCCAAGTCGCCTGATCAAGAGCCCGCAAGTGTAGACAAGTTGAAATACCGGCGGCGTGCTGGAATGAGGTCCCTGTCTCATCCAGTATTTTCTCTTTTCACTTTTAGAATTTAAATTCAGGTGATTAACGTTAATGTTTGTAGGACAATGAACCATCAACGTCAACAATGATGCTGCTGTCTCTGACGATGATGATGATGATGATGATCCTGATGATGATGATGATGATGATGCTGATGATGATGATGATGATGATGATGATGATGATGATGATGATGATGATGATTGCGACCGGGTGTGCGACTAGCCTCCTGGTTCTGCTTCTTACTGCAACATCGAGTGTAGACATATTCGGTCAACTGCTTCCAATATTCCCACATGTTGGGCTACAGATTCGGGCCGTGTTATGAGACGCCTTGTCCATAGAAACCCCGAGGATTCCAGCCCTATTGGCTGCTTCCAGACAGCCTTGCTGCGCTTGCAGCTTACGGAAAAATGTGCCTCAAGGTGTCAAGTTTAAACACTGCCACGAATGCAGGGGCGATACTAGTCAGCCAAATTATGTTTCAATTTTATCCATTTCAAGACTCATGCCCATCATTTGTCAGCCAAGTTGGTACATTCGTACGCAGGTACAAAGCCGGACAAGTCAGATGTTTCTTTAACGTCATACCCCGCACATGATGATAAAACAGAACAGGTGTCTAAGGGTGACTTTCGAACTCTCATCGAACACCCTTGATTGCAGGCGAAATGTCGGGATCTTCGTCTATTTTGCAGATGGATACTCTCTGGTTATTAGGTCTGAGAAAATCCCAATACATGGCTTGCGAAAACCCTAGGGGCTAGGTCGACTGGAATGTTTTTGGCATGCTACCTTATACTCCCAAAGAGGTACGGGGAATTGAGCTGTTGAATGATACAGTGAGTGCCTTTAGTCGTATCTTCTCGTGGGTGTATGATGAGTAAACATCAGCGTCGCCGCATTAAACTCACATCTCATGATACTGGGTTATGGTTGATGGGGCTAGCTTTACTGGAATAAATGCGCTGCATCTGGACGGAGAAGACTCTGGGCTCCTTGGATGTCTACTCTGGGTGTCTCTTTGATGGAAAAAGCGACTCCTTTTTGGAAATAAGCGAGATTCTGGATCGTCGGAGAAAATTTCCATGATGCGGTCGAGGATGTACTCCGCTTGCGTCAGAAAAACGTTCTCTCAAGAGCTGCTGACCGTACTGGGAGATGCCTTTATCACCAACCTCACCCCAAGGTTTTGACATTTCTAAGCATAAAAAACCAAACGCTGTTTTCAGACCAGTTCTATAGATGCCAGACTCCCCTCAACACAATCTAGCAAATTGTTTCGTACAAATACTGAAACAAGCAATCGGTGAGCTGCCCTACGGGCAGTTTCTAACCGGCCACAAACGTGGCACAGCTGAACGTTGAAGCTCAATACTTCACAAATGTGAACATTACACTTTCGGTTACAAATTTGCCCTTACACGAAAGACTGGAGCCCACATGTAAGTTGATGGGTACTCAGAAATCAGCCTTGGAATATCGGCAACCTATTTTGCGCAGGGAATTTCAATTTCGACTTCTCACAGACAGCCTAATTAGTTGGCAGGCACACTAATGGAAATACCAGTGGAAGATATAATTCGACAGTTGAAGTTCCAAAAATAGACGATATTTCAGTGATTACGAAATCTGTGCAAAAAAGAATGGATCCGTTCCAGGGCCTGAATATCATTCACCAGAACAACAGACCAATGGACGAGCACGAGGCAAGTGAGAACTGCTCTCTGGACACCTAACTAGCTGATTGGGACGACGGAACACTTTGGAAATCAGTTCGGCGGAAACTTACTCGGATAGGACAGTATGTCCGCTTATCCAGTTTTGCGCCGTATTAATTAGGACGTCATACGACAGAGGGAGAAAGATTGACTGAGAAGATATCAGTGAAGCAGAAATTGCAAATCCAGCCTACGTAGTTCACTCCAATGAATGCCTACCAGAACTTTTGAGGTAAAATATCATTGTTCGACTGGATAGTGAGTAGAGCTTTGTAGTTTCAAAAGCAGAGACCTTCTTGTACTTTATATCAGGTGGGATGATAGCAATGGGCAGTGGCGTCAGCTGTTAACCACACCTATCACGCCAATAAACCTATGGTTACCATCACCCGCCCTTAGCTCAGTACGCAAGCTCTAATCTCGTTTACTGCCTTATTTGTGGGTGATGGAAAACCAACCTAAGCAGAACTGATAGACAACTTTAACTAGGATGGGCGGGACACATCCTGATTTGGGTGCAGCGTTGAATGAATCGTTGCGTTCAAATCCCATTTCAGAGGTCATTGCGCCAGCAGTACAGTCATTTACTTGGAACTGACCATTGGGTCGACCTTACAACTATGATCTACACTGTGCTTGAAATGACTACCGGTAAGGTGCTGCAACCTGATGAATCAATTGCTATCCGGTGATAACCAGAACTGTGCGGCATTTTGTTGGTGATTTGTTTATTTTTGACATCATTGTTCAATTCCATTCATTCGGCATGTTTCTGCAGTCTGTTTTCAAAACAGATCTCATTTGGACGCACGAACTGACATCTGAACATTATTCCTGACATCTTATCAAAATGTCAACTCAATTCTAAGCAAAAACCGCTCTTTACCGACGCTAAGCCGAGGCAACGCATTAAAACACCATCTCATAGGCTTGTAACCCGTTGACAAGTCAAGCCCATTGTAGGTCCTGAAAATGTCGCCAGACACATCTGGTAAGTTGAACAAAAGGTAATTCGGGATTACTCGGAATATTGCGACAAGAGCACACGATGCATCGAAAAGATAGGACTCGAACCCGCAAGCTGGCTGCGATTGCTATCATCCAGAACCACTTGGGTTACCAAAACCGTTTACTGGAAGCCGCTTCTGCGTAGACTGACTTTGGATCGTGCCTTCTTTCGTCCATGGTGTGTACCCTAACTGTAAATCGGCACCACTGATCTAGGATCAAGGAAACGTATTCTTTTGTTTGAGGAGTTCCCTCTGAATGAGCTCTTGCTGAAATGCGATCATCATGTACATTTGTGAGTTTCCTTTGCATGTGTCGACGCGTGAGCTTCAGTGGGTTATTGTGAAAAGGAGCAACTTAATTTGTCAAAAAATATTTCTTTCAGCCCCAGCTAGACACCGACAATTGTTGTTTCCTTTCCGTTTACCCAGTTGCATGATGATCTGATATATGGTCGCTGGTTTGTTCGCTGAGCTGGGCAATCTGATTGCAAACGTTTCATGACCGATCGGGGTGACATCATCAGTGCGTGGTTAGGGAGCGTGGTGGAGCGCAGGGATGGGCTGGTGCTTGTGCGTTGAGTAGTGTTGGGTGTGTTAATATACATGCTGCCAGCCGGGGTTGACCTTCGATCACGATTGGTTGTTCAGTCGGGCGGTTCCATTGGTTGTTCTGTTATCCTGTGTCCTGATGATCGACGACCCCGTGACCTTTGAGCCTAGCCTCCCCTGCCCTCGTGCTCTGATGGATGCTGGAGTGACCTCTGTCTTTGACCCCTCTGAGTTCCGGCTTGTGAACTTTGTTGATCCGACCCCAAGGAGTTTCTTACTTCTTGGTTGGTGCATCCGATATTTGGCTCTGCTTGAGTATTCCAGTGGAGGAGTTGGTCCTTTGCACTCAATGGTGCGTAAGTTGGTATATGCAGGTTTCCTGAACTATTAACATTCTCCCCTAGAGTTGATATATGTTTGTCGTGGTGCGTGAGTCTCCATTCTAGGTGCACTCTCATTATTCTCCCGATTTCTTAGTTTTACATGCCACGTTCGGTCTACGTGCAATTCGTACAGTAACTGTTGGAGAAACACGTGCAGAATATGAGGGAGATGGTAAACGGTTTTAGTAACCTAAATTTACTCAGACGTTGACAATTCCGTACGAAATGACTGTTTTTCTCAGACAAGTACCCAAGTTCACACTGGGTGAGATAGTACTCCGACCTGGCACCCCGGTTCACACTTAATATCCGTCAACTGGTTTTAAACAACAGGGAACAATGTGAATTTAACGGTTGCCTTGAGACCTTTGTTGTTCAGTCTGACCTCATCATCTGTTGTGTCTTCAGTGCCAGCTTATTTATTGGGATCGATTTCGATGGGTTTCTTTTGGTCTTCTTGCCTTTATTGTCTTCTTTCATTTTCAGTTCCATTACACTTGCAGCAAGAAACCCCTGAATAGTTTGAACATAACACCATAGTGCAAATTTGTTGAAAAAAAAACGAGTGGCATTCAGTTAAGCCTTAACTAATTTCTGCTATTGAACATGAGTCCGTCAAAGTTTATCGATAAAATACATCGGAAATATGCACATCTCTGGCTACGTTTGTTAAAAAACCACATATCCGATGTAAACCTTCTCAATCCCAGCAGACACAATAACCAGCGTATAATCGGACTTCTGTCCGGCTAATCAGGAATGAGCAGTGAAGATTTGGGCACACTTGACCATTACTTTTTTGTACTCAACTTTGGTTTCGACAGGAGACTCAAATGAGTTTAGCTGCACCTCTCGTTTATACTGATCTCCGTCAACCTAAACTACTGCACCAGGCCACCTCATCTTTCCATTTGTATGACATTCGAGATGGGATCTAAGGTTTGCTGTTTGCCTAACATGTTTACTCTCCTTCATGCGGCTTTCGGGGGCACTTTGAAGGAAAAACTGTTTGGATCTCTATTACCAAGATACACTGAGGACTACTGTCCGATATCGTTTCACTTGTAATAGAATTTTGTTTTCAGAAAAAAAAACAGTTCTCGGGTTATTGGGTTGTCTGAAAATCACGGAGAGTTTTACTGGTAATCCGGTTGATTTACCGAACATTCAGCAGAAGAGCGTTAACCCATCTAAGTACGAGGGATTCGCATAGGTCAAGGACAAAACCATGCTGCTGTCGTGATTCAGGCTCATTTTCACAGAAGGTTTGAGCACACTTTGTTTACACCCTGTAAATTGTCCCACCACGACGACGTTCCTTTGATGTGCTGATGTATCCTAACCGCTTTAGACCAGGTATAATTTGTTTTCTCTGAGGAATGGTCTGCCCTCGAGAGCGGCGTCGAATTAAATAATTAACTAATTAATTTCAAACACTAATGAATCTTCTAACGAGATTTGTGAATAACAACTCTAGCACCATGTTTGGCGGAGGATGAGAACATCCAGGGCAGCGCTACTGAAAAAGACATTTACTGAGCATCCACCGGGTAGAGTCACCTGCTAAATGGCCGAAATTCTGGAAGGTTCGACCAGGAACTGACTTTTCTCAGGTTTCTCTTCTCCTATCGAGTTATTCTCCTCATTCGGTCTAACCGGTCTACCCGTAGAACGCTTCACTGCTTGAGAAACCATGTAAAATCACATTTGCAACTGTGTGCTGCTTAGGAATCGTGCGAAATATTTGATGTCTTATTCGATGAAACTGAAGCACAAAAATGAACTAGGAGTAACACGTACGTTGTTCACAATTGTTTCAGGCATCTGCACGGAAATAACAGCTACTTAGGCAATATATTCTAGTCAAGAGTTATCGTTCAGTTTAGTACTTGCTAGTGACTCAGTCAGACACTGCACACTGCAAACTGGAATCCTGATTCACAGAAGTTCAGTAAACCTCATGCAGCCCGGAATTTGCACTTGTGAATTTCATCCCTGTAGGAGATGTTAACCTATACACTTCGTGGTCCACATGGGTATTCAACAGATGTGTGCATTTCCCATTCTTACGTTCAGTAGGCCAACCTGTTTAGCCCTGCTGTTCCACAGTACACCAGGAATCCACTTTGTGGGTCTGGAAAACCCTGGCCTCCGTCTCGTGTCGAAGAAACATCACAGCCACGCGCGCGCACATCAAGACTCTACGGTAGTTTGTCATGAAACGAACTTAACTGAACTGCCAGGACGGCAGAGCAGGAAACTACTCAGATATTCCGATAAATGGGGTAAGTAGTTCGCAATACCATACAGTATTGTCATGCTCTTGGTATTTAAACAATGACATTATCTGCGGAAGTTCTACCGGCGAACCAAGACAATGTCAGGGCTTTCTTGTTTGCTGGTAAACAGGGATAATCACTTATCGGAATGGCGATCACTTCAGGCGTTTTAAAAGGTGTGTTTCGTTTTTCGTTGCCAATACTTGACGCAGGATGACTCTGCTGAATCTACCCGATGGTCTATATCCATCAGGTGACTGTCGGGAGCATTGACCATGTATTTCGCTGCTACAGTCATTAAACAAATGGATGGATGCTTCTTGATTCCACTGGATAGGTGCCGGAACATTTGCAAACGAATGAATACGGAAGCATAGCGGACTTCCGGATCATCATTTATCCTTGGGATGCACATTGGGCCATCGACTACTACTGAAATGAATTGTCAGTCGTGCTGCTTCGAAAGTCCAAGCAATCAGAAAACGAGTCGTGTTTTCTAAGTGTGTGCCACTTTCAGACGACGGTTGAGTGCTTACGAGCTTTATTGCGGCTGTTTGCTGTTTCCTTGTCTGCTACTGGATTATCACTCGAAAGCCTCGATATGCAGTGGCAGTTTTTTGTGGAGGTTCTTCAGACGACCTACAGTTCACTATCAGATGAGATTGAAAGCGATCATTTCAGAACAAATATTTTCTTATACATATGGCAATATTCACTGACCGAATACTTTTTATCAGTAATCTGTGCACAACATTTAATCACAAATCCTATGAGGACAAAAAAACAGACTCTCCGTTTTTCTAAAACAAGTCGTCAGAGTGAAATCAGTGCGTTGTTTTCTCCGAATACTCTAAGTTCTGTAGTGTTTTCTTCACCAACTATGTAACAAGAACGAGTTCTGGGTTCCACAGCTTTTTTTCTTCTATCCATCGGTCAAAAAGATACCATGGGCAAACTGGCAGTATCCCAGCCCTCGTGCTTCCTTCGGGTGACATGTCAACTAGGCACCGAAAAGGTTTTGCGGCTGAAAAGTTTTTTTTAAATTGAATGATTTTTACAATTACAAACTTAGCGTGCCTATCAAGTGATTAGAAAACGTGAAGTTCTTTCACTCAACTGGAGCATTCGATTCTCTGAGGAGCAAAATGTTCGACTTTTTGTTTTAGTATGTCCAGGAGATTGAGAATCAATGCGTAATGTAGAAGGGATTCGCATCTCTAGCACTTGCGTAAGTCGTTATTTCGTAGCTGTTCCTGTCTTTCTCACTCAGGTTATTGTGAATAGCTCGTACGTCATCCTTCAAAATCGAAAGTGACTGGATAATCCAGTCTAACGTTGGCAGATTTGATGTTTTCTAAGGTTGTAGTATACAAACGAATCAAATTCATTGCGTATTCTAACCAGACGTTTTTCGGTTCGGTTGCAAACCAAATAAGGTGTTTAGTGTTCTTATTGATCTTGGAGTGGATATCGCTTTTAACACCATCCTTGGATTTCTGGCAAAACAAAATCATTGTGAAAATCCTCCCAGCATATCTTGCACGAAATGCCAGAATGTTCTTCGTGAATTATCACGTCAGAAGAAAACGCAAGTTACACTGAAAAAGTGGTCATTTGAGCCCTGAATGAAGCAGGTTTTAATGAGCTGCTTACCGGTCTAACGGTATATACTATTGATTACGCATGTGAGTAGCGTCTGGTCGAGTGCCAAAGCACGCTCCCTGTATATGAGGGAAGGTTTAGTTAGGAATTACTGAAACGATCTGTATCGAAGGCGTGCAGCCCGCGCTTGGCGCTCATTTGCGGTTGGAGAGAGTAACCGGACCGTTCAACGTGGAAGATATGCCAAGAGAAATGGCCCTGGCACCACTATACACACTGCAGCCAGAGGAGGAGAGGGATGAGTCACCAGTGAAAGACCTGCGGAGGGAAGTGGACCGGCTAACCGATGACCTTTCCGCTGTGAAGACAGAAGTGCAGGTGCTACAGCTGTGGCATGCCTGACCACTGGAAAAACCAATGTAACCGTAGTCGGGAAGCTGTCAATAGTAACGGTTTGCCTTACTCGTTCTTTCCCCAAGTGGGTCGCGACTAGTCGAGTGATATAGGTTACGGTATAGGTAGTAATTGAGACAGACGAGAAGGGTAAGTTGTGTTTAATAGACACAGGGCAGAGGTGTAACTGAGGCAGAGATGGTGCGAAGCTGGATGCAAACTGTGCACGCTAGCAGTGAGGGATACCGACTGAGGATTGACGGGCGGTCATTGTACTCAATGCACATAGACGACCGATCGGTGCAGCACGAGCTCATGATCAGCCTAGACTTGAAGCATACAATTTGGGGAGCAGATTTTGCCAAAAGTGTCGACTCCGTGTTGGACCTGAAGCAGAGCAAGCTGGCGATGAAATACTAGTTGAAGGTTACTCCAGCGTTGAGGTGAATGAACTGCATATCCGAAAACCTCCTTCTAGTACTGCTCCTTCAGTACAGTCTATGACCGAGGAGTACGCCGAGCTGTTTACAGATTACAACGATTCTTTTGGTTTCTTCCTGTTTTATCGTGGGTGGCCGTCTATTGGTTACGCCTGCATTGAGCCTGCCAGACTATGCGATAAGACGGAGAACTTGGGACACGGCTGTATTGTCAGGACAAAACATACAGAGCTTCTGCGCAAATATACAGGATGACAAAATGGCCAGTTATGGTCGTTCGCTTGTTCGGTCTGTACAGCCAATGGCGGTGCTCTGGTCGTGATCAATTTCTGCCCTACTCCGCTGGTCGTATGTTGCTAGGCCGTGTTTGGTGTGCTCCGGCAACGCACCTGCTGTCCGAAACGTGTGGTGCCGATGGTGACTTTGAGGATGCGTCATTCTCTGCATGTGCGCTTTTTTCATGTTTGGGCGCGTCCTGACATCTGGTTACACCTATAGGTAGCTCAGAGGAAGAATAACCTCACAATGTAAACGAAGCTTCTGTCGACAATACAGCCCCTGTCAGATACCGTTTCATCTAAATGAGGAATTCGTAGACAGGTGCAGGAGATGCTTGAAAGCGGCATAGTCGAAGAAGCCAACAACGCTTACAACTACTTGGTGGTACTGGCCAAGAAGGCAGACTAAAACTACCGATTTTGCGTGTATTTCTGACCTTTGGATGAACTGAACCTAAATCAGATTGTAGCCGTCCCTTCGATCATCAAGGTTTGTGACCCGCTCAGACAGTCCCGATTTTTCACGGTGTTTGAGTTGCCTCGTAAAAACTGATGATTGGCCTTAATGTCGGAGGAAAGGAGGGAAACGGCATTTAAAGTTGGGCACACCTAATATCAGTTTAGAAAAGCTTTTTTGTTTAGTTGGGGACACCACCCACTTTTAGGCGTCTAATGCCTCGCATAATGAAGGGGTTATAGAACGATGCCGTATATGGAGACGATATCCGCTTATACAGCATTTTGGACCCTGAAAAATGTAGCTCACCTAAAAGCCGTAATAAAGCGAATTAGAGAAGCTGGCCTGCCAATCAATGAGCTTCCTCGATTTTCGGTGACACTTCTGGGTCGTAAAATGGTGCAAAGAGAGGTTAAGCCACCGTGGGAAACGGATATAAACACAGGGCTATCCAGTCCCAAATTCAAATCTGTCCTTATGGCAGTTCATTGGATGGGCAACATACTACACCAGGTTTGTCAGGGACTTCAGTCCGATTCCTGCTTCATTGTACGACAAGTGAAGCGCACGAAGTCTTCGACGTACTAAAGCGCGGATACCAGATCCGTAACTTACTCCCAGAATAGTTAAGTTGGGGAAACCGACGCCAGACACCCGGGGCATCAGTGCAGTTCTAAGACAGAAGGATGTAATCATCGAGTGTCCCAGTCGTGTCCTGACTAGCGCTGAGGAGAAATATTCAGAAGAAAGTATTCTAGAAGGAATGTTCCGTGATGATCTGGGCTGTGGGTAAGTGCAGACGATACATACGGTCAAAGGCTTCACGTTGAGACCGACAACAAGTCCTCGAGTGGAACAGGACTACCGGAGATCACTCGCAAAATGCAGGCACTCTGGGCAGTCCGACTGCAGCAGTATGATTCCACGATCCGGTATGTGCGTATATGATGGTTGCTCCAGACGTCTTTATCGTGCCGAATAAACGCCCTACCAGCTTATTTCATTACCAAATGTCAGGTCTGTATATAGGGTACTATCAAGGTAGCAGAAGTTCTTGAAGCACGCTATCCTGTAAGCACTTGTCCAGATAACTGGAATTGTCTGTTAGACCTTATCAGGAAGGTCATATTCCTGAGATCAACCACTGAAAGCCCGAAATCTACTGAGACCCTCAGCTGCGCTAGATGCTGACCAGACAGACAACGCCCCCTCAATATGCAGCGCGTCACAGCCTCGTACAAAAGCCAGACAGTGTGCGTCAGCGTTGGATCGAGTTCAGACAGTCCCTCCGATAAATAGCTTGACGCATTTGTACTTTCGCACTTGCATGTACTCACGCTCTCGCGCTCGCTTGTTCGGAATATAGCTGTTGTGTTCCCTTCTGTGAGTCTCTTTTTTCCGGCACTAAGCAGGGGTCAGCAGTCAGATACAGCAGATTGGTAAACCAGCGGATATAATAGACCACAAGTGGGTTTGACAGAAAGCAGGGTTTGTTGTTTACTACTACTAAGTGAGAAGCCTCTGAAACAAATGCCATGATCAAGTGCTGAATTGCCCCTCAAAACGTATAAATAAGGTAAAATCGTCTGCAAACAGGGGCTTGCGGATGATGGATTCTCAATGTGGGAAGTTTTTCGAACTGAACGGACCATTCTCCAATCGGAATTGTATTGTTATAGTTTATTTGCAATAGCGGAGCACATGTACGCAGGTGGTTGCTGCACTACTATAGCGACTTCAAATTCCTTCGAACTTATGGCCCAGTTCCGCATACGGGCTTTTCTTTTAGGGGAGCGTCTGAAGGGAGCCAGATTTGTTGCTCAAAATGACTTGCGCATTGAGGTTTTGATCGGAGCTCAGAGATCAACGCTACGACTTGATGTGCAGACATTACGCGAGAAAAGTTGAGTCAGTTTCAGTTTTTCAGTTCACAAACATTACATCAAAATGCACTGGTTCGAGCTGTTAGAGCTTCGTTCACCGAGAAGAAGGAGAAAATGGGGAAGAGGGAGGCGACAGCATTGCCGACAAATGGATCTGTTTATACTGTGTGTCTGGAAGTGAAAGCCAGACACTGAAGACGATAGTTTTGATGGAAGCGTGCGCGAGACAGTCGTATTTGTCAGGGTCCATGACCATTAGTTTGTCTTGTCCCTCAGTCCCCATCCGGGGAGATGGAACTTATCAACGCGACCGATAAGGGCTTTCATGCTTCCTTGCCAGGTCGTGGACTGATCGTCCCTATCCACCACAACGCGGGGCGAAGAGGGTTCTACGAAACAGATGGCCCAATGACATACAAAGTACATGGCCTAACCTGTTGGACCTGATCTAAGGAAAGCTGGGTAATGGGGGGCACACAGTTCATGTTAAGTGGAGGTGGCTCATTGATGTAGGGAGACAGCAAGTTGGGGGTCAGATAACGAGAGATGGGTTGATTAAACAGAGCGGTCATCATTTTCGGCGTAGGCATGAAATTCATGATGGTATACATCAGAATAAAACTGAGAAAAGGGTGATTTCAAACGCAATACCCGGGATGATAAACTGGATAGGTTAAATTATTGGAGACCGGTATAGGCGAGGAGTGAAAACAAAACCATGTTAACCCGTGGGAAAGATGTTAATGAAGCTGACGGATCTTCCTTGACAGGAACGGTTTTTGGAAGAACGATCCAGAGTGGAGGGTTCTGGTGAAGTTCATAGACAGTTCACAGATCGGTCGATTCCGTTCGTGACATTTCTCCTGCGGCAACAAAACAGGTTAATCGTAAGTCTGAAAAGCTTTCATTCTGCCAGTGAAGCCTATCTATGCATAAAATCGGGGAACCACTGAACAGGTGCCTTATCTTCATTGAAGCAGTGCGTATCTCATGAGACTCAGAGTTTCGAACCCGCGACCACCAAGCCACTGGTTGAACATTTAGTTGGTTGGCCAAGATTGGCTGATCAGCATTGTGATTAGTTCTCAGTTAGACAGGACATAGCGCCACTCGTCCGTCAATAACGGAAAACCACATCACGTGGTGTCCTACTGATTGGCTCTTCGGGTGACGATTTCTCAGAAGAAAGTTTCACAGTCCATTGAACTGATCTTTCCTCTGAGCTGCCTTTTGTTTCATAGTAAGGAGGAACGTTTTCCTCCTACATGTAAGCGAGTCTTCTGTTGAACAGGCTACGGGCAATAATCTTGCTTGCTGTGCATAGAAAGCTGATTCCGATGTCGCACATCACTCCCGTTAATTATTTGCTCTTGGTTTACTTATTACTGGTATTGTTCTAGAATCTTCGTCCGTTGGTTACAGTTGACACTTGCGTGATGAAACTTGAAACCAACATAGTCCCGCTAAACAAGGTTGAAATGTCGACGGTTTGACAGCAATATGTCTTTGTGAATTAATTCATTTCTAGCAACCAGGAATTTGAACAAAAACGGTTTTCTTGCTTCTAAAGAAACAGAGTTCTTTTTATACAGTATTGTCAAAGTTCTTGTATAAATTAGAAATTAAACACGATGTTGTCGAAAATGTGAAAGTTGATTAGCACGTCCTGAAAGTGCTATCCTGATCAAGAAACTCACGGTGGTAATTTGTGGGACGCGATGATTAAAACTGAACGGCTGTGTACACGTTTAGGAATAACTGTATAACGTTCGTAGTGCAGGGTTTGGTAATTTCGGGAAACTGTCCACAAGACAGATGTGGCAGGATCGGCATCACAGCCCTCCGGACAACACTTCTCACTGGTTGCCGGCGGCCGAAGTTCCTGACAAATGCAAAGTATGGGTCAAACTAGGATAGACCTCTGAATATATGGTTCTTGTCTTGGATTTGGTTGGATCCCGTATGGCTATCACTCCCTGGAATTTGAATGGATGTGGACAGAAATGTAGCTGGAGTCGGAATACTCAGTCACTGTGTGCTTTTCGTTAGTATTGTGCCTCATCAGTTGGCCATTTCAGCTAAATAACCATTCGACCATGCTCTCATTAAAGATCGATAGTAATCACGTGGCCTGAGAGGACTGATGATGATTTCGACAAAAATTGTGACCAGTCTGAATAAGTTGGTAAGTAAGGAACGCGGCGAAGACTATTATTTTTCTCGTTTATTTATTCATTATTATGTTGTTATTATTATTGTCTTTATCACTTGTTATTCTTCTTTGGTCAAATGCAGGATATCCACTTTCTCTACACTCCACCGGTTTTGGGGATTAGTTACCTTCCAAACTTGTGAACAAAAATTTCCCTTCTAGGAAGCTGTCTGAAAGCAGTCATTCTTTTCATGCTGGGACTATTTCTCCATGATTCGGATAGAAAAAGCACTCGAATTAAGAGCTGATGTGCCCTTTTCCTCACTCTCTTATCACATGAAACGAAAACGAATGAATTTTCTTCATTTAAGACCCACATGACGCTGCTGGAGACTGTCGTTTTGTGACTGAAGGCTGTTCATATCAATTTCCTGAAAGGATTTGATTTAGGGTGATTTTTAGGCGACTGTTCTCTGATCCTATTTGTCACTCCTAGCAAAATTCAACATTCCACCCTCATGCACCCGAGTCTACATAAGAGCCTGTTTGGCCACACGCTACAAACTGCTGTCTGGAATAACGCTTAGCTCCAGAAATCGGAAAAATTAGGGCCAAACGAACCAGAACAAAGTGCTTCATGCACGGAAGGTTCTGTGTCTGGATCAGCAAAAAAATCAGTCGATAGTTTGTTGAACAAGAAGAAAGGAGTTAGCTATTATGCTTAAGTCATTAACTTCCGAGTATTACTCATTCGATGGTTGTATTGTTTTTAACAGTGGTGTTGCCTTGTGGTGGTCAGAGAAATGGAGTTTTCCATAAGTTGGTATTAGTTTGGCTTTGCTCCAAATTTTCGTCACGCAGAGAGTACGGTACATGAACTCTGTTTCAAAATGCACCCCTGATATCCGTTAAACTAGATGAACAACAGGGCTTATCATGGTGTGTTGACCGAGTAATTGTTACCTTCAGTTGCTAATCACAGTCGACTCCTGTCTGAATCACACCCGGACGGCAGATTTCATCAAATCATGGACATTTGTACTACCTAGTGGATTTATGCACTTAGCTGTTGGACACAGTATTTAATCAAATTTCCCTTGCTTATCGGCTTCCAAGTTGCTCAAACCATATGTGTTTTATCAAAATCCAATAGCCTACGGTGAAGAATCTCGATGTCTCAAACAAACGTCTGAACTTCTTCGGCAGTTTAGACTGACGGATGTATGCCCGTCGTGGTGACCCGCCAGTATCAGATAACTCGAAACAAGTGAGCGGATTTTTGCATTCTGTACAAATTGACTAAGTCCTACGGTTACATGGTGACTTCTCGGTAAAGAGGAACGGCATATCGACTATACCCAAGACCACCTCATGTTTCAGTTGGTAATAATTTTTCATGACTGGGCACATCACTCATAAGGTTGTGGGCTGTCGAGAAGTCTTCGGCAACCCCGTGTGTAGTACGTTCCGTCTTCATAGAAATATACTTCCAGTATATCACAAATATTGTCCCAACTGAACCAAGAGGTGGTCTTTAGGTAGCATCTGCGGTTGAAGAATATCACGAACGAGAGTTTCAGCTTGGATTCAGTCAAGTTTCCAGTTAGAGCCAGATCAATTTGCAGACGAGTGTACTTCCCGAATCTTACACAATTCGGATTGAAACAGCACAAAGCTAACGGGAATTCATACCTGATGGACCTCAGTAACTGGGTTATCGTCGAGCAATAAAGTGCATACTGACTGAGACACTTTTGAGCACGTTCAGTGTTAGACTGCCTTGGTAACGTGGCTCATAACCTAGTGAGTAACGTGTTCCATTTCTTCTGCATAGTTCTGGTTCACCTAACGGCCACGTCAATCGTTTTCGAATACTCAGTTAAAACAGAAGATGTAACGAAGGGTACAGGCACACGAGGAGTTTGCAACAATAACTTCGAGGTGTAAACAGTCGAGCGGCTATCGTATGAGGTATTAGCTGAAGTCAAGGTAGGCAGAACTAGGGAGGCGGAAAACAAAACAGCACTTAACGGGTAGACGGAAAAAACTGGCTTCGCATTGGGGGCGAAACAAATGACAAAACTCCCACAAGAAATCAGTATTACTTTCGGATATCGAAAGGAAACTTCGCTTGCTAGGTTATAGGCCACAAAAAACAACCAACATTGTTCGAGATATTTCTTCGGACTAAAGTCACTCATGATGGATGTAGAAGGCTATGTCACCTCTCTGTTGGTAAGTAGAGGCGAACAGTTGCACTCTAACCAGGGAATCACAAAGAACTGACTTCCTATTACTGAGGTTTATCCTACAGACGTGAAAATCTATTAGTTCTCCAAGATCAGACTGTAAAATAGCTCTGCCTGAGGTGTGCCGTCAAGTGTACGTATACCTAGATCGTTGTGAGCCGATGTATTCCCTACACAAGTGCAATTAACTGGGGGGTCTCCGATGTCGGTGGCTGTTGGTAAGGTGGCCGTTTGCCGAGCTTGGCCACTGGCTTGCAATGCGAGGAGACGTCGTCAGTGCGCGACTCACCTGGTTGGGTTCCACGCTCACTGAGGTCGGATCAGTGTTCTATCAAGCGAAATGTATAATCTCTTTGGAAATGCAGCTCGAAGCATTACAATTTAGTTAGCCAAACATTTGGGACTATGCTTTACTAGGAACCTCATAACAACCACACTTCAGGCAAATTTGTTTCTCTTGCATTTTGCCACAAGTGCCCCCAAAGTTAGGTGCCGATCCACATTTCAGTCAAAGGTGATTAAACAACGAAAACACAAAGCCATTTTCAACTCCATAAATTAGCGTATCTAATTGAAGCAAGAGTTGATTTCCGCATCGCGCCTGACATAATGCTAATTGCCATTTTTCGAACCTCATGATTAAAGAGGTCACTTGATTCATTTTTCAATATTGTTTACTCACAGCTGTTTCAAGATTTTCTTAATAATGACAAATCGAAATGTCAACTGGTCGCCTCATTCTCTGTGATTTACGGAAACAACTGTATGTCATATGTGAGATAAGAAGGAAGGCGTTGTACACAACTATAGGTCAGGCCAATAGCGGGCCTGATGATTCACGTGATCAGGTTCCTTGTAGGTTGGGCAAAACTCCATTGGAACCAAACCGTTTATATGTATGTCTCAGTAGGTTTTCACTACAAAAGCATAAGACTTAGTGATCACGTTAGCGACATCCGATGTAACACTCGGTACTACGCTTTCAAAGAAAGGCAACCGGGAAAGATATGATGCCCGAAGTTTTTTTCACTTATTATTTGTCCAAAACTGGTCCTAGGGCAATCAAACCTGGTTGTTGGCAAGATAATATAGTCATCAAGGTACAATTCCGAGGGAGAATTTTTTTTTTACGTATAACCCTCTTAAGCCTGCTTTCGCTCAGGCAACCCATACCAGAGCTTCTCAGCATTCGTCAAGTCCTTCGATTTTTGCAAGTTTTTATTACTGCAAATAACAAACTTCGCCTTTCTGTTCCAGACATAACTTTGAATTTTCCCTTAGGCTACCGTCCTTGAATGATTTAGGCTCTGAAAACCTTCGATGTAGAATTTCACCACAATATAATCCAACATTTCCCTTCATCATTTAGCTGGGTCACGTGAACGATTCGAGACATACTCAATCAGTGAGCATTGCTCACACGGCGCGTCCAACATCGGATCATTTGCTAAAGCCCAAATGCTTCGCGATGCACATGAGTTTGCTCACGCTTCTGAGGTCATGTACTCTGAAAGAAGTGTGCTGTATGGACTATTCATCAGGTTGCTGAAAACTACTCGGTAACCTTATGAGTAGTGTAGTTCGCCTGTAGTGGGATATCTCAAATATTGTAACAAACGATGCGGCCTGGTGAAGTGCACGCAGTTGGGGAATCACGTCATAATCGAAAGAATCAGCTGGGTTTCAGGTGAGTCTTTCGTCAAAATCAAATCGGTATGCAGATTAATTTATTAGTCAAATGTCTGCTGTGTTTTGTATTTTGCTCTTCAACACCCGGCGATTTCGTACAGACGAGGTGCCCACCCAATCCTTTACGTGAAATCGTCCAAGTCCTTCGTTTATGGGCTGAGTAACCACTTTTAAAAGCTAGTTACTTTGTGCTCATAAGGAGTTGAAATAATCGGAGAAATAAGGTGGTTTTAGTGACAGTCTGTTCAACATAGCGCTAAAATAGTTCATGTGTCCATTGTGGGGTTTGAAGTTATTAATGGTCTAGATGTAATGCACTACTTATAAGCTCGTTGAAAAACCATCGACAGCAAAAACGAGATATTCAGCTGGGTTACATGTGAGTCCCTCGTCAAAACCAAATTGGTATGCAACTGAGTGTACTTCGCTTACTTCCGGTCTATTTTGAAATGACGAAAATACTAGTTAGCATTCACTGACAAGTTAATTCGATGCCAGCGGGTGACCCATGTTGACCTCTGCTGAGGCTTCAGTGAACGTGTGTAGTAGGGGACGACGTCAAACGAATAGTTACCTGTGCATGCGTCATAATGTGTCCAAGCCAAAAGTAAGTTTGACATGAAGTGCCACAAAAAATCCAACCCCCGCAGTATGCCGCGCGGACGTTTTCAACGACTTTGCAGGCGGTGACATGTCGAATGAATATGTTCACGAAGGGGACACATAAGCTGAGACAAAAGTGTACCATGTAGCTCAAAAATGAATCAGTAGGCGGATGTATCAATCGCCGGGCTGTCTGGAGTCTAACGGACTAAACGCAAGGCCAATTCTTAATACTTCGATGGGGAGAAGTTTTGACTGGACAGCTGAATGAATGCACAAGACAAACCAAAACGGAGGAAGGGCTTTTCTCTATTCTTCATTCTTGGCGAAGCTTTAGACATGCAAACAACAATAGAGACTAATCAAAATAACGAAGTGGATTCCACTGCATGATGTGTCCGTGACGCACATTTGCGTCCTAGTTCTTCACACAAAATATCGTATCGGATTTGCTATTCATCCGCGTAATGGGTTATGTGTTCAAGAATACTGAAGCCATTAATCAGCCAATACGTGACTTTCACAATGAGTTCGGCGCTGCTGTCGTTCAGATGGCCAAAATATTTCGGCGTAAGGACTTTAAAGGTTCAGCGAAATTCGGTTAACCTTGGATTAAGCAACCAGTTAGTCTGCTTGGTGTGCAGGAGACCAGTGGTGCGATTTCGCAAGCACCCAGATTTCCATTACTCTAATTATGCCCACCTTCGTTTTCTTTATTTCATGTTATTCAACTTTATATAGAATAAATATTTAGAAAATTTAAAAAAATTTATATAAAATAAGTACTTAGTTGAACGTAGAAATGAGACGTGACCGAATCGCACATTATTTTTGTGTTACAAATAAGGTGGCATCAGAATGAATAGTTCGCACGACTCGCTTATACAGGTGAACAAAATGAAACAAAGCAGTTCGTTGCTGACAACTGTTCGGATCGTTTTATGGTTTACGCAACAAGTAATCGACCCTCGTGGAAGATGTGATCACTGGCAATCCAGTTAACCTGTTGATGATAGCAACTGTTCAAACTGAAAGATAGCTTGCTTCATTTCGTTGGGCCGAATGACGAAGAAACTCCGAATGTCACTCTTGAACGAAGAACCAATCGGGACACTGAGAGATTTTCTCCTGTTGCACCGATTCCTCGTGCGTGCAACTCCTATGGCAGAACTTTCGGCTTCTGAAGAGGAGATAATCGAACAAACATATCAACCATCAAAGATGCATTCTCACCAGTTCCATGTGACAACTTTGGTACCAGGTGCCCGGCTCAACTGGTTGCCCGGTTCAACATTTGAGGTTGGGGTCCACGTTTTGTGAATGTTTCCACTTCTCATGTCTGAGGTCAATTTGTTGGGGTGCTTATGTGGGACGAACAGATTTGCAATATACACCCCCGACTGCTGAGTGCAATTTTTAGAGAGAAAAGCATTTAGAGTTTCACCCGATCATTGTTCATTTTGCTCTTTTCTAGTGTGCAGTTATCGTTTCACTAGTACGCTAATACACTTGATTGATCTACTGTATTCGATTCTGCCTACAATTTAATTCCGTAATTCTTTCAGCTAATCTTTCACAAAGCAGAGCAACCCAATTTTAAAATGCATGAACTCCGGAAAATTTCACTGGAAAACGGTTAGAATACTGATCGCTGAGGCTCGGAGATGGCCACGCACGAAAGAGCGTTTCCGGTTATTCTTTCTCCGGTCAACGCAGATGAAGGGAAGTAAGGTGGAAAATTGGCGGGAAGTGCACTTCGCGGTTGTGTTCCAACTTACAGTACCGTCTAGTTCAGAGATCTCTACTGGAGTTCAGCGAAACCCATAAAATAAGGCTGACTGTTGTGCACAAACCAGTGACCAGTGATTTGTTTTTGCATTCAAGCCACTGGAACGAGCTATTTTAGACTACTAAGAAGTGAAATGAACTTTCTAGTAGCAAGAGCTAATCGGCCCGAAAACCTGAAGTCAAAAAGATCGTTCAACTATAACGCCCTTGCTGTGCCTAGCTGCCGTGCACCCCGAAGGAGGCACGAGAGCTGTGATACTGCCAGGTTGCCCAGGCCTAGACAGGGGATGTCGAGAGGCAGAAATCGGGTTTGAACCACGGACCTCCCGGCCAGTAAATTCGCGCTTTAACCACTGGGCCATCTAGCCAGCCGTCAATTTCACAAGATGAGTGGAAATTTCATCTGAGAAGTCGTCACTCGAGGAGTCAGTAAGTTCCTGAACACACAGTGTATGAATTCCGTGCTTTAAGATTAAGCAGCGCTTTATCCTGTCCAGGTGCGATTTGATCACACCGCTGATCAGCCGCACGTGTCCGAACGCTCAATTGTACGAACTACTAACCGGAAAGTCGTGGATTGTAAACTCGGGACTGGACTTTCGTGAGATGCGCACTGTCGATGATTTCCAGTTGGGATGAAACGACTATAGAGTGGTTCCTTGTTTTTCAGCGCAGATTAGATTCACTTTCAGGTCGATACCTCAGAGGAAAATCCGGCAATCACCGGGTCAGCAAAAGCGATGCGTTAGCACGGTGTCAGCGATGGTGCGTCATGACGCACCAAATTACGGTTGTGGACAGAATCTACCGCAGATTTCGTGTGGTGTTGGCAACTGTGACTCACTAGGACAACTAGTAAAGAAAATACAGCAACAAGATACGTCTGAAGGGATGAACTTGACAAACCGAAAGTAACCAGCCATGGATTGTTGACATAGCGCCACATACAGAAAGAGCATTTGAACAAACCTGGGTCTCGCGGGTGTTGAGACTTTCGTGAGGTCAGGTAAGAACATTATGACTCTATGCGGTGCGAGCATACTGGTCATTTCAGTGACAATTTAGTGCTTCAGAAGGTGGTGACCTCCGCGTTGAATGTAGGGTGATCACATTTGGACCAAGGTTGGAAAGGTTCTCTTGGAGAACGACCCAACTAGGGTGACTCATTTAGGAAGCACTATCACGCAAAAGATGTGTACTGTGTGCTCTATAGACCTAGCGGTTTAAAGTCAGAGGCTGAGACATGTTTCGGTGCAAACGTGATGAGGATGTGTGGAACACATGATGCAATATTTATGTGACTAAAAGATGAAGTCAACAACATTGAAATATGTGTAGACTTGTCTGTCGGTTGGGGTGTCCCGCGTGGTCTAGCGGTTAGGATTCCTGGCTTTCACCCAGGCGGCCCGGGTTCGACTCCCGGCGCGGGAGCGCCCCCCTTTTACCACGCGCCATCTGGAGTTGGGATAACCTGCACAATGAACGATGTGACCGTCTGCCGAAACCTGAAACATAATAATGCCCTCTACCTGTTGCTAGCTGGCGCGATCAAGTGTCTTGCCGCGTCATCCCCATTCTGATTGGCTGAAATGTCTATGGCGGGAACATTCAAAAATGGTAGCATGGCGGATTTGTGGTTTATGATTAACTCTCTTGAACAAAGCATAGAATTACGATGGGGTTGTATCAGATATAAATTTAAATTGGAAACAGATTTCTCAATTTAATGAAGCTAGATAATGTGGAATTTCCAGTAGTTTAACATAGCTTGCCTGTGACACGTGTAGTTGCGACGCGTCCATGTTGTTCCCAAATATTCACGGCATCACAGTGATATTTCTGCTCAATGTCGGTAACAAAAAAGTGATTAATTAGAATGCCCACATTTACCAGTTATTGCTATTGTGTTCACTGTTTTCACTCAGCATCGATCACTGATTAGGATACATTTAGTCGGTCGACAGAAGCGATTTGCATACGTGTGATTGTAGAGGTAACGATAAATGCACACCTCGAAGGTCATGTATCATGCGAAATGTGTTCGATGGGTACAGGAACCCGTATTTTCATTGATCGCCCTAAATCTGGTTTAGAATGAAGGAACTATCGGTGCATCCTTCTCAACCAACGGATCAATGATAGTGTCTGCGCTTGTGCCATAGCTTGTCACCAGTTTTCTGTTTCCGGTAGTTGACCCTTTAACGCAAAGGATTGTGTAGACATAAAGAAAGGCTTACCAATCATTTGGAAACGCAGAAGAATGAGAGCAATTGGTGAGACATTTAGTGAGCATTGCCTGCTACGCTTGTTTATTTGTGTCACGATTGTTGGTGTGGTACCCTGGTAACTAAATTTTGGCTGGAAAGCATTTTTTACCGTTGTCGTCCACATCTAATCGCATGAATCCCTGTCTCAAGAGAATCACCGATCCGTCTTGCCTGCAAGGCCTGCTTGTTACGCGTTAGACGAGGATGGATTGCACCAAATTGGCCATTCTACATGCCGTATAAGTAACAACAGACGAGATCCTACGTCTACCGTGCACCTGTATCCTAGAGTAACATTGAATAATATTTATTGTTGGTGAGTGTGTAACGAAGTTCCGGTGTACCAGTAACACTTTCGAAGTGAAACACCCGAGAAGCGTAGAAAGTGCCTCAGCCACATTTACGGAAACCCCCGGAAACAAGGAAGCACTGGAGTAAACTTCAAGCTTGATTGACTAGGATTTGTCGCCAGCTCGCCCCGATTCAGTTCTAGCAGAAATGTCGCGCTCTTTGGAAAATCAGCTCCCAAAATTCTATGCCTCGAAACTGAGCTGATCAATGACTCGAGCTGCACCAGCCTGTCGCCTATTAGCACTGAGTAAAATTACCACCTGGCAACCCACAGTCGGTGTCCCCCACTGCCCTCACTGCCATTGCACACCGCTTGCATCCAGGCTCGTTCCAGCTCTGCCTCAATTACACCCCTGCACTCCTCGAAGCACCTGTGATCTTCTGAAGCATCTAAAGGAGGGGTTGGCATCAACAAATCAGAAAATGGAGTCCTACTATAATCACAATCATGGTGCATAGTGGCGACATTTTGACATCGGACAAAGCGTGTTAGTAAAGGACTATCATGGTAATCGCGTATCCTGGCATCAAGGCGAGGTCACTTGGCGAATCGGAAATGTTATCTATGATGTTCACGTGGGTTCCGAAACGTGGGTTCCTCATGCAAATCAGTTGGAAGAAGCTTTGGTAGAACACCTGGACATGAACTGCGGAAGGAAAACAGACACTCAGGTTACGAATCACCTACCAGAAGCGCCTGTGTATCTACACACACGAAGGACGACAAGCAGGCGGATGCCAGTAACAAAGATTCAAGCTAATCCGAGACAGAAGACATACTACTCAACTTCAAAAGGGAGGTAATAGGAGAACCAACTCCAAACGTAACTGAACGATACAACTGCCAGTGGAATAACCGTTTTCGTTGAAGCAGATTTAATTGGTTGTCTTCCACTTGCCCTTGACAGATGAGTTCTATTTTTAGCACCACTTTTTGGCCCGCCTAGAACTTTCCACGTGCGTTTTATAAACAGCCCGTTTTCAGCTGCACATGACACGCCTGTACACGTCAGTCTTCGATAGATCAGCTGATTCGCACGTTCATTGGCTTTCTGGTTTGGCTAAGCGCATCAGGCTATCAAGCGGCTATCCAGACTCGGGTTCACTGTATTAGGAAGGCATAAGAAAAACTGTGGTCCACAACAGACAGTTAACTGACTACGGTGAAGTTGGTTCTTCCAGTGGCCAGACATGCCATAGTTGTACCACATCTGTTTGTTGGGATTTGCCTCCGCACTTATGCTTTCTGAGCAGCGAGCTCTTCGTTCCGCTTCCGTCCGCAGGTCCTCCAATGGCGACTTTTCTCGCTTATTCTGTGACTCCAGGGTAGTCAGTGGTAGCTCCGCTTTTTCCCGAGCCAGATGCACCAGATCTTCCAAATTCAACTGGCAGGTCGCTCTCGCCACTTACAACTGAGTACAAGACAGCCTAGACGAACTGGCGACGAACAGCGACTGCTGGCCCGATACGCCTTCCAATCCCTGCAAGGCACGACCCAGCCACTGATGCAGACTAGCGAAGAACACTGTAGGCTCGTATCCTGGACAACTTCGACAACCCCATAGCTTCCTGGCTGTTGGCAGGTTTATCGAACTCCCCAGCAAGGGCTTCCTTTGTGGCTGCCCAGTCGATCTTATCCGGGCCTCCTTCGACCGAATCCGAGGCCACCCTCCCCCGGCCTCCGAGGTGGTGTTCAGTATCAGCAACTCACTCCATTTGATATTCAGTCCAGCCGCATCGACTACGCTCTCGAAATCCTCCCAGAAATTGCGGATATCCCCACCCTCAGAAGGTTGTATCCAAGGCACAAAGTGAAAGAAAGGATGCCTATCAGTGCGGAACCGTCCACTGGCCAACACGACTAAGCTGTTACACGCTATCAAAAACGAAAGTAACAGCTTCATTAACACGGTATTTAAGAACAGTGAACGGAACGTTCCTGGACGTTCTTTGAATATGTAAAAAAGCAATCACGAACAAGCACTATAAAGTGGTTTCACAATTTGCCTACTGACGTTTCGTCAGATGCGGGTTCAGAGCCTTGCAACTTGACCAGGCACTACTCGCATTGGTCGTTGGTTGGTTCGCAGTTTCCCTTTATGATATGTGTTGACATTTCAGTGCGAGACTTTTTCATTGTTTGAACTCCCGAGGAGTCATCATTTTTCACCTTTCTGAAAGAGAGGGGGCCTTGAATTATGTCCCATTATACATGTGTGTATGTATGTATGCCCCAAGCACTGAACTAGCTAAAAGATGGTGGCCATAAAAAGCTGCTTCTTTCAAGTAATAAATGTGCATGAATTACACACACTTTTACAGTCATGCTGAATCCATTGTTTCCACTAATCTAAGTCGATCGATAAGTCTTTTTGCAAAAATTCCTCTACATATGATGAGATTTCAGCAGCCTTACTGACGATAATGCACACAAGATTTCTAACCCTACTGTTTTGTCTGCTTAGCGGTGTGAATTCGGCGAGTATTTAGCGAATTTTCGTACCTTAAACCAGGTTTGCATCCCTTATACACGCTTTCACCACATTGTCTGCATCCCTTATACACGCTTTCACCACATTCTGACATAACGAAGTTGAGGGGGGAAATGGTTAACTAACCTAACTCTGTCTTGTTCTGCCTACGCTAGGTTTGCTCGGTGAAAGACTGCATATCGTAGCGGGGGATAGAGACCGGTAACATGCGATGATCAAATAACGTGCAAATTTCAGTCTCCTCCTAAAAAAATGTACAAAGCTATACCACCACAATGTTTAGTTTCTCCAGAAAAAATGACTGTGTTTGGATAAAACTGAAGAGTGTGTCAGAAAGCCATTTGGGACAAGCCAACATTCGGTAGTATAAGTCTCCTAGACAAACGGCTTCCGTGTCCTGACTGGTCACCACCAGCAACGATGGTTTCATATCGGCGAACAAATCGTTTCTCTTTACACCAGTCAGAGTATGCTCTATTTAGTAATCAAATGATCAGACCACCACCAGTCTACATGGGAGCAGGTGAACTCAAGCCCGATATTTCGCCCCGGCACTGGTCTGCGATTGCCAGGAAGCCCGGAAGATGCTAATTTAGTGGCGATTTCGGAAAACTGATTTCCTTTTGTACGCATCGCCTGAAAGGAACACTAACGACCACATTCTCTTGCAAGTAGCTAAGCCGATAAGCATATCTCAGGTGAAGATGGAATCCTCGCCTACAAGGCATAAAACACAGGACTGCATAAGCCTCTACCGCAGACATTCCCCATAAATGCGATGCACCATTCTGGGATAACTGTTGACACACAAGTGGTTATCTGCACGTCGCCCATTCTGGTGCGTTTTTTCAACGTAAATACATATATGCACTCTGCATACTCACGTGCATTTGTGTCCTGGTAGGCGATATTCTGGTAAATTATCCAATCTAAGACAAACGCTTTAATTTGCGAACTGGCCCAAATCGATCGGTTGCGATGTTTCATCGGTCACTTCCATTGGGTTCTTCGGTATTTGGAAACAGTTGTAGGAAGTTTCCTTTCACTATTCGTGTCTGGAATCAATCACGGCCCCGATTTACAATTGGGTGCTATTTGTAGAACTGGCTGGCAGTTAATTGGACATTCGTTCCACCACAGATTTGTTCACGATACCGGTTCTGAATTTCAGTACAACTCCGGTAGATCTGACGCCGTCTGATTTGGTCTTTCACTTGTACGGCTATTCCAATCGCCTCGGGTGGTACTGCTCGTGTTCGACTAAAGCCCTTAAAAACCGATGGTTTGATGTGTTCGTTTTTTCGGTGGAGCATAGGGAACAAATGAAACTTTTTGTCCACAATTTTTTAGTTGATATTATGTGTCACAACTGGGAAAACCTTTGTGGAAAGCCAAAAGACCATTCGATTCGGAAAACACGGTAGGTGGAAGCAGTTTACGTTCCGTGCGATAACTTGGGGGTGAATGAGTTGTGTGTGGACAGCAGAGTGCCCACAACTGACGAATGATTAGGCATTTGATGAGCATTTGAAGCTGCGATCATTACCAACATGTTACGGAGGATGACGTCAGCAAGCGACTTTGAAAAAGCTTCATAGGTCGTTTGCAGATCCTTGAAGTTAGACCGGAACATAATCTTTTAGGGGAAGTCACTCTATGTAGAAATGCCATAAACTATCGCACAGCCCTCTCATCTTCGTTAGCAACCATCAGCACACTCTTCGGTAGGATTCGCAAGATGCTCACTGATGTTGCTATTCTTTCGGGAGACTCGAAATTTCCGACCAGTAGCATGGCTTCTACTACTGCAGTTGTTATCCAAAACCCAGTGGAGATTAAAATGTCAGCGAAAACTGTGCTTCCTAACAAACGACTTCCGTAAACACCTTAAGTAGTTGCGACTGGAAGACTTAAAATCACGAACGTGTGAATCCAAACAGCCTATGCCAAATTAAGGATTACCATAGCTCTCTACACTTAAATCTCAAGTGATTTCACTGCCGCGAACACTTGACACCGTCCCTTTATGCATCGACTATCTGCACCTATCCTGATCACTAGATCTGAAAGAAAACCCACTCAAAGAGGTCATCCTTTACGAAATTATGCAGCTGGGGACAAATAAACTGATTGAGTGCACGATATTGTGGTTCTCACAACTCCACCCGACTACGACAACCTTCATCTAGACGGTCACTTGAATATTACACTTTGTCAGGTCAAAGAAACCAGGTCATTAGTAGAAATGTCATACAATTCGATTCATGTGAACTGTTTTCGCGCATTAGGGTAATCAGCGTAAGGCACCGGTTCCAAATAGTCTTCGGGCCTGATATACTTTTAATTTCTCAGAAGCTATTTGCAAAAATTCATCATCATTATTTTTGGGTTTATATTATACTTTAATAGTTGCGTCAGGAAGAGAATCCCGTTGTGGTCCGTCAGTAGTTCATGTTCGCCACGTGATTGACACCTAGCTTGTCTGAAAAAGACTCTGAGGGGCTCATGAAAGTCCGACAAATGAGAGAATTTGGAAGCTTCTGTTCAGTGTAAGTTGAAGCAGAACATCGGGTTGACTAAAACTCGGAGGTCGTGCCTTCCCGATAAGCTCTAGTAGGGGTTAAACTGGTCGTGTGCTGTGGAAGACTTTTCAGCCAACTTGTGAGTAGCATGTTACACGCGATTAACGAGGCCCAAAAAGGCCTTGATTTCACACGTATGTGATACAGGAACACCAGTAATTCTGGAGATCCATCTAGTGGAATCAGCTTTAGGAATTCAGGTAACGCGAGCCCCTAATTACTTCCGATTTTCAGGCTAAAATTTAAGTGAAGCGGCGGCAAAATATAATGAGCTAGATAAAACCGTCGCAAGTAAGGTAAGGTTAGGATGAAAATAACAGGTAAGTAGTCTCAGACAATTGAATTCACCAAACAGAGGCAAATACGTTGCGCATGAATTAACCGTTACAGCCGTTTGCTGTTCTGTACAATGGACGGGTTAGTTTACACCAAAACCTGTCGAAGGTACCAGCCCAGACGGTGAGATTCTTAGTACCCAAAATTCTCTGCTATTTTGAATAAACTTTGTCACACGGTCATCGTGAAAGACCAACTACAGCCAACGACACATCCTAAACCGGATTACGGTGAGATTACGGATGGGACGTCAAGACGTCAAAATAAATGTCGAATTTCATTAGAAAACATCAGCGTGGTTGATGCTAATCCGGTAGAGGAGAAATGAACTCACTTCAGTGCAAGCCCTCAATAACTGTCGGAAACATGGATAAATCAAGTTGTATTACTGAGCTGGACGTCAGCGTGTCTGTGATTCGACAGCGTTCCCAAGGTATATCCCTCCGGACACAGGATATTCTACTCACGTTTACATCAACTCGACTTATTACGAAGTCCCTCCGTATAAAGTGCATTTTCAGGAAAGGCCGAATGCCGGCATATTGCGTGCCGCTTTCACTTGCAAAGAAGGGGTATCAGGATATCCGAGGCATGTGATGAGGTTGTGTCGAACTTGTTTCATATGACAACCTCCCTGGGAAGAGTCCACCAGTTTGGCGGCAACGCAAGACTGTACAGTGAGGGTGTCAGTTAGCCTTGTTGCAACCGTCTCAGTTGTTAACCAACAAACGTCATTACCCAACAGTTTGGTCATCGTTTCGCATGAGCGCGATCAAATTTTCATAAATTAGCAAGACTGTTGAACGGGGCTAAATGAATTGTGATCGTGAGTTAGGTTGTTTCAAGCATAAGGGTGACCGATTTGTGGACACAAAACCACTGTAGAATCCTTGACGCATTCCGGGAAGCTCGATTAGGTGAGGTGTGGAATTACAGAAGAAGAGTTGTGAAAAAGTGTGATTCCAAAACAGGCGGTAGCAGGCGGTATAGGAACATGGTGACAAAATAGAATTATGAGGATTTTTATCCTCATAGTTGCGTGGATGGGTGTAAGGTCAAAGAACTTTTTGAAGTGTCCCAAAAACGCTGTAGAAACAGCATGTGTCTAGGTGATGCCACGTGCACGTGACATGTACGCGAAGTGCGCACTAACGCAACTAGTCCACACTTGCGGGAAAACTTGTGGCTCTTTATCGGATCTGTGAGACAGACGCAAGGAATTCATACTTTAGGGCAGTGCGGTAATTTGAAAAGTGGGAAGAAGGAATAGCCACAAGAAATAAAACAAGACAAAGAGAACGTAAGGTTGACGGAAACTCGGGTACAGCGCCTAACTGATGAGCCCCAAGAAGGGCGAAGCCGGTAGGTAGTGGGCTGTCGAAGAATTTTCAGCAACCTTATGAGTAGTGCATTACGAAAAGACAAATGATAGTTTTATTGGGAAATCCCTTCACCGATAGTTCCTTCATTCTAAACCAGATTTTAGAGAGATAGCACGCAGTACGCGTTCTGGAGTACCCTGAGGACGTACTTTTTTCAGCTAACACAGTCACTTGTAAATTACGTTGACGTTAACATGGATTTCAACTGAATCTAAGCTGAAGTCTCTTTGAAACTGTTCTATGACTGCATATGTTACACAAGTACCGACTCGTGTTTCAGTTATGACGATGTTCGAGACGCTGCAGTTTATTTTCTCTTCAGAACAATCTGTGCACAAAGCTGCTGGAAATCCTTAGACAGCCAGCTACCAGTTTCTCCCTTCTTGGATTAATTCGCGATTTTTCGTCTGAACACCAAACCTATGCAACTGGCGACGTTTATTCATTTGCAATTTACACTTTTTGGTTCCTTCCCAGTTATAACAAAAGACGGAAATTATGGAAACGCGCTCACTTGCAGATCTTCATCAACAGCGGATCTGGGGTAACTTTGTATACTAATGATGAAGCCTGCAAGTTGTCTATGGTTCGGTATCCATGTCCTTCTAGATGGAAGCTGAGGTTTATGACGGAAAGTGTGGAGCACTTATGCAGCGAAAGGCTTTCTTTCTTTCACCGGTAGTGGAATGTTGAAGAGTTTTCATAAATTATTTGAGTGACGCGTTATGTCCAGGGTTTTAATTAACAATGAAGCCCAGTGTGACTTTTTGTCGGCTTGTGGTGAAAAATGGTGGCATTTCACGAGTGGTGATCATGTAAGCGATCAAAATCCTCAGTGATTTGCTGTTGCAAATTAAATAACTGAAGCATTGTTGTCACTTTCAAATGAAGTAACGCAAAGTACTTTTATTCTGATAGGAATCTGTTTTACCCGAATACTGATCGTCGTGACCAGGTGAACACACCAGGAAGTACACATTTTACGCACAATAACGAACATGTTCTACACGTCAATGACTTTTCCTCGTCAGCTTCATAATTTGTCTTCATTCCATAATTTCACTACCCGTAAGTCGGGATCATCTCTAGTTTGCTTTGATCAAACTGCTGACCAACAAGTGCTAATCTAGAATGGCACCAAGATAAATCGAGGTGACCGAAAACGAGAGTGATTCCCGCGCCGGGAGTCGAACCCGGGCCGCCTGGGTGAGAGCCAGGAATCCTAACCGCTAGACCACGCGGGAGACAATTTCGGTGGAACTCAGCGCACAGTTCTGAGGTTGGAATTAGCTTCACTGGTAGCTGCTGTCAACGTGTGGTTATCAACCCGACCAAAGTTCAAGAGGGCTCTTCACGTGAATTAGTTTGCCAGCAAAGTGCTGTCAACTTGTGGTTCTGCTTACAGCAGTCAGCATACAGGTTCAGATCGAATCGAATGTCGCTACTGATTTTTGGCGAGGTCGAGGCATGAATCACGAAGGCGATGACCTTGAGTTTGCATTATCCGGAAGGGGATTTCGAGAGTTTTTGGTTCACTGGCATGTTTTCTCAGACTTTGTGGGAGTTGATCACTTCTAATTTGTTGATAGTATGCCAATTTTTGGGAATTCACTGTTGAACTTTCGTCCTGCCGGTGAAAACTCTTCTGTGTTGAACAGCTGAGTAAAAATGTATCATTGTTTCATGCATTTTCGGAATCAGAAGTAGTATTCAGCTCTCGAACTTCCCCAAATATTTGAACTCGCGAAGACCAGATCGCTCGGGCGCAGGTCATCGGACAACAGTGGGATTAAATCCCACTGAGACAGTATCGAGCTCCACCCATCTTCCATTCACGGAATCAACATGGCGTGTTGAGTCGAGTGCCAACATCTATCTCACGTGGACTGTTCTTTCAAACCGACATCTATCTCCGTTGGACTGCTCTTTCAACTTGTGAGTTAGTCTTCCATCTGAGCTACTTTTAAATTGTTGATAATATGAGGAAAGTTGGCAGTTGATCAGGATTCGCACAAGGAATTTCAGTTATTGGGAAGGCTCTTAATCTCCGCTGGAGGGTGTTCAAGCGTGTCTTCATGTCTTCAGCTTCAGCACCGCCGATTCTGAGAGTGGACAAGAGAGATTTTCGTTAAAATTCAAGCTCATTTTGATTTCTGTCGGCTCCTGCCGCAGTGTCTGTGGAAATATGGTGGCATTTTCGCGGGTTGTGATCAAGTAAATCGTCAAAATCCCCCAGTGATTTGCGTCAACACCCTGTATTGATTAAGCTGTTGCAAATTAAATAACTGAAGCATTGTTGTCAGTTTCACATGAAGTAAGGCAAAATATTTCTTATTCCAAATGGGAATCTGTTTTATACGAATGGTGGTCGCTTTTTTTGTTTGAATACGCAAAACCACCTAAACGCGCTTTTGTACAGTTTACCCTCTTCGGACTCATCGGGTTGGCGCAGTCCCCTAGTTGTGTGCAGTTGCCGGAAAGTAGTCCAGTATAATTTGCCAGTTGCACTTGGTTTGGCGCTCAAGCAGAACATAAGGTTAACGGAAGCTTGAGGATTACGCCTATGTGATGAACCCAAGAAGGACAAAACGAAAAACGAGACCAACTCCCGCGCCGGGAGTCGAACCCGGGCCGCCTGGGTGAGAGCCAGGAATCCTAACCGCTAGACCACGCGGGAGACAGTTCTGGTGGAAGTCGGCGTAAAGTTCTGAGTTTGAAATTAGCTTGCGAACAAACTGCTATGAACTTGTGGTTCTGCTTACAGCAGTCAGC